>OX419761.1:60914108-61221608 GCA_948567375.1 Lunularia cruciata | reverse complement strand
TTCTGAAGAACCCTTGACTTCAGAAGCCACGATTTCCCAATACCTACTTTGTTATTTACCACGATGAACAATACCTGAAAATGTGTAAAGCCATGCATGCAATGAGATGCATACCAGCGCATGGGCTCGCTCCAACCTCTGATTGATTGTAGCGTAAGTCGTTTGCACCTTTCATCGATCGTTCCATATCCTCTTGGGACAGCAGGATAGCACTTCTGTGGACTATTTCAAGATCCCGCCTTTGTTGGCAGTTCAGGCTTATTTTCCGAGGCGCGTTATTGAACGTGGATGTCGATCACTCGAATCAAGCACTCACGAAGTGTCATAAATGTCACCATACTCCGTCATAACACCAACCCGGCACACAGGGATTCTCTGCAGAGGATTTTGAAAAGCTCTTACTACAGTAAGTTGCCGTCATCATGGCTCTTTGAGAAGACAGCAGTCAAACTTATTATGCCTCCAATCCTACTCATTCACTTCGACTACAGAGCATGTTGAGAATACTCACGTCAGAAGGGAAACATAGTTATTTCGGACCAGATCGTAATCCTCGCCCCCAATCTCGTGTCCTCTTTACGTACAAGACGTTCACGACGTCGCACAATATATTTAAGGCGGCAAGTGAAGAGTGGGCTACAAATCCGAAGACAGTTGGTCTTCCATATCACTTTAATTTCATTAAGCTAGCAATTTGAGGGCTGACAACTGCATCGCAGAGATGGCCAGTCATGACGAACACGCTGTGATATTGCATTCACGGCATTAGGTTGATTCGAGAATGTGCTTATATTGCCGCTGAATATACACCTACGTAAGGTGTATATTGAGCTGCGAGTTCAGGTTTAGCTTAACTTTACACATCTTGAAGTTATATCACAAGGATTTTGAAATTTTATTCTAAAAAATATTTGATAAAGTTTCATCTTATGCTATCTATCTTCAAGGGATAGGATTCAGTATCAGTTTACTTTTTAGCTTTATTTTTGGATGGTTTGATGGGGCACTCGGATATTTTTGTTAGTTTTTGGGTGTGTTATTTTGATTTAAAAACATTGCATAAGAATATTTGATTATTACTTTCTCAATTGAAATTTTACTTAAACCTAGAGAGATCCACATAGAAAATTCTATTTTAACTAAGGATCCGGACAAAGGATCTTCTTTTAGATATATTGGTATATTCATTGCTCTTGTTCAAGTCTTTTTAAACTATTCTTTTTCATTTTTCATTAATGTCTTATATGTAGTACTTTTTTATTTTGTTGATCCGGTTCCTTTAGATAGTGTTGATTAACTGAAATTCATACAGATTAAAAAATCTCTTCTCAATAATATTTTAAATTTTTACATTGTCTCTTATTTTAGAAGTCTTAAAAGTATTTCTTTACTAGCATTTAGCATTCTCTAGAACTAAGAAGAGCTTCTTCATTACTGATTTATATGTGAAATTTAAAATACCACTATTATCAATTAAATGCAATCACATGTAACTCGGATCAGACTCAATTTTCAACTCAATAATCTACCAACAATGGATATTAGTTACAATCAAGCCATACCCACTCTAGTTAAGAGATTCCAAGTGATATTTCCTGGCCTTTGTCCACTATAGCCAAGAACTCAAAAGGCTCAACATCAAAGAAATGAGTTTTTTGTAGTTGCACTTCAAATGTATACCCCTCTGCTTGACCTGGATCTCCAACTCTAATGACACCATTGGCTACTCATCTGGCAGTGCAAGTGACAAATGGTCCAAGAATATGATCAATAGCCATAACACAAAATCTAACAGCTACTAAGTAATCTTTGAATAATTAATAATATAACTTTGATCACTAAGGACCTAAGACTATCCCAAGACTAACCCAAGACTATCACTTTAGCATCCAAGCAAACTAGCTTTAGCAATGCAAATGTTGTGACAATGACCAGAGCTCCAATAATGCTATATGTAAGCAATTTGGTATTCAAAAACAATAGATTTTGTGACTTTTCATGAGGACTCATGTCCTCTTGAGTTAAAAAATACTCACTGACATTGTGTTTGCTTGTGAATTATTATGTGTAAGGTTAGCCCCATCTTATCTCTTAGGTTTTATGTTTGCAAGGTCTTCCGTGCGAGTCCCTTTCTTTTGTTTTAAAGATTTAGATCCTCTAAAGTATAAAATAATATAAAAAATGAGTAATTAACTTCACAATTTGATACCCTTATGTATTTCAAGCTCTAGCATATGCATCCATTATTTGCTAGAATATTGGAGTTTACCTATAAATTTTAAGCGAATGGCTTAAAAAATTACCAGTACACGTCTATGTGTTATACGGTAAGCTATAACTATGACAAGCCTCACAAAATGTTGAAGAAAATCTAAAGGCATAGAATGCAATACATGGTATGTACAACATTTTAACAAAGTGATAAAAACTTCAAAACTTTAATAATAAGATTGGGGTGTACACTATCTAGACTGACTGAGTTAGATGCTTATAGCTTATGGTGTTAGGATTTATATATATATATATATATAGTTTTCAAACTTTAGATCATATTCATCTTTGATTATTTAGTGATATCATACATTTTCCTAGAACCAAATAATAGTAAGATTAAACCAATAATAATCTTGAAAACCTTTGAAATGTAAAGCTGAGTGACTAAAATAAGTTCTAGTTTTCAGTTTAAATTATTAGCCCATTTATTTAAAATAAATATGGAATTAGCATAAAGCTACAATAAATTGAATGCGATAGTAGACAAACAAATTCATTTTATGTTTTGCAATTCATAAATACTCCTAGTCCAATTAAAATCATTCTTCTTTATTATCCTACCACCAACTTTACCCTTTGTTGAAATCTAGATTACTCGGAACACTAGAGTAGCAATGATAGTAGTTAGAGGTATTTTGGCAGTTACTCGGAGACTACGTTCCGTCGATCAGATTTCATGTTTTGAGTACTGACTACATGGTGTGGCCCATCATCACTTGCACCATTCACACCATCAAGTGTGCTGTCAGGGGGACCGTTAGTGTGAGACCTAGGTCAAAATCAAGAGTGTACCTTGGGAGTGCACCTCTAGAGAGCTCACTTCTCTGTTGTTGAGCCTTTGAGCTCCTAGCTAGAGTGGAAAAAAGCCAGTGAGCGTCACTTGGAGTCTCTTAGCTAGATTGGGTGTGGCTTGACTGCAATCAATGCTCAATTGTTGGTAGATCATTGAGTGATAGATCAAGTATTGATCTGATTGAGTGTGATTTGAATTGTGTAACCGAACTGATTACAATAGAGAAGTGAGCTCTCTAGAGCTGCACTCCCAAGGTCCTGATTTGACCTAGGTCTCACACCAATGGCCCTGCTGACGGCACAATCAATGGTGCAAATGGTGCAAGTGATGGTGGGCCCCACCATGTAGTTGAATTGTTAGTTGGTTAGCTAGTTTGAGGTGCCTTGAATTTAGAGCGTTGGTGCTCTAGTGTGCTCTCGCTAGTGAGACTAGAGTGATGACCAATCAGACTATCTATATTTCTCTCTTGTGAGGTAGGAAGTGATGACCTGCATACTGTGAGAGTGTGTGTTGTGATGGTAGGTTACAGGTTACGCTTTCCCCTAGTATAGTTGTCGTAGTTAGAGCTACATTAGTCGGTGACATTTAGTTGGTGGTGTTTGCACTTGGAGGTGTTGGCACTTGGTGGGGTACTCGTGGAGGTTATAGTTACGGGTTGTAGTTCTTGGTTACTTTGCCACGACGGTCTTCTTTGGGGAGGAGATAGCATTGCAATACGCAATGGGTTTACTCGGAGTGGTGCTCAATATCAGCATGTATCTCAAGTCCCAATGAGGGAGGAGATGAACTTTGAGTTGGATTTTGACACCGGATCTGATTCAGTTGAGAGTACCCTTGGTGTGTTTGCACCATTATTGTGGGACATGGACAAGATTTGGGGCCTCCAAAGGCTCTAGGGGTAGATTGGCTGTACCCACAAGTTCTAGTTCTAGTAGCATTGGTGGATCTCTTGGAGATGGTGTTACTATGAGTGGAGGTACTACTACATGAGGTGGTGTAGTACCAAGGTTTAACCCCATGGTGGATTTAGGGTTTAGGGTAACCCTAAACCCTTCTAGTGTTCGAGGCAGAACTACCAGGGAGTGCGGACTGATAAGTTGAGGAGCTTGGAGAAGTTCCAATGGAAGGCTAGAGAGAGCTTACACTTGCATGAGACGGCTGATCAGCTTTACTCAAGGAGTTACTAAGGCCCAAGCTGTCTAGTTTTGGTATGGAATACTAGATAGGGAGTTGCAATGTATAGTTTGTGATGCTACATGTTACATGCTACTTTGCCTACTTTGGTGGTGGTCTTTGGTTTGGCTGAGCATATTGAGCTCAATATGGTGGAGGAAAGAGTGATGACATCTAGATTTGGTAGGGAGACCTCATCCACAATTGTGACTACTTCTAGAGTGCAGTAGAGCGCACCACATCAAGTTGGTTTTTGAGGACAAGATGGACAGCCTAGATCCTATGGAGCAAGTGGAGGGTCTATTGTAGCTAGACCCTTGTCTTCTTTTTTGGGTCAACAACAACCAATGAGTGGTGGTGTTCATGTTGGACTTGTGGTGGACCTCATCACAAGAGAGAATGCCCTTAGGGCAGTGGACTTGATACCTCTAGTGCATCACAGCCAGCGTAGAGGCAGTGTGAGCATTGCCACAAATTTGGTCATACTAGTGACCGGTGCTTTGACCTACACCTAGAGTTATGGAGTGGTAGGGCTACTATGGCAAGTAGTAGAGAAGCTCCAAGTTATGGAGGATGAGGTGGTAGAGGATCCATACCTAGTAGAGATGCAATACCTACCCTTACTTCTAATACAGCCATGGCTACTTGCATTGAGCAGTTGGAACAGAGATTGGCTAGCATGGCCATTGCTCAGAGGAGATTAGATTTGGGTGCCGAGGCTTCCACCTCATATGTTGGTGATAGAGATGCCTTTGATTTCATGTGTGGAGCAACACAAGTAGATGCATCTGCCATAATGACTAGGAGTGCAGTACATGCTCCAGAGCCTAGAGGAGCACCAGTGGAGTTGGACCCATAGTGAGGAGAGGTTAGGAGATAGGTCAGACTTCCCTAGTCTTTCAAGCTCTCTAAGGCATAACAAACAACATCCATGGCTCCTAGACGTCCTAGTGTAGGTGTGGTAGGTGGTGAGGGGGTGCATGATAGAGTACCTACTAGTGAACCGCCTGTTACTACACAGACTAAGTCTAGCACAATGTTGGGAGCGGCTCAGTTGATTATGCAATATCCTTTATTTCAGCTAATGACATGTGTACATTGGGAGTTGACCCAACCCCAATGTTCTAGTTGGCTACCACGCTTTGTGAGAGTAAGGATGATGTTGTCCCGACTACTAGAGTAGAGGTGGTTGATAGTGGAGTTGACTTGGTTGAGGAGCATAGGATCTGCTTAGCAACTAGTGGTTTATGGCAGGCAACAATGGCTAGATTGGAGGAGTTACTAGCTAGACTTGCCTTTGAGCAAGTGTGGTTTACACTTGGTGTTGTCCTATTGGATAACTGAATGGGGATTTTTTGTTTTGTGGGACTTTTAGAGAAGGTCTATACACCATAGAGGATCTTACTTGACTTTGGTGCATAGCCTTTTATGTTGGGGAAGGCTGGAGTTGTTGGTCTGGAATTGCGGAAGACCGATGTGGAGAGGTGTCTATTTTAGATCTAGACATCTTTAGGTGGTGGTTTGACATAATACATCACACGTGAGGAGCTTGTTGTCCAAGTTCAGCCTAGTCACCAAACTGATAGCTCAGCGGTGAGAGCTTAGGCTATTGTGACAATAGATGAGTCATATGATGTGCTAGTTGGGAGATCAGTGTTATATACCCCATGGGTTTCATTATGAACTATTGGGTGGAGATAGCCTCCTATGGACCAGGTTGGCAATCTGGTGAGGGACGAGTATGTTGCCTACTAGTACACTTCAATAGTGGCAGTCTTGGCTCACTATAGTCTGGGACCATGGCAACTTCAATTTCAGCTTTTAGTGGTTTTGTTACTTGGCCTGGTGAGTTATTAGAGAGGAGTGCCCATGCAAAGGATACTCCATTACCAGAAGAGATCACTTGGATTTGGAGTACGAGTAGGATTGTTCCATCCACCTTGGATGTTCCTTTGTGGAGTTCAGAGGAGACATTGTAGCAACATGCAGATCAGTTGGTGCAGTAGGCTTGGAGTGGAGTCTTTGTACCACCAAGAGACTAGTGTGAGGGTGAGCTTCTAGAGTTGATTACCTTGACACCTCTAGATACCACACTCATTGCTTGGTAGTATGCAATAGAGGGAGTATGTCTATTGTAGTTGTTTGGTTGGATAAGCATTGGATTAGGTGCGGTATTACAAGTAGGTATACGAGTACAGAGGTACTTGTATGTGGAGAGAGATGAAATTGCTAGGCGAGTCTCTCTCCATCATGTGGCACACTTGGCCTATCAGTATCTTGAGTTATTATCAATGTCAACAGTCAAGGGTTACCAGAAGGCCCTACCAACAAACATTTCCTTATTGGGAGCACATGATCTAGAGCAACATGGCCATGTTCATTTGGTGATTTTTGGATGGCCATGTTAGGGACATACACGTGCTGGTCAAGGTTTGGGTTGTTAGGATCCTCATTCTAGTGTGTTTTAGGAGATGTTACGGATAGTACAACATCTCCAAGTTCATCAATCCATTTCTTGAGCTTACATTTTGGAGAACGTTCCTTTGATGGGTGATTCTTGCACCAAAGTGGTGGTGAGTACACATCAAGTCCATTTTTGGATGGGACCTACTATATTGTTAGATGTGGCCAAAGTGGGATCTCAAGCTCATTGTCTTTGTCTTTGGTGGACAAACCTCTTACCTAGAGAGGTTCTACAACACGCTTATGATGGGATTCAATGACTAGACTACATTATTGTTGATGACATCTTGGATGTTGGGCGTTAGTCTCAAATGGTGGTAGTGGCTGATAAGTCACCTATGGCGATGGTGAACCTAGTTGGATAGCCTAGAGCCACTTTTTCCACACTTATGAGTTTCCCAAGCTCTCATGCTTTTTGAGAAGGAGGTCATGGATTGGTTGGGGACTCATAGTTATAGCAATTGGTGGAGCCTAACATTGATGAGAGAGAGCAGGTGATAGGTTTTTGCACTGGTATTATCGCTATTCTAGTAGTGTCAGAGGCATCAAGGCGTTAGGTTTTAGGTCAGGCTATGGACCTAACCTATTTGACCTTGATTGTGAGCCTTGGCTTGGGAGAGCAACGTAGGATATGCTTGATAGGTATTACCACTCGCACACTTGTGAGCCTTGTGCTTATCGAGATGATTTAAGCACATGTTGGGGGCGATGGACCAAGTGGACATGGTATTCTTGGGACATAGCCAATAGCTACTAGGGAGAATGGTCTACTTGGAGTCCATTTAGGTGAGCATGGGCTACTTGGATACACCCTTGGTCTACTTGGGATGCTGCTAGAGGACATGTGGAGCTTGCTACCAGAGTGGAGGGAGTTTTTCACATAGGAGTTGGGACCTCTAGTAGTCGGGGGCATGACACTATTGCTCCCAAGGGCCCAATGTCAATCAATATGTCTTCCACTGCTACTATAATTATAGAGGATACTTGGGAGCCAGATCTTGGACCCAAGCTTATATGAGAGGAAAGATGGAGGGTTTGGAGGTTCTTAAGGAGCTACACAAGTTGTTTTGCCTTCAATATGATGGATTTGGGTGCTCTAAAGGGACATGGTACATGGATTGAGCTGATAAGCTATACACCAATTTTTTGACATCCTTATGAATATAGTGATATGGAGAGGATATTGATTTAGAGTCGGAGTAGTGACCTTTTTGAAGCTGGTTTGGTGAAGATTTCATGGAGAGTATGCATCAACAATAGTGATGCCAACCAAGAAGGAGATGCATGGAAACTACACAGATAGACAAATGTGTGGAGATTACTGTCCTATCAACCGATAGACTAGAGCTGATTGGTATGCCATGCCTACACCGGAGGAGATCTTTGATACGATTTGGCATGCGAAGGTCTTCAATACTTTGGATCTTTGAGCAAGATATCATCAGTTGCCAATCAGAGAGGAGGATAAGTCCAAGATAGCATTTTAGGCTATTGATCCTCATGGTAAGGATGTGTTATATCAGTGGAGGTTCTTATCATTTGGGTTAAAGAATGCTCCCATTGAGTTCCAAAGGATCATGGACACGATCCTAGCTAGATTGGATGTTGCTCGGTGCTATATTGATGACATTTTGGCCTATAGCACTATTGTGGAGGAGCATGAGAGACATTTGTTGGAGGTGTTTGAGAAGTTGAGATCTCATGGATTCAAATTACATCTTAGGAAGTGTAGGTTCTCCATGAGCAGGTTGAGTATTTGGGTCAGACTATCTACCTTGTAGGACTTGGTGTTCAGTAGACCAAGGTAGACCTACAAATGTAGCTATTGCTCGTATTCATTGACCTACAAATGTGAGCAGAGTGTAAGCATTCCTTGGGTAAGCAATTTTCTATTGCCGTTATGTTAGAGGATTTAGTGCCATTGCCAAGGCCTTGACAAAATTGACCAAGCTTACACATGAGTGGTGTTGGGGAGATGAGCAAGAGAGAGGTTTTGTAGAGCTCACGGAGAGGTTGACATCTGCTCCTATTTTGAGGAGACCGATCAAAGGATGACCATTTCAGGTTCACATTGATTGGAGTATGTTGGGGCTTGCAGTAGTGCTCACCTAGCATGATGATAAGAGGAAGAACTTTGTGGTGGCCTATGCTAGTTGCTCCAACATTTCAATGGAGGCAAAGTATAGTTCATATGATGGAGAGTGCTTAGTAGCAATTTGGGCAGTAGAACATTTCCAATGTTACCTATTTGGTAACCCCTTTACTCTCATCATTGATCATCAACCATTGAAGTGGTTGACGGAGTCCGACAAGCTTTTAAGGAAGCTTGCACGATAGGCTTTGATTTTACAAGAGTATGATGTCAAAGTTATTCACAAACTTGGAATGGTGAACCATGATGCACATGGTTTGAGTAGAAACCCATGTCCTAGCCAACAAGATCAGACATGAGCACGTTGGTATGGTGAGATAGATGAGGAGATGGTACAAGGTTTGCATGCATCTACCTTTCTCTATATATTTTTTGAGGCTTTGGTGATACCACTCATTGCACATACAAGAGTAGTTATTGAGGTCATAGATCCAAAGAGTGCAAATAGTGGTACAGTTTAGTGAGATATTCATGATGATGTCTTAGTGATGGATTATCTTTGCAATGGTGTTGTGAGTTGCGTAGTTGGGGCCAAGGAGAAAGATCGTGTTCTTCCATGAGCCAAGCGGTCTAGATTGGAGGGCAAACACATTTTGTGTGTATGGAAGGATGGTAGAGTGAGAGTAGTACCACTTCCATCTTAGAGACTACAATTGGTCAGTCATGCTCATGAGGAGCTAGGACGTTCTGGAGTAAAGCATACATATAGTTTACTCCAGAGTCATTATTGGTGGCACGGTATGTAGACCAATGTATAGTAGTTTGTTGCTGCATGTGTGGTTTTTGACCAAGTTAGAGCATCATTCAATGCTCCTACACCATAGTTACACCCATTACCTATCATGGGATTGGGTTACCGTTGGAGTTTGGACTTTGCTAGACCTTTACCATTGACTATGAGACATCATCGGTATGTTTTGGTGATGGTGGAGCACTTCTCCAAGTGGATTGAGTTGGTAGCACTTCCTGACAAGTCTAGTGAAGGGACGGCTTACTTGTTCTTGGATTGGGCTCTAAGTCATTTTGGTGCACCAACCAAGGTTTTGACTAATCAGGGTACAAAGTTCTTGGGAGATTTTCAAGTCTTGTGTGACAAGACTTTGATTGATCATTGTACTACCTCTTCAGATCACCTTGAGGAAAATGGCTTAGAAAAGAGAGTGGTTTAGATAGTGAAGAGAGGATTGCAAAAGCATGCATTGCAAAGAAGCCACTTAGAAGATTGGGATCTCCAACTACTGTGGTTGGCTATGGGCTATCGCTTCAGCTGGCAAGCCTTCTTAGCACCCTTCTCTCCTTATTTTCTACTCTATGGACAAGATCCAAATTTACCTACAGCCATTTATCAAGATGCTACTGTAGTTTTGGACTTGGATGATCCAAATGTATGGATGAATGCATGTTCTCAACGGGCAAAGATCTTTTGGAGAGTGATACCAATGGCCTTTGAGAACTTGGTGATTGCTCAAAATAGGGATACCTTATGTTATGCTACTATTCAAGAAGGAGGTTATAGACCCTTGATCCATCAATTTCATCCAAGTGACTATGTATATCTATAGCAAACAACACCAACAAACACTTGATGTTTTGACAGGCTGCACTATCTTGAGAGTGCACGAGGTTTTGCCATTTGGAGTCCTTGTGTTAGAAAGACATGATGGTGTTGTTTGGAAGGATCATATGCACAATTGTGCATCATGCCACCTCCCAAACACTGAGTGTACTATGGACCCAAGCTTAGTACTTGTACGTGCAAGCTTGAGGTGTATGTTATGTGGCTCTTCAGGTAGAGTTGCTACTATGTTAGAGTGTGATAGTTGTTTGAGAAGATGGTATATGACATATGGCATGTATGACTCCTCCCCTCATGGTGGTTCCTGAGGGATTGTGGTTCTGTCCTAGATGTACTTGACCTATAGCTAGTTCATCCTTTATATGGTATAGAATGCAAACAAGCAACTAATGATGGGTCTCAATAGCACCCAGCCTCCTGATCTTTGCCCATCATAGGGTACACCATATACTTGGAGTAGATGGCTATCAAGAGTTAGAGGGACCTAACCGCCAGCTAGGAAGGGAGATTGTGGCACTTTAGAGTCCATGTATGACTTATGTGTGAGTTGCTTCTATAGTGTGTGATGTTGATAACTATGTATGTTGTGTAGCAATGTATATACGCATGACAACTATCACGCCATTTGTAGCTTTGCATCTAGATTACTCGGACAGTAGAGTAGCAATGATAGTAGTTAGAGGTATTTTGGTGGTTACTCAAAGACTACTTTCTGTCGGTCAGATTTTGTGTTTTGGTACTAACTACATGGTGGGACCTATTGTCACTTGCATTGTTCACACCGTTGGGTGTGCCATCAATGGGACCACTGGTGTGAGACCTAGGTCAAATCATGAGTATACCTTGGGAGCGCAACTTTAGAGAGCTCAATTCTCTATTGTTGAGCCTTTGAGTTCCTGGATAGAGTGGATAGAAAGCCGGTGAATGTCACTTGGAGTCTCTTAGCTAGAGTGGGTGTGGTTTGACTATAATTAGTGCCCAACTGTTGGCAGATCATTGAGTGATAGATCAAGTACATATCTGATTGAGTGTGTCATGCCATTTGTAGTGCCGCATCTAGATGCTCGGACACTGGAGTTCCAGTGATAGTAGTTAGAGTTATTTCAGTAGTTTCTCAGCGATTACTTTCTGACAGTTAGATTTCGTGTTCGGGGTACTAACTTCACAGTGGGGCCCACTATCACTTTGCACCGTTTGCACCGTCGAGTGTGCCGTCAATGGTACCATTAGGGTTTCAGAGCTAGCTTGAGTCCAGGGGGTATAGTAGAGAAGTGAGCTCCAAAGAGCTCACTTCTCTGATGTTGAGCCTTTGAGTTCCTGGCTATGGTGGACAGAGGCCGGCGAGCGTCACCTAGATTCTATATGCTTGAGTGGGTGTGGCTTTACTATAATCAATGCCCAGTTGTTGGCAATTTATAGAGTGACAGATCAAGTATTGATCTGAGTTGAGTTGAGTTGAGAGTAGTAAGCAATCTGATTACATCATAGAAGTGAGGTCAAGGGGAAATCAGGTGCAAGAACTTTGAGTGTTGGTGGTATCTCCAAGCTCGGTGGATTGTTGGTAGCTCGATTCAAGTTCAGTGTTTCCCTAGTGTGCAGAAGCTCATTCACTTGATGTAGATTTGGCAGTTAGGCGGACGGTGTGCGGAAGCGCTGGCCAAATTTTGAGCAAAGAAGGAGCAAATTTTGAGCAGTGTTGTGATTTTGAGCTTAGGAGATGAAGATATGACCAATTTGCTGCGAGTTGGGCTCAGAAAGTCAAATTGAAGGTGGAGTTGGGAAGCTCTTTTCATGAATTTGTGATTTGGAAAAACCCGTGTTGTCAATTTGGCTCGAGTAGAAAGTTAGCGGGGGATTTGGCAGACGTCCAACTTTAGGGTTTATGTCAGATTTAACGTCAGATTTTGGTTGGGATTTACGTCAAATTTTGGCCAGAATTGGAGGAGTTTTTGCTGTTTGGCCAGATTTGGAGGAGTTTCACTAGTTTGGAGGACTTTCGTAGATTTGGAGAAGTTTTGCCAATTTTGGAGGAGGTTCAAAGTGGCAACAAGAAAGGCCTCATTTGGCGTTTAGAGGCTTCGAGGCATAGGGCTGTGGGCTATGAGAGGCTATGAAAGCCTAGAAGGGCCAGCAAGCCAGCTTGCTGGCGTGAGACTAGCTAGTTTAGAGTAGATCTTGGTTATTGGTTGGCAAAATCTGCCTTTCTTGCTAGATTGTGCGCAACAAGGTTTGACCCCTAGATCTCTTGTTCCTAGACTGGTGCCCTAGCCAACTGGTCCACCCTCACTTGTTGTCCTAGTGACTGTGCCACTGTTATCTATACACATGTAGCTTTGGCTAGGAGAGGCAGTTTGATCCCATTCTTGGTGATCCTGGTACCTTAGGACTTAGATACAAACTTCTATTATGTCAAATGCCAAATGGTAGCAGAGTCAATCCCGTGTTGTGTTATGAGATGGAGGGTTTTTGTTTAGATTTCTTGTGATTGGACCCCCTCCATTCTCTACTTCCTACTTGTGCACCATGTTTGTGTGAGGTGCCCTGACTTTTGAGCGTTGGTGCTCTGGTGTGCTCTCGGTGGTGAGGCTGGAGTGATGACCAGTTAGACTACCTTTGTTTCTCTCTGGTGAGGCAGAAAGTGATGACCTGCAGACCGTAAGAGTGCATGTTATGATGGCAAGTTATAGGTTGCCCTTTCTCCTAGTGTAGTTATCTTGGTTAGAGTTACATTAGTGGGTGGTGCTTAGTTGGTGTTGGCACGTGGTGGTATTGGCACTTGGTGGGGTACATGCGGTTGCGACTTGCGGTTGCAATTGGTGGTTTGGGTTTGCTGTTGTGGTTACTTGGTCACGACGGAGTTCTTTGGAGATTCCAGAGGAGTTAGCCTTGCAATACGCAGTGAGTTTACTCGGAGTGGTGCTCGGTATCAGCCTGTATCTTAGGTCCCAGTGAGGGAGGAGATTGACTCTGAATTTGAGTTCGACACAAGAGCTGATTCAATTGAGAGTGCACTTGGTGTGTCCGCACCGTTGTTGTGGGACATGGAGATTTATGGGGCCTCCAAAGGCCCTAGGTATTACTCTGGTACAGTGGGTACCATTGAGTTGGATGACTTCATCTAGGAGTTTGATAGTTGGTGTGATCTGCAGCAGATGCGGAACCCGACTTTGTTCACACCCTTCATGGCATGGAAGGGGTTGTTTCAGCATCTGAAGGGTCCACCGATGGATGACTACCATGAGTTCAAGAGAGCTCATTTGGAGGAGATTGAGTTATGGAGACAATATTGGTCTCCACACTATGTCTCTATCACTTCAGGCTTGGTGGCCAGGAGTAGATCGGCTGTACCTACGAGTTCTAGCTCAAGTAGTGTTGGTGGAGCTAGTGGAGGTGCACTAGCTGGAGATAGAGCTACGACGAGTGGAGGTACCGCTGCAGGTGGTGGTGTGGTACCGGGGTTTAACCCCATGGTGGAGTTCTTCCTATGTTTGAGGCAGAACTACCAGGGATTGCGGACTGACAAGCTGAGGAGCTTGCAAGAGTTCCAGCGGAAGGCTAGAGAGAGCCTACACGAGGCATACACTCGCATGAGGCGGCTGATCAGTTTCATTCAGGGAGTTACTGAGGCCCAGGCAGTCCAATTTTGGTATGGGATACTAGACAAGGAGTTGCGCCGTAGAGTTCATGATGCTACATTGTTACCGGCTACTTCGCCTACTTTGGCAGTGGTCTTTGGTTTGGCTGAGCGTATTGAGCTCAATATGGTGGAGGAGAGAGTGGTGACATCTAGATTTGGTAGGGAGACCTCATCCACGGCTGTGACTTCTTCTAGTGTGCAGCAGAGTGCACCACGCCTAGTTGGTTTTTGAGGACAGGATGGACAGCCTAGATCCTATGGAGTGAGTGGAGGGCCTAGTGGAGTTAGACCCTTACCCTCATTTTTGAGTCAGCAACAGCCAATGAGTGGTGGTGTTGCTTGTTGGACTTGTGGTGGACCTCACCATTGGAGAGAGTGTACTCAGGGCAGTGGACTTGATACCTCAGGTGCATCACAGCCAGTATAGAGGCAGTGTGAGCACTACCATAGATTTGGTAACACTAGTGACCGGTGTTTTGACCTACACCCGGAGTTACGGAGTGGTAGGGCTGCTATGGCAGGTAGTAGAGGAGCTCCAGTTCATGGAGGATGAGGTGGTAGAGGTGGTGGTTGAGGATCTACACCTAGTAGGGGTGCAATACCTGCCCTTACTTTTGACATAGCTATGGCTACTCAAATTGAGCAGTTGGAGCAGAGATTGGCTAGTATGGCTATTGCTCAGAGGAGATCAAATTTGGGTGCTGAGGCTTCTACCTAATATGCTGGTGATAGAGATGCTTTGGACTTCATGTGCGGAGCAGCACAGGTGGATGCATCTACAACAGTGACTAGGAGTGCAGTACATGCTCCAAAGCCTAGAGGAGCATCAATGGAGTTAGACCCACAGAGAGGAGAGGTTGGGAGACAGGTTAGACTTCCCCAGTCTTTCACACTATCTGAGGCATTACAGACGACATCCATGGTTCTTAGACGTCCCAATGCAGGTGTGGTAGGTGGTGATGGAGTACATGATGTACTACCTGCTAGTCAGCCACCTGCTACTATAGAGACTGAGTGTAGCATGATGTTGGGGGCGGCTCAGCTGATTATGCGGCGTCCTTTGTTTTCAGCTAGTGATATGTTTACATTGGGAGTTGACCCAGCCCCAATGTTCTGGTTGGCTGCCACGTTGTGTGAGAGTAGGGATAGTGCAGTTCCTACTACTAGAGCAGAGGTGGTTGGTAGTGGAGCCGACTTGGTTGAGGAGCATGGGATTCGTTCAACGACCAGTGGTTTAGGGCAGGCAGTAGCGGCTAGACTGGAGGAGTTGCCAGCTAGACCGGCCTTTGAGAGAGCGCGGTTTACACCTAATGTTGTCCTATTGGATAACTAGAGGGGGGTTTTTTGTTTGGTGGGACCTTTAGGGAAGGTCCCACCAAACAAAGTGTCTTATTAGACTCTGGTGCACAGCCCCTTATGTTGGGGAAAGCTGCAGTTGTCGGTCTGGAGTTACGGAAGACCGATGTGGAGAGGTGTCCTTTTCAGATCCAAACATCTCTAGGTGGTGGTTCGACACAGTACATCACACATGTAGAGCTTGTTGTCCAAGTTCAGCATGGTCATCCGACAAATAGCTTGGTGGTGAGAGCTCAGGCTATTGCAACGATAGTTGAGTCATATGATGTGCTAGTTGGGGGAGCAGTGTTATACCCCATGGGTTTCAACATTGACTATTGGGAGGAGACATCCTCTTATAGACCTGGTTGGCAGTCTGGTGAGGGACGGGTATGTTGCCTAACAATACGCTTCAGTAGTGGCAGTCTTGGCTCACTATAGTTTGGGACCATGGCAGCATCAGTTTTAGCTTTCAGTGGTGATTACTTGGCCTGGTGACTTGTTGGAGGGGAACGCCTATGCAGAGGATACTCCTGTAGCGGAGGAGATCACTCGGCTTTGGAGTACGAGTGGGATCCACTTTGGATGTTCCATTGTGGAGTTCAAAGGAGGCATTGCAGCAGCATGCAGATCAGTTGGTGTACAAAGGCTTGGAGTGGAGCCTTCATACCATCAGGAGATGAGTGTGAGGATGAGCTTCTAGAGGCGATTGCTTTGACACCTCTGGATACCACACTCATTGCTTGGCAGTATCCAGTAGAGGAGATATGCCTATTGGAGTTGTTTGGTGGGATCAACACCGGACTAGCTATGGTGTTATAGGTGGGTATCCGAGTACAGAGGTACTTGTATGTAGAGAGGGATGAGATTGCTAAGCAAGTCTCTCTACATCATGTGGCACACTTGGCCTATCGGTATCCAGAGTTATTACCGATGTCAGCAGTCAGAGGTTACCAGAAGGCCCTACCAGGAGACATTTCCTTATTGGGGGCACATGACCTAGAGAGACATTGGCCTATTCACTTGGTGATTTTTGGATGGCCATGTCAAGGACATACACGTGCTGATAGAGGATTGGGTCTTCAAGATCCTCGTTTTGGTGTGTTTTGGGAGATGTTATGGATACTACGACATCTCCATGTTCATCAATCCGTTTCTCCAACTTACCTTTTGGAGAACATTCCTTTGATGGGTGATTCTTGCACTAGAGTGGTGGTGAGTACACATCAGGTCCATTCTTGGATGGGACCTGCTGTATTGTTAGATGCAGCCAAAGTGGGATCACGGGCTCATTGTCTTTGTCTTTGGTGGACGAACCTCTTACCCACAGAGGTTCTACAACGCGCTTATGATGGGATTTAGCGACTTGACCACATCCTTGTTGATGATATCTTGGATGTTGGGCGTCAGTCTCAGACAGTGGTAGTGGCTGATAGGTCACCTATGGCAGTGGTGAACGTAGTTGGACAGCCAAGAGCCACATTTCCCACACTCTTGAGTTTCCCAGGCTCTCATGCTTTTTGAGAGGGAGGACTTGGACTTGTTTGGGACTCAAAGTTACAGCAATTGGTGGAGCCCAACGCTGATGAGAGAGAGCGGGCGATGGGTTTTTGCACCGGTATTACCGCTGTTCTAGTAGTGTCAGAGGCATCTAGGTGTCAGGTGTTAAGTCAGGCTATGGACCTGAACTGTTTGACCTGGATTGTGAGCCTTGGCTTGGCAGAGCAGCATAGGATGCACTTGATACGCATCACCACTCTGACACTTGTGAGCCTTGTGCCTATCGAGACGATTCAAGCACATGCTGGGGGCGATGGACTGAGTAGACATGGCATTCTTGGGACATATCCAGTAGCTACTAGGGAGAGTGGTCTACTTGGAGTCCATCCAGGTGAGTGTGGGCTACTTGGATTACACCCTTGGTCCACATGGGATGCAGCTAGAGGACGTGTAGAGCTTGCAGGCAGAGTGGAGGGAGTTTTTCACACAGAGGTTGGGACCTCTAGTGGTCGGGAACATGACACTATTGCTCCCAAGGGCCCAATGTAGCAGTCAGTCAGTACGTCTTTTGCTCCTACTATAGTTACAGAGGAGAGTTGGGAGCCAGATCTTGGACCCAAGCTTATTGGAGAGGAAAGACGGAGGGTTTGGAGGTTCTTGAGGAGTCACACGAGTTGTTTTGCCTTCAGTATGAAAGATTTGGGTGCTCTAAAGGGACCTAGTATACAGATTGAGCTGACTAGCGACACACCAATTTTCCGACGTCCTTATCGATATAGTGAAATGTAGAGGACATTGATTCAGAGCCGGAGTATTGACCTTTTTGAGGCTGGTTTAATGGAGATTTCACATGGAGAGTATGCATCAGCGACAGTGATGCCAGCCAAGAAGGATATGCATGGCAACTATATAGATAGGCGGATGTGTGGAGATTACCGTCCTATCAACCGACAGACCATGGCTGATTGGTATGCCATGCCTACACCGGAGGAGATTTTTGATGCGATTGGGTATGCAAAGGTCTTCAGTACTTTGGATCTTTGAGCAGGATATCATCAATTGCCGATCAGGGATGAGGATAAGTCCAAGACAGCATTTTGGGCTATTGATCCTCACGGCAAGGATGTGTTGTATCAGTGAGGTTCTTACCATTTGGGTTGAAGAATGCTCCTGCTGAGTTCTAGAGGGTCATGGATAGGATCCTAGTTGGATTGGATTTTGCTCGGTGCTATATTGATGACATTTTGGTTTACAGCACTACTGTGGAGGAGCATGAGAGACAGTTGTTGGAGGTGTTTGAGAGGTTGAGATCTCATGGACTCAAATTACATCCTGGGAAGTGTAGGTTCTTCCACAAGCAGGTTGAGTATTTGGGTCACACTATCTACCCCGGAGGACTTGGTGTCCAGAAAACCAAGGTGGAGGCTATTGCACGTATTCCTCGGCCTACGGATGTGAGCAGAGTGCAAGCATTCCTTGGGTTGGCAAACTTCTATTGCCGTTATGTTAGAGGATTTAGTGCCATTGCCAAGGCCTTGACGAAGCTGACCAAGCTTACTCAGGAGTGGTGTTGGGGAGATGAGTAGGAGAGAGCTTTTGTAGAGCTCAAGGAGAGGTTGATATCTACTCCTATTTTGAGGAGACCGATCAGGGGATGACCATTTCAGGTTCACACTGATTGGAGTATGTTGGGGCTTGGAGCGGTGCTCACCCAACATGATGATGAGGAGAAGGAGTTTGTGGTGGCCTATGCTAGTTGCTCCAACAATTCAGCGGAGGCAAAGTATAGTTCATATGAGGGAGAGTGTTTGGCAGCAATTTGGGCAATAGCATATTTCCGATGTTACCTATTTGGTAACCCCTTCACTCTCATCACTGATCATCAGCTGTTGAAGTGGTTGATGGAGTCCGACAAGATTTCAGGGAAGCTTGCACAATAGACTCTGATTTTACAGGCGTATGATTTCATGGTTGTTCACAGACCTGGAGTGGTGAACCATGATGCAGATGAGTTGAGTAGAAACCCATGTCCTAGCCAACAGGATCAGACGAGAGCACGTTGGCATGGTGAGACACATGAGGAGATGGTGCCAGATTGGCATGCATCGGCCTTTCTGTGTATATTTGTAGAGGCTTTGGTGGTATCTCTCTCAGCGCATACAGGAGGAGTTATTGAGGTCATAGATCTAGAGAGTGAAGATATTGGTACAGTTCAGCAAGACATTCATGATGATGTCTTAGTGATGGAATCTTTACACTGGTGTTGTGGGTGGCACAATTGGGGCCAAGTGTAATACCAAGGGTTAGCCATATGATCTAGATGTGAAATTTGGTTTGGTAACATCTAGAATGATGTTATACATGATGGTCAAAATAGATAAGATAGAAGTATCACCAAAAGAGTACTTCTACTAATAGGGCAGAAACCGAAATAGACTTGAGAACCTTAGAACCAATAGCTAGACATATGATTTAAAGGTGAGAATTGGTTTGGTAACATCTGGAAGGATGTGACACATGATGGACTAAACAGATCAGAAAGAGGTATCACCAAAAGGGGACTTCTACTAATAGAGTAGGAACCAAAATATGCCTGAAATCTTTGAAGGCAATTTCGGAGGCCTAAACAGATGAATTAGGCCTCGAAAATGTACAAATTCCTCCCCCAACAAAGGAAAGGTTGGTCTTTCCCTCCCCCCTACTTGGTCATATCAAGAGCTTTTCAATGGTACCTTACATGATTATGAGATTCCTACAGGAAGATTCCCTAAAAGATTCCCTCCGGTCAAAGCTTGTTTGACCAACCAGATAGGACCTAGACTAGACAGGTCACCCATCCAAGTAAGTAATCCAAGGGTGGAGCTTGCTAACATGTCACCTATCTTTGTCCCTAATCCTATGGTGGAGCTTCCTTGGAGGAGATCCTCTTTGTCTATATAATAAAGAGAAGGTGCTCCCTTGGGGCATCGAATGTTTGAGTGTGCAATCTGTGTTTTCTCTCTTCTCTTGTCCTCGGAAAATTACAATGGTATCAGAGTGAGTGTTCTAGTCCAAGAGAGTGGATCACCCCTCTTGGAATAGCACGAACTACTGAAACTGAGTAATGTGAGGTGGAGAACATAGAGTAATTGCTAGACTTAGGAAGGACTTTAGAGAGTGGATGGGTTGGATGCGCCGGGAGGACAATTTCCCGCACCTAGCTTTCCATTCTCAAACCCATTCCACATCAAGGTTACGTACATCCAGCATGAGCAGATGAGGGTATCGCTAGTTTATCACTTTGGTGCGGAATTCATGGACAGAGTGATGAACTCACCAAACCCGGTGATTCTACCTGTGGTGATATATGACAGAGAGTGGGATTTGATGATCTACATTCTATTATGATAAAATGGATATGAATGTCCCAAATCCTCTCCCTTTCAACACTCAAGTAGAAATCCGTTATGTAGTGAGGCCGAAAGTGATGTTTAGAGATTTTGTGGTTAGGAATTTTGGTGAGGAGTATTATCAACAAGTGATAGCTTTTGAGGTCCCAATGGTAGTTCTGATAGTTCGTGCGCCTTCCAGAGTGATTATATTGACTCTGTATTGAAGTAGACATTAGCAATTGGGTGTTGCTGGAACCATGGATCCGTAATTGCAAGAGCTGGTGCAAGGAATGCAAGGGATGTTAAATGAATTTTGAGAGATTAAGATGACCATGGAGACATTACAAAGTCAAGTGCAGATCATGAGGAACGATCAAGACATGCACGAAGAAGAGCCATCTCAAAACCTTGTACCTGCAACTGAAGTGCTTGGAGAGGCACCCGTGTCTACGAACCCTATCAACGGTGAAGCCACATTGCTACTCCGGATGAAGAAGACTTGCAACATCAAGCCTTACAAGGGGCAGCGTACGATGGGAGTAGTGGAAAATTGGATCTCAAGAATGAATCGATATTTCTGATTGTTCTCAATGAAGATCACAGAGCATGCTGCAAGCGTGTTTGCATGTGGGTACTTGACCAATAAAGCCCTCACATGGTATGATGCTTGGGAACAATCCATGCTGGCAGAGAGAAGGGAGGTCACATGGACGGCAATGCAAGAAGGATTGATGAAGAATTTCCAATCGGTGGATTCTGTGCAGATGGCTCGAACCCGACTATGGGGATTGAGACAGAAGAATAGCGTACAAGAGTATGTGGAGGCATTTCTGGATCTACAAGTCGACATGAGTCCAGCAGAGGCTCTTGACAATTTCAAACAAGGGTTGAAAGAGCGGATTCACCAAGAAATCATGGTGCAAAACCCTCGTACGGTATTTGAAGCCATTGCTTGTGCGCAGAGAATAGTAGGAGCATTAGGTAGAGGTGAAGGAGTAGTTCCACCTCAACATTATTGCGCAAAAATGCCACACATGGGTGGACCAGTACCGATGGAATTGGGCAAACTTTGATTCCGGGATCGAGGAGCACGGCCGCTTCAAGGAGAGCAGGGATGGGTAGAAGAACAAAGAGATGGAGTCCCACGAGGAGAAGGGAATCGAGGAGAACAACGCCGTTGTTACAATTGTGGCCGTATTGGGCACATATCTACCAATTGTTGCACTCGTTTCCCTAGAGGCCATCAGCCTTCGTACAGGCAATCTTTGAACAACATGGAGAGGCACATTGAAGAGGAGGAGGTGGAAACCACTTCGGAAAACAAAGATTGCCAGTAAATGTACCTCGTGGCCTTATTGGCTCAATAAGGAAGTAGAGAAGCAAGGGAAGGAAGAAGAATAATGCGCAAAGATCTTGAAAGGCAACCTCTCAACTGATTGTTGTGAATGGAATCCTAGAAGGTAATCAAGTGAGAGTATTAATAGATCAAGGAGCAACAGAGAATTTCTTGTCTCGCTCTGTCGCAATAAGATTGGGAATGGATCTAGAGAGAGATGGAAGTGAAGAAGTAGAGTTACCAAATGGGCAAACAGAGAGGATTGAATCATTACCTAGACGGGTAACCCTCTCTATAGGAGAATATCAAGAAGCAATTGAGTGGCGAGTGATACAATTAGCCCGTTATGATGCAATTTTAGGCATGCCATGGATGGAGTAGTACAACCCAATGGTGGATTGGAGGAAGAAAGTAGTGAGAACCTACCAATGGTCAATCATTGGGGTTAAAGAAAAATCACACAGGCAGAAACTGCCTCTATATGTTGTAGGGACAACAACTGTCTGTAAGACCAATAGATGTTTTATGGGTCTAATAAGAGAAGTCCAGAGTGCACAACTCGCTGGACAAATTCCTGAGAAATTGAAGGATGTGGTGGATGAGTTTCAAGATGTCTTTCCCAATGATCTACCCTCAGGATTACCACCTAAAAGGCGAGTAGATCACAAAATAGAGACACTCACGGGGAAGACACCTCCTTGTAAGGCCTCATATCGCCTATCACCTCATGAGTTGGAGGAGTGTAAGACTCAAATTGAGGAGATGCTACAGAAAGGGTTCATCCAACCTAGCTTATCACCATGTGGGGCCCCTGTCTTGTTTGTGAAGAAGAAGGATGGTACAATGCGCATGTGCATTGACTATCGGGGTCTCAATCAGCAAACAATGAAGAAAAAATACCCCTTACCTCGCATGGATGACCTGTTTGATCAACTCCATGGAGCGAGATACTTCACCAAACTGGACTTGCGGAGCGGTTACAATCAAATCTGAATTGCAAAGGAGGATGTGTACAAAATTGCCTTTTGAACTAGGTATGGCCACTTTGAGTATCTTGTGATGCCTTTTGGCCTCACCAATGCGCCTGCCACTTTCATGAGTCTAATGATTGACATATTTTGTCCATACTTGGATAAGTCTATTATTGTCTTCTTGGATGATATCTTAGTATATAGTAGCACAATGACAAAACACAAACAACATCTATGAGAGGTCCTCCAGATTCTAAGACAGAATCAATTGTACGCCAAAATCTCAAAGTGTGAGTTTGGCAAGTCTGAAGTAGACTACTTAGGGCATAGAGAAAGTGCAGAGGGCATTCAAGTATTGACAGATAAAATAGAGGTCATTCAAAAATGGAGTGTCCCAGAAGATCAGACTCAACTTAAGAGCTTCTTGGGGTTGACGGGATTCTATCATAGATTTGTCAAGGACTTCTCCAAGGTTGCACAACCTTTAACGGCACTACTTGGCAAGGGGAAGAAGTAGACATGGGGAACTGCACAAGAGTTGGCCTTTCAAGAATTGAAGGCCGCCTTGCTACATGCACCAATCTTGAAGTGGTATGACCCAAAACGTCCAATCAAGTTGGCTATAGATGCATCAAGCTTAGCAATAGGAGCAGTCCTACAACAAGAGTGGCATGATGGATGGCATCCAATTGCATATTTCTCTCAAAAGTTGTTACCGGTAGAGTGCAACTACCATACCACAGAACAAGAAGAGCTGGCCATCGTTCTAGCAACCAAGCATTGAAAGCACTACCTGGGCAAGAAGGCATTTGTAGTAGAGATAGACCACAAACCTCTAGTCTACCTCGAGACGCAAAAGGATCTATCTTGTCACCAAATTCGGTGGGCAGAGTGGCGACAACGCTTCAACATGACAATCACCTATGTGGAAGGTAAGAAGCAACTTGCAGATGCATTCACCCGCATGCCAATGGCCAACAACTTGGTGGTAGAGGTTAAGATTAACCCTGAATTCTGGCAAGAGATTCTAGCTACTACAAAAACTGATCCACAGATTGTCAAAGCGCAATCGTTCAAAGGCATCACCAACACCCAAGGACTCACCTTTTGGGATGGCAGATTATGGATCCCAAATGTCCCAGAATTACGCACCACCATTCTAGCGGAATGTCATGATTCGGCCATTGCAGCTCATGCCGGAGTGGACAAGACCTTGGATGCAGTCAAGCGCCATTCCTATTGGCCCAAGATGAGCAACGATGTGATGGACTATGTGCATAGCTGCCTACTTTGTCAACAGAACAAAGCTTCTAATCAAGCTCCTGCAGGGCTCCTTCAACCTCTCCCCACTCCTACCCAACGTTGGGAACAAGTGAGTATGGATCTCATTTGTGAATTACCCAAGACCACCTTAGGGTTTGACTCCATTGTGGTCTTTGTGGACCGGCTCAGCAAAATGATTCATGTACGCCCTACCACCAAGGAGGTGACCGCTCCACAACTAGCTCAACTATACTTAGATGCAGTCTTTGCTCACCATGGCTTATCTAGAATACTCATCACCAATAGAGGCACCCAATTCACCAGTTTGTTTTGGCGAACACTCTTTGGTTTCTTCAAAACCAAGTTGGCCATGTCCACGTCTTACTACCCACAAACAGATGGCCAAACAGAGCGGGCTAATCGCACGATTGAAGACATGTTACGCGGCTTCACCTTAGAAGAGCAAGAGAGGTGGGACACCCTATTACCGTTGGTGGAATTAGCTTACAACAATTCAGTGAATGCGTCCACTCAGGTCACTCCGTTCTTCCTCATGTATGGTGAGCATCCCTTCACACCTTCTACCTTGATGAAGATCTTTCCAGTGACTACCAAGGTTGATGTAGTCAACACATTTGTTTCTAGAATCCAACAAGGTGTGGAGAGCGCTAAGCACAGGTTACAAATTGCACAAAATCAACAAAAGCAATATGCTGATGCACACCGAAGGCACATGGAGTTCAATGTTGGGGATCAAGTGTGGCTATCGACAACCAACCTCATATTAGTTGGATCTCGTAAGCTCAGACCTTATTTTATTGGGCCTTTCTTGATTCTTCGTCCCATCGGCGCTGTGGCCTATCACCTTGAGCTACCACCACACATGAAGATCCATCCAGTGTTCCATGTCTCCCTACTATGCAGATATGCTCCCCGATCAGGCCAAGGTCCTTCCACACAGGACATTTGACCTTGTCCGACACTCATTGATGGCACAGAGGAATATGAAGTGGAGCGGATTCTCCAAAAGTGCATGCATGGTACTCGCCATCCGTGGGTGGAATATCTAGTACAATGGAAAGGTTACCCCTTCTATGAATCAACCTGGGAACCCATTGCCAATTTGGCACATGCACCGGTGTTGGTGCAAGCATTTGAGCAACAATTGCACAACGAGGACGTTGCGTCTTAAAAAGAGGGAGGTCTGTAATACCAAGGGTTAGCCATATGATCTAGATGTGAAATTTGGTTTGGTAACATCTAGAATGATGTTATACATGATGGTCAAAATAGATCAGATAGAAGTATCACCAAAAGAGTACTTCTACAAATAGGGCAAAAACCGGAATAGACTTGAGAACCTTAGAACCAATAGCTAGACATATGATTTAAAGGTGAGAATTGGTTTGGTAACATCTGGAAGGATATTACACATGATGGACTAAACAGATCAGAAAGAGGTATCACCAAAAGGGGGCTTCTACTAATAGAGTAGGAACCAAAATATGCCTGAAATCTTTGAAGGCAATTTCAGAGGCCTAAACGGATGAATTAGGCCTCGAGAATGTGCATGTATCCCCCCCCCAATGGAATAAAGGCTGGCCTTCCCTCCCCCTTGCTTTGTCTTGTCGAGAGCTTTCCAACGGTACCTTACTCACGTGATTTTGAGATTCCTACAGGAAGATTCCCTAAAATATTCCCTCTGATCAAAGCTTGTTTGACCAACCAGATTGGACCTAGACCAGACAGGTCACCCATCCAAGTAAGTAATCCAAGGGTGGAGCTTGCTGACATGTCACCTATCTGTGTCCCTAATCCTATGGTGGAGCTTCCTTGGAGGAGATCCTCTTTGTCTATATAATAAAGAGAAGGTGCTCCCTTGAGGCATCGAATGTTTGAGTGTGCAATCTGTGTTTTCTCTCTTCTCTTGTCCTCAGAGTATTACACCAAGGAGAGAGACCCTGTTCTTCAGTGAGCCAGACGGTTCAGATTGGATGGTAGACACCTTTTGCATGTATGGGAGGATGGTAGAGTGCGAGTAGTACCACTTCCATCATAGAGACCACAGTTGGTCCGTCATGCTCATGAGGAGCTAGGACATTTTGGAGTAAAGCGTACATATAGCTTACTCCAGAGTCATTATTGGTGGCACGGTATGCAGACCGAGGTACAGTAGTTTGTTGCCAGATGTGTGGTTTGTGCTCAAGTTAGAGCATCATTCAATGCTCATATGCCACAGTTACATCCATTACCTATCATGGGATTGGGTTACCGTTGGAGTTTGGACTTTGCCGGACCTTTACCGCTGACTATGAGACATCATCGGTACGTTTTGGTGATGGTGGAGCACTTCTCCAAGTGGATTGAGTTGGTGGCACCTTCTGACAAGTCTAGTGAAGGGACAGCTTACTCATTCCTAGATCGAGTTCTTAGTCATTTTGGTGCACCAACTGAGGTTTTGACTGATCAAGGTACAAAGTTCTTGGGAGAGTTTTAGGTCTTGTGTGACAAGGCTTTGATTGATCATCGTACTACATCCCGAGATCAGCCTAAGGCAGATGGCTTAGCAGAGAGAGTGGTTCAGATGGTGAAGAGAGGATTGCAAAAGTATGGTTTGCAGAGAGGCCACTTGGGAGATTGGGATCTCTAGTTACCTTGGTTGGCCATGGGCTATCGGTTCAGACGGCAAGCCTCCTTAGCATCCTTCTCTCCATAATTTCTACTCTATGGATGAGATCCAGATTTACCCTCAGCTATTCGTCGAGATGATATTGTAGTTTTGGACTTGGATGACCCTGATGTATGGATGAGAGCATGTTCTCAGCGGGTAGAGATCTTTCAAAGAGTGATGCCGATAGCCTTTGAGAACTTGGTGATTGCTCAGCATAGAGATACTTTACGCTATGCTACCATTCAAAAAGGAGGTTATAGACCCTTGATCCGTCAATTTCATCCAGGCGACTATGTATATCTACAGCAGACAGCACCGACGACACTTGATGTTTCTACAGGCCGCACTATCTTGAGAGTGCGTGAGGTTTTGCCATCTAGAGTCCTTGTGTTAGAAGGACGGGATGGTGTTGTTTGGAAGGATCATGTGCGCAATTGTGCGCCATGCCACCTCCCAAACATTGATGGTACTATGGACCCAAGCTTAGCACTTGTACGTGTAGGCTTGAGGTGTATGTTATGTGGCTCTTCTGGTGGAGCTGCTACTATGTTAGTGTGTGATAGTTGTTCAAGAGGATGGCATATGGCATGTATGACTCCTCCCCTCACGGTGGTTCCTTAGGGACAGTGGTTATGTCCTAGATGTATTTGATCTTTAGCTAGTTCATTCTTTATATGGTATAGATTGCAAACATGCGACTAACGATGGGGCTCCATAGCACCCAACCTCCTGATCTTTGCCCATTAGAGGGTATACCATATACTTAGAGTAGATGGCTATCTGGAGTTAGAGGGACCTAATTGCCAGCTAGGGGGCGATTGTGGCACTTAAGAGTCTATGTATGACTTATGTGTGAGTTGTGCTTTTATAGTGTATGATGTTGACAGCGATGTATGTTGTGTAGCGATGTATATATGCATGACAACTGTCACGCCATTTGTAGTGCCGCATCTAGATGCTCGGACACTAGAGTTCCAATGATAGTAGTTAGAGTTATTTCAGCAGTTTCTCAGTGACTACTTTCTAACGGTTAGATTTCGTGTTTGGGGTACTAACTTCACGGTGAGGCCCACCGTCACTTTGCACCATTTGCACCATCAAGTGTGCAGTCAGTGGGACCGTTAGGGTTTTAGAGCTAGCTCAAGTCCAGGAGGTATAGTTTCGAAGTGAGCTCCAAAGAGCTCACTTCTCTGATGTTGAGCCTTCGAGTTCCTGACTATGGTGGACAGAGGCCGGCGAGCATCACCTGGATTCTCTATGCTTGAGTGGGTGTGGCTTGACTGTAATCAGTGCCCAGTTGTTGGCAGTTTATAGAGTGACAGATCAAGTATTGATCTGAGTTGAGTTGAGTTGAGAGTAGTAAGCAATCTGATTATTGTGGCACTTTAGAGTCTATGTATGACTTATGTGTGAGTTGTGCTTTTATATTGTATGATGTTGACAGTGATGTATGTTGTGTAGCAATGTATTTACACACGACAAGTGGGATTTGAGTTGTGTAACCAAACTGATTATTGTGGCACTTTAAAGTCCATGTATGACTTATGTGTGAGTTGTGCTTCTATAGTGTGTGATGTTGACAATGATGTATGTTGTGTAGCAATGTATGTAAGTACAACACCTCTCTCTTTTTTGCTCTTTTTCCAAGCTAGTTTGCAGGAGTTTTATGCAACTTACCTTTTGTTTATTTACACTTGACATTCAAAGTCAATTTTTTGTTGTTCTTTCCAATTACACCCCAAACACTTGGTTCATACATCTGGTTTAAATTCTTCCTTTTTTTAGATTCCACGTTTAGGCTTTAGGGTAAATTCCTATCTACATATGATTGGTTGACCTTGGGCATAGAGTTTCATGATGGATTTGAATGTATTGTAAACGTGTACACAAATGATTTACACTTTAAATGTTATATTGGAGATAATTTCAATCGTGAAATAGTTCTACATGTTAATAGTTGGGCTACTGCTTCAGCCGGCAAGCCTCCTTAGCATCCTTCTCTCGTTACTTTCTGCTCTATGGATGAGATCTAGATTTACCTATAGCCATTCATTGAGATACTACTATAGTTTTGGACTTGGATGATCCAGATGTATGGATGAGCACATGTTCTCAACGGGCAGAGATCTTTTGGAGAGTGATGCCAATGGCCTTTGAGAACTTGGAAATTGCTCAAGATAGGAATACCTTACGTTATGCTATCATTCAAGGAGGAGGTTATAGACCCTCACTCCGTTGATTCCATCCAGTTGACGATGTATATCTACAATAGATAGCACCAACAACACTTGATATTTTGATAGGTTGCACTATCTTGAGAGTGCGTGAGGTTTTGCCATATGGAGTCCTTGTGTTGGAAGGACATGATGATATTGCTTGGAAGGATCATGTGTGCAATTGTGCACCAGGTCACCTCCCAAACATTGATGGTACTATGGACCCAAGCTTGGCACTTATACGGGGCAAGCTTGAGGTGTATGTTATACGGCTCTTCCAATGAAGTTGCTTCTATGTTTAGTGTGTGATAGTTGTTTGAGAGGATGGCATATGGCATGTATGACTCTTCCTTTCACGGTGGTTCCTAAGGGACAATGGTTATGTCCTAAATGTACTTGACCTATAGCTAGTTCATCCATTATATGGTATAGATTGCAGACAGGCGACTAACAATGGGGCTCCATAGCACCCCAGCCTCTTGATCCTTGCCCATCATAGGGTATAACATAACTTGGAGTAGATGGCTATTTGGAGTTAGAGGGACCTAACCACCAGCCATGGGGTGATTGTGGCACTTCAGAGTTCATGTATGACTTATGTGTGAGTTGTGCTTCTATAGTGTATGATGTTGACAACAATGTATGTTGTATAGCGATGTATATAAGCACGATAGCTGTCACACCATTTGTTAGCTTCTCATCTAGATTGCTTGGACATGGGAGTTTCAATGATAGTAGTTAGATGCATTTTGGCAGTTAATCATAGACTACTTTCAGACGGTCAGATTTTGTGTTTGGAGTACTGACTTTAGGGTGGGACCCACCATCACTTCCACCTTTTGCACCATCAGGTGCAAAAGGTGGAAGTGACCATTGGGATGAGACCTAGGTCAAAATCAAGAGTATACCTTAGAAGTGCAACTCTAAAGAGCTCACTTCTTTGATGTTGAGCCTTCGAGTTCCTAGCTAGAGTGGATAGAAAGTTGGCAAGCATCACCTGGAATCTCTTAGCTAGAGTGGGTGTGGCTTGACTATAATCAGTGCCATGTTGTTGCCAAGTTGTTAAGGATTAGATCAAGTACTAATATGATTTGAGTTGATTCAAGTTGTAAATGATCTGATTATTGTGGCACTTTAGAGTTCATATATGACTTATGTGTGAGTTGTGCTTCTATAGTGTATGATATTGATAGCAATGTATGTTATATAGCAATGTATATATGCACAACAATAGGAGGTTATCTCCTCCTAATAATCAGTAGTGAAACCCATGGGGTATAGCACTACTCCACTAACTAGCACATCATATGACTCAACTATTGTCGCAATAGCTTGAGCTCTCACCAATGAACTATTAATTTGATGACCAGGCTGAATCTAAAAAACTATATTTCTCCACATGTGATGTACTATGTAAACCACCTCCTAGAGATGTCTAGATTGATTTGAAATGGACACCTCTCCACATCGGTCTTTTGTAACATAGATCAACAAGTGTAGCTTTCTTCAACATAAGGGGATGCACACCAGAGTCTAATAAGACTCTCTATGGTGTATTGAGCTTCCTTGAAGGTCCCACTAAATGGAAAATCCCCCTTTGGTTATCCAATAGGACAACACTAGGTGTGAACCGTGCTCTCTCAAAGGCCGGTCCAATTGGCAACTCCTCTAATCTAGTCGTTGTTACCTGCCATAAACCACTGATCACTGAGCAAATCCCATGCTCCTCAATCAAGTCAACTCCACTATCAACCACCTCTGCTCTAGTAGTAGAATCTTCATCCCTACTCTCACAAAGCATGGCAGCCAATTTGAACACTAGGGCTGGGTCAACTTCCAATGTACACATATCACTGGCTAAAAATAAAGGATAGTGCATAATCAATTGAGCCACCTCCAACATCGTGCTAGACTCAATCTGTGTAGTAGCAATGGATGACTAGTAGGTAGTCCATCATGCACCCCCATCACCACCTACCACACTTGCACTAGGATGCCTAGGAGCCATAGATGACATTTGTAGGGCCTCAAATAACATGAAAGATTAGGGAAGTCTGACTTGTCTCCAACCTCTCTTCTTTATGGATAAAACTCCACTGATGCTCCTCTAGGCTCTGGAGCACGTATTGCACTCCTAGTCATCACTGCAAATGCATCTACTTGTATTGCTCTGCACATGAAGTCCAAATCATCTCTATCACCAACATATGAGGTAGAAGCCTTGGCACCAAAATCTGATCTCTTTTGAGCAATGGCCATACTAGCCAATCTCTGCTCCAACTGCTCAATCCAAGTAGCCATAGCTATATCAGAAGTAAGGGCAGGTATTGCACTCCTACTAGGTGTAGATCCTCTACTACCTACTATAGCAGCCCTTCCACTCCGTAACTTCGGGTGTAGGTCAAAGCATTGGTTACTAGAGTGACCATATTTGTGACAACGCTTGCACTATCTTTGTGCTAGTTGTGATGTACCAAAGGTATTAGGTCCACTTCATTGAGTACGTTATCTTTTATGGTGGGTTCTACCACAAGTGCAACAAGCAACACCATCACTCGTTGGTTGTTGCTGACCCAAAAGTGAAGGTAAGGGTCTAGTTCTACTAGGCCCTCCACTTGCTCCATAAGATTTGGGTTGCCCAACTTGTCCTCAAAAAAGAAGGGCATGGTGCACTTTGCTGCACTCTAGAAGAAGTCACAACTATGGATGAAGCATCCCTACAAAATCTAGATGTCACCACTCTCTCCTCCACCATGTTGAACTCAATACGCTCAGCCAAACCAAAGACCACTGCCAAAGTAGGCAAAGTAGCCTATAACAACATAGCATCACAAACTCTATGTCGCAACTCCTTGGCCAATATCCCATACCAAAACTAGACTACCTAGGCCTTAGTAACTCCTTGAGTAAAACTGATCAGCCATCTCATGCAAGTGTATGCCTTGTGTAAGCTCTCTCTAGCCTTCCATTGGAACTCTTGCAAGCTCCTCAACTTATCAGTCTGCATTTTTAGTAGTTCTACCTCAAACATTGGAAGAACTTCACCATGGGGTTAAACCCCGGTACTACACCACCTCTTATAGCGGTACCTCCACTTGTAGTAGCACTATCTCTAGCTAGTGCATCTCCACTATCTTGACCAATGCTACTCAAGCTGAAACTCATGGGTACAACCGATCTACCTCTGGCAATTGAGCCTGAAGTGATAGAGATGTAATTTGGAGACCAATACTGTCTCCATAACTCAATCTCCTCCAAGTGAGCTCCTTTGAACTCATGATAGTTGTCCATTGGCGGACCCTCCAAGTGCTGAAATATTCCCTTCTATTCCATGAAAGGTGTGAACAAAGTTGTGTTCCGCATCTACTATAGATCATACCAACTACCAAACTCCTAAATGAAGTCATCCAACTCAATTGTACCCATTATACCAGAGTAACACCTAGGGCCTATAGAGGCCTCATAAATCTTGTCTATTTCCTACAATACATTGCGGATACACCAAGTGCACTCTCAATTTAATCAACTCCTATGTCAAACTCCAACTCAAATTAAATATCCTCCCTCATTGGGACCTGAGATATGGGTTGATATTGAGCGCCACTCAAGTAAACCCATTGATAAATGCTCTAAATTCAAGGCACCTCACACAAACATGGTGTACAACTAGGAAGCAAAGAATGGAGGGAGTCCAGTCATAAGAAATCTGAAAAAAACCCTCCATCTCATAAAGCAACACGGGATTGACTTTGCCACCATTTGGCATTTGACATAATATGAGTTCCTATCTACATCCTATGCCACTTGGATCACCAAGAATGGGATTAAACTGCCTACTCCTAGCCAAAGCTAAAAGTTTAGAGAAAATTTGGACCAATCACTAAGAAAACAAGTGAGGATGGACCTATTGGCTAGGGCACCAGTCTAGGAACCAAAGATCTAGGCGTTAAACCCTATTGTGCACAATCTTGCAAGATGGGCAGATTTTGCCAATCAATGACCAAGATCTACTCTAAACTAGCTAGCCTCATGCCAACAAGCTAGCTTGCTGGCTTGTTTAGCCTTTGTAGCCTCTCATAGCCCATAGCCATATGCCTCAATGCCTCTAAACACTGAAATTCAGCCAAATGAGACCTTTCTTCTTGCCACTTTGAACCCTCTTTAAATTTTCAAAACACTTCCAACTCGAGTGAAACTCCTCTAAATCTGGCCAACAAGCAAAACTCTTCCAAATCTGGCCAAAATTAGACATAAACTTTAGCAAAAATCTGACATAAATCCCTAAAGTTGGCAGACCGCCAAATCCTCCACTAACTCTTCACTCAAGCCAAATTGAAAATAGGTTTCTCCAAAGCATAAATTCACAAGGATAGGTTCCCAACTCCACCTTAAATTTCACTTTCTGAGCACAACTTGCAACAAATTGGTCCTACTTTCACCTCTTGAACTCAAAATCACAACCACTACTAAAAAATTGCTTTTATTTGCTCAAAATTTGGCCAACACTTCTACACACCATCTACCTCACTGCCAAGTCTACATCAGTCAACAAGCTTTTGCACACCAAGGAAAGCTTGAACTTTGATTGAGCTACCAACGATCCACTGATTTGGGAGATACCACCAACACTCGCAATTCCTGCACCTAATTTTCTCCTTACGTGACTTCTCTAATGTAATCAGTTTATTTATACCACTCAAATCAACTCAACTCAGATCAGTCCTTGATCTATCACTCTATAAATTGCCAACAAATGGGCACTAATTATAGTCAAGCCACACCCACTCTAGCTAAGAGAATCCAGGTGACATTCGCCGGTCTTTGTCCACCATAGCTAGGAAATCAAAGGCTCAACATCAAAGAAGTGAGCTCTCTAGAGCTGCACCTCAAAAGTATACCCCTAGACTCAAGCTAGGTCTGAAACCATAATGGTCCCACTGACGGCACATCCAACGGTGCAAAGTGATGGTGTGCACCACCATGAAGTCAATACCCCAAACACAAAATTTGACCGTCAGAAAGTAGTCCATGAGTAACTATTAAAATACCTAACCACTATCATTGCAACTCCATTACTCGAGCAATCTAGATGCAACACTAGAAATGGCGTGACATCTGCCTCCTTCATTAGTTGCCGATTGTTGGGATGTTCGGCCATGTTTGTGGATGGATCTTGATTGTGTTGTACACAACTCTGCTCCATTTACCAAAGATTATGTTGTTTCTTACCAACCATCTTCCATAGGCAACCAACATCATAGGTGCTGCTGATTGGGCACTTTTGCATGGTGATTGCAGGTTTTTGAAACTTGCGGTACTAGCTCCCATGATCGCAACCCAACTAAATAGTGTTGCATTTGGTATTTGATCATTAAGTGATGTACAAATACTCATTTTATAGGCCATGATTTTGGATGTGCACTACCAAGTCCACACGCTGAAGAAAAGTAGTGTTGTGATCAAGCACCAATTGTTGGTTGGGGAGTGTGGAACCAATATTTGCTAATTGTGCATGCTCCATTTTGCCAAGGTCTGGAAAGTGTGGTGTGGTTTTCAAAGTTGTGTGTTGGTATCTTCTGTGAATATTATACACTAGATGTGGTGTATTTAGTAAAAAGTGTGGTGTATTTAACATTTCTCTAAATTTATGTTATGTTTCCATACTTATGTTTTTTCAAGAGAGCTTGAGAGAGTGTGGAGATTTATGTTGTTCCAAGAAAGTTTGAGAGAATGTGGCAACTTATGTTGTTCCGAGAGAGTTTGGAAGAGGGTGGAGACAAGAGAGGAAGGGTAGAGATTTGAGAGGAAAGATATACATTTTATGAGTACTCTCTAGCATATAGCACTTAAGTGAATAGTAGATTTGGGGTTGTTTATCAAATCGGTTTCATTGGTACCTAGATTGAAGATTATAGAGAATTGAGTAGAAAGTTATATAGATTTCTAGATTTTTTAGGGTTTAGAGTGATTATTATACATTCATAGTGATGGGTCAGGAATTTTCATTTATAATCTCTTGGTTTCATTATTGAGTTCCATGGGAATTTTGTTTGAAATTTTTGAGATGGAAATCAAAACTTATAAGAGTTTATAGTTTTTAGGGTTTAGAGAGATTGTATTTTCTCATGTGAGTTGAGATGTGAGGGTTGGTGTTTTTGAAGGTGTGAAGGGATAAGGAGAGGAGCATCATGTGTTATTATTGCTATTCTTGTGCTAGCCATGGCTACACCTCCTTGTGTGAGGCCGCTTAGAGTGGTTTGGGATACATGATGTCCAATGTTATCGCAAGAGGTAAAGACCCATGTGAGACGGATGCACAAGGACTATGATTGGATCACTTTGGATGTTCATGTGAGGTGAGTGACCACATTGACCATAGGGATACTCAAGATTATGTATGCTTATTTTATCCCTTTTTTTACCCTCTTTGCAATATCTATAAAGTCGTGGGGGTGGTTAGCTTCTCAAGCGGATTGCATTTTGGTGTTATCTGAGACTACTTTTCCATGTACATGTCTATTCCATAGGCTATCTTTTACTCTCCATGATGAGGCTAGATAGGCTTTTTGCCTACCACTTGATCATTTGGCACGTGATCCTTGGATGAGTTAGCATGGTTTCTATTCCTCTTATTCTCTTGATGGTGTCTGCATTATGCTAGAGAGATGGCTGCTAGATTTTTTATTCCTAGTGGGGATTGGGCGGCACTACATAAGAAGTTTGTTAGGACTGCACATTTTAGGAGATATTTTTTTCCACAAGATACCATAGAGTCCACTTGATTATGATGGTGTAGGACATTGGGTCAGATGGGAGAGTTTAGTAGAGAAACACAAGCGCTACATCCTTTATCTATGGCTAGTTCTATTGATGAGATTATCTTTTCCCTATGCTCACTACATCCTATGGCAAGAGAGGGATTATCACTAGAGGTCTTAGATTATCAGCTTGATCAGCCTTTATGTCTTGATAGGTTGCTTTTTGCACAAGCATTGTGCATTGCTCCTTGCTTTTCCTCAAGAGGCTTTTTAGGGATGGTATCTTAGAGATTGCTTTCAAGCAGATGATCCTTCTAATGGTTTTACCAAGTTATTTCATGTGGCTATAGTAGTAGCAAGAGGAGACATATCTATGTCTATTAGTCAAGTGTTATGTGCTAGTCAACTTCTTGCAATGGAAAAGGACCATGAGGCATTAGACCGATTGCTATTGGAGAAATCTTTTTGTGTTTGGTCAGCCACACCATTGTCTTTTTGCATTGTTCTCACTTTTGATAGCACCTCAATCCACATCAATTTGGAGTAGCTACACCTAGAGGATGTGAGGCTATATCTCTAGGCATTATGGGACTCCTAGATATCCATCCAGAGTGGGTCATCCTACATGTGGATGTTGAGAACATGTTAATAATATCTCATGAGCATCCATCTTTAGGGAGCTTAGGGAAGCTGGTGGATTCTTGGTGAGTCTTATTCCTTTTGTGTAGTCTTTTTAGGGCTCTCTTGCTTCTCTATACTACCAAAGTAGTTGTTCATAGGAAGGAGTCATCATCTTGGAGTTAGCTAATTGGTACATGTTAGGAAGATCCTTTAGGGAGACCCTTATTTGGCATGGCTCACTTAAGAGCTCTCTTATCTACTACTTTGGCCATACAAGGTTAAGTATTTCCCTCCTTGGCAAATGATACACACATTGTGGGCCTTGTAGATCAGATCAGGCAACCCTTTGACCACTTGACTACCAAGCTACATCTAGTAGGCTTGAGATTCAAGGTGTCAAAGTACAAAGCATGGTCCCTTTTAGGTATCCCTCCCCACCTTGAGCTTCCAAAGGGCTATATCACAACTATAGATGAACTATGTGTTATTGGAGCTTTTGGGGTGCAATTAAGATCCGAGGATTTTGTCATACATGTTGCCCTTGCAAAAGATGTGCTCTATGTGGATGACCTTTTGTTACTAGGAGATCTATAGCTGGCATTTGGTATACTCTCCTCTAGTATTGCTCATCAATTGACTTACCTCCTCTGCATAGTTCCTCCTTCCTTGACCTTCCTATCATGTTTGAGAGCCTCTGATAGGAGGATTATGGGAGTATTTGGTGATTTATTGGACCATGGACATTTGTTTGTGGGATAGGGGATTTGGCACATAGATAGATATCCCTAACAATCTTGTGTGGATAGTTTGGCTTGATATCTATGGGGGAGATGGAACCTATAGTATTTTTGGGTAGTTGGGCTCTCTTGGCACCCCTACTTTCCTCTCATTTTGTGGTTGTTAATAAGATGGTTTTAGAGACTTATGTGATAAAGGTGGAGGAGTGATCCTTTTCTCTCCATATGTTATTGTAGTAAACAAGAGATAGTCTATTCTAATGGACACAAGAGGACCATCCATCTTTTGCTTCACTATCATCAGATTGGACTAAAGGTTTATAGTCTTCTTTGATGGAGCAACAATATTAGCATTCACTACATTCTCTATTAATTGACTTGTCCATTCCTCAGGTTGCTAGAGGACATCTTTACTCTTGCTCTGGCAAGGGTGCAAGCTCTTGGATCCTAGCTCAACTGTGCATTAGGGCATTTTGACTCACATCAACTACTTTCTTTACAATGATGAGGTTTCACCTGGGTTTAGTCCACCCCTCTACATCTTCATTACTCACTTGTGAGTGTGGTTTCACACTAGATGCAGCAGCAGTCCATATGACATGGTGTCCATTTGGAGGATAGGGGATAGCTACCCATGATGCTAATAAGGACATAGTGTTTGCTATGGCACGTGAGAGTGGATACTTGGCTTGGAGGGAGTGTTCATATGCTTTGATAAAACGTATCAAGGCATACTTATACTTGGTCCAAGATGATCAGGTGATAGTAGCGGATGTCGTGGTTATGGACCCTATGCATGATGCAATTTTGGAAGGAGTGATAACCCTTCTCCCTAGATGGGCAGCGAATGCAGCATCAGTTTGCAAGGTCTCCAAGTATAGGGTATGTAACGAGGTCACCTCTTTGTTCCTCTAGCCTTGGAATTATATGGAGCAATGGACACGGCATTCAACACATGTGTCAAGGGATGCATGAGAGCTTATCATGTTAGGCGCCAAGGGTACTCTCATACTTTGTAGCATATTTTAGATAGTGTGTGTCCATTGCTCTATAGAGGGAAGTGGCTGGTGCAATCCATAGGAGAGCAATCACATTAGGTGATGTTTCTTTGGATGCTCCACTTGTTTGCGGACCGTACGACTTGCATAGCTCAGATATCTTAGGTGCAGTAGGGCAGATTTCTCATGTCTACTCTATTGGGGCTTAGCCCCATTTTACCTATTACCCTTGTATGGATTTTTCCCTTCCTCTTTAAATTGGATAGATTAAACCCCAATGCCTGATTCATCCCTGCCAAAGTGGGTGGAGAATGTATTGTGGGGTGCCAACAAGAAAAAGCATAGTACTCTCTTGGTCCCAAGGGCCAAAGACTGGAAATTGCTTGACAATTTGTGCACACAATGTTGAGAAGAAGGAGACCCAAGGGAGATGGCACAGTGCTCGACCCTTCTTTCTACAAGCCCGAACACACTGCCCATGCACTCCATGCCATCGGGCGTTTGGGTTTGGGTTGAGTCTGTAGCACCTCAGAGCCTTTCAGTTTTATATTAGCCAGTGAAAATTTAGAGTATTGAACTTGATTAATTACCTTCTTGTACCCAATTTTATGTATTGATATGATCTGGTCTGGAGGCTCAAAAGATATACGTTTTCAACATCCAAAGGTTCTCGGAATGGCGGGCTCATATGCTGATTGACTGAAGAGCATAATTCAAGCTTGGAATAACACATGCGTATCTAAGTAACCATTTTTCTTTGGCAAAAGAATTAATATTAACCAACCCAATTTGTACTACCGGATGCTGTACCACTCCGTAAAAAGTAATTACAAAAAATCTCTCTCTCTCTTGTTACCATTACATATTATCAGATTTCCTGTAATACACAAGCTTACTTGTTTGTATGAAGCTGCTGTTAAGTGGAGAAAGATGCTATATCGATCAACGCCTACCCCTTGTTTCGCGCGTGCGGCTTTAGGTGTACTCCACATGAAAGTACACCTCATACCTGTTTGGACTGGTTTGCAAAGGAAAGAAATCCACATGCACTTCTCTCAAGACAATACTAGTTGGCTGCTCATGCAATGCATGGGCTAGTGTATCTCGTGTATCTTGGGGATTTATCCAAATATATCTCTATGAAAAATAAAAGTTTATATTCATATCAGATTTATAAAACCATTTTTTACAATTGTTTCTCTCTACCATCTAAACCCTGTAAGAATTTTGATAAACAATCACCAATATATTTTAAGTTAAACACAGTATCCAAATAAGCTAAGATCAATTTTATTGAGTCTTCTGTATCATGTGAATATAACCATCTAAAATTTTACAAGAATTATCTAAAATAATCACTATTCTATTACAAAATCTGAGATCAATTTTGGTAGCTCTTGTGTATCTCGTGAATCCAACAATTACTTTACTCTCAAGTTTAACAAGCAAAGAGAGATAATTTTTATCTAGAGTGCTTTGTACTTTAATATATTTTTCTGCTAAAATTATAAACTTACTATTTATAGTAACTTCAAATGCAACACTAAGAAAATATGACAATATCTAAATGATAGACAAGAGGCCTTCTATCAAAGTAATTTTCACTCCATGATATTAAAATGAGGTTACATAATTATTCAATAAATTGAGATTTGATTTTTTGTTGATAGGGCTTGTTGTTGAAAGATTATATGGTTCGAGTAAACATTACTTATATACTAATGCATCACGGGTCAAACTTTTCAATGTAGTGTTTGAAAATTTTGTTAATCATTTTATACAGATAAAAAGTGTGTATCAGGATAAATAAATAATACTTACTCCTAGTCTAATGCTTGATACTTTCATATAGTTCATGGGTATTTAGTATTCTTTTTTATATATGTCTATTGCAATTAAATGTGTCTATTAGAAAAGAGAGACTTAGGTTATACCTCCATTATATATAGCATTTCAAAACGTTTAAAAGGGTATATAATTTATATGATTATTACAAAGTGTATGTAAGCTAGATCTAAAGCTCTAAGTTCTATTTTGAGTTTATTTTCTTATTAATTCGTTAGAAGTACTTGAAAAGATGGTCCAAACAAAATGTAGTTTTCAGAACATATCAAGGTTGAAATTTTATATTGATACATATGCCAAAAGGAAGTTTATATTCATGAGAATAAATCTAGAGTACTCATTGGAATCGTTTATTTGATGTAATGGACAGTAATCTTGAGCTTAATAAATTTACTTAGCATTTTTCATCATTATATCAAAGTTTTATCTATCATGTTTCTATATTTTTGCAATGGTGAAGTAAGACCAACATAAAATCATAATTATGAAAGTTCCTCCGCTAGTGGTTCCTATTCACTTCTAAGTAGCCCAATATAATTTTGCTTATGTCCACTTTATTCAACTCTCATTATCTTGTTATTAATCTTGCTTGCTATCTTGACATATAGGCTAGTATATTTTATGAAACTTGGTGATTATTCTCAAAATTTGAGATTTTATTAAATATAATATTTCAGAAAATATAATAAGGAGTTAACTCAAGTCTTGAGTAACTCGAGTTAGTTTGATTGTGATCAATTAGTAGGCGGCTAGACTACGATATGTGCGAGGTAGTAGAAGCTCTCTAGGACACATTACTCAGATAATAAAAAATGCCTTTTTTGTGTTCCTATGGACGTAGCCTTATATAGGTGGACCTCATATTTACTTATGTCAAACCATGCTCCATGCTTTTCTTGTGTACTCCTGATTTGGACCTTTTAATTGGTATCAGAGCAAATTGGTTGAAAATAGAAAGGAGCTGGCCTTGCCCGTTAGCAGGTGGAAAGATTTTCCGGAATGAGTTGAAGTATCATTGAACATTAGTGTATTTATCTCAAGGCATATTTTGGATGCAGATGTGCATAGTATCAATGATTGTTGATTTGGTAGTACTTTCAATTGGGTGATGCTGCGTCTTTGGCGCTCCATGTTGAAATGTGATGGAGATCTAGTGCCAGGGTGTAGGACTAAAATTCATACTTGGCAAGTAGTAATTGAGATTGTTTCTTGTGGCTTTAGAATTGGTGGTGGTGGATTTTGTCCGGAGCCAAGGAAAAGGGAAAGAGATGACTGTTTTGCTTAGGGTTAGGGATTTGTAATGGATGTAGTGAAGTAACAGATCTGAGTGGAGGTGAGGAGGCTGTCAAGTGGAAAATTTGGAAGATGAAGGACGTGCCATGGAATTGCATTTTTTGAGCGATTGGAGCAATCTAACCTATCTATGGGCTAAGATGCCACCTGCCCTCTTTTTACCACAAGACGGGTAGCTTCAACCTCTCGCTTGGGCTCCTTGGAACTTGATTGAGAGCCATTGGCACTGACTGCCCTTGAAGTTTACTTACTTCTAGTGACCCTTGGCTCAAACTGAGTTGCTATGGGATTTTGCGTATCACTCTTAACTACTGACTTTCCTTTATTCCGTAATTGGAGTTTTGGGGGTGCCTCATTGGATTTTGATCCATGATCTTAGAAAGAACTTCTTCTAATGAGGTAATTAGCTCTTCAAGCCCCAAGTATTCAATGGGAATCCACTCTGGTTTAAATAGTGGAAACGATGATGGAGAAAAATTGTAGCTCAAACCAAGAGGTTGAGTCAAGAAAGGATCAGCTGCAAACTATGATTTTCTCAATGTAGGGGTGTTAAGCCTTTTAAGTGTGGCAGCTGGAGTAGATGGATAATTTACCTCTTTCTGAGAAACTTTGCTCAATGGCCCAGATATGGTAGATCCAATAGACAGAGGAGAGTCTGGGGGAGGAGGTTCAGAAGTAATGACAGCAGGGATTGCGGATTGTGATTCGCCTTGAGAAGAAGACTTGGTGGAACAACGGCCATGGAATGTCTAATTTGCTTTAGCCTCAACAAAGGTTTAAATGTAGAGTAAATGCTTACCAATGTATGTCAAGTGTTGTATAGTGTACAGTGCTGGATGAACATGGAATGCAACATTGCAATCAAAAATTGATAGACTGGATTTAAATGTGCTTTAGGAGCATATTATTTTCACAAATTGGCTTATTTGTAGGCTTTATGCTGCAAAGTGGTTGGTCTATCAATGCTTTAGTCTGAAAGACTATCAGCTGAATTTGTTAGAGGGCTCATTTTATATTTCTTTGTTGCTTCTACATTTGGCTATAAGCAAGAGCTTATTTGTTAGAGTGAGCTATAAAGACAAGAGAGCTGAGTGGTCAGACAAAGCATTCTAGAATGATAGTATATCTAGCAAAGGAGAAGTAGGCAGAGTGTGTGACAGATGTGTGACCAATTTCTTGGAGGCAGGTTACTAGAAGTGCTGGACTTGTTAGTTTATAGTTATGCTTTTAAGGGAATATAAACCAGAGGTGTAGAGTTGCTATACTAAAAGTTTTATAGAAGTTTGTGAAGGTCCAGGAACAGGTTCTCATGGTAGGAGAATCCATAAACAGGTTTGTTGTCTTGTATCAAAATCTAGGAGGCCCAAGAGATGAAGATTTGAGATATTCTTGGCTGCTTTTGTTCCCAACACAGAGGACATCAAAGGATTTAGGGTTTAGCATTTACTCTTTTTGACATCAAAGGGTTTAGGGTTTACTCTTTTTGATGAGCTACAACATAAGTACCATCAAAAGAAGTTATCAAATCATCTCTACACATCCTTGAAGCTGATGAGCTTCAAGATGAAGGACAATGGGACCAAGACACAAGATCATATCAATGCCTTCAATGATCTTGTTGTGGACTTGCAGAATCTTGGAGAGGACTTGAGTAATGAGAAAAAGGCTCTTGACCTATTGATTTCTCTTCCTACGTCCTACCAATCCTTGTCACAAGTGTTACTACATTGTGATAGGAAGACCATCACCTATAATGAGATGGTGAGTGCTTTGTTAACACATGATCTTCAACATAAGATGATGTTACCTTCTCAACCCTCAACCACTTTGGGGACAATGTTGAATGTGAATCATGGAATGACTCAAAGGCAGACAGTAGGTAGGGAACAAAGATCTTAGACTAGATCTTGGTCTAGGGTGAGATCCCAAGACTGTAAGACCATGCTTTGTTGGAAGTGTGGCAAAGTTGGTCACCTCAAGAGAGATTGTCAAGGCAAAGCAATCGGGCCTTCTTCAACAAATGTGGCAAAAGACAACAAGGAAGAAGAAGATGATGACCTGCTTGATGATGACTATGCTCTATGACACCAATGGTATGCCCTTTGCACTCCATTTCAACAAAGAAGAGATGAACGGATTTGAGATTGTACTTGTTCATACCATATGTGTTATAGAAGAGTTCTTTAGTTTTTACTCAATATCAAATGGTTCAGTTTTGATGGGGAATGATCACCCTTGTCAAATTCTAGGTATTGGATCTGTTAAAATTCAAAGATGGTCTTGTGTGCACATTGACTAATGTCAAGCATATCTTGACATGAGGAAGAACTTGATATCTCTTGGCATGTTAGTGTAATACCAAGGGTTAGCCATATGATCTAGATGTGAAATTCGGTTTGGTAACATCTAGAATGATGTTATACATGATGGTCAAAATAGATCAGATAGAAGTATCACCAAAAGAGTACTTCTACTAATAGGGCAGAAACCGAAATAGACTTGAGAACCCTAGAACCAATAGCTAGACATATGATTTAAAGGTGAGAATTGGTTTGGTAACATCTGGAAGGATGTAACACATGATGGACTAAACATATCAGAAAGAGTTATCACCAAAAGGAGACTTCTACTAATAGAGTAGGAATCAAAATATGCCTGAAATCTTTGAAGGCAATTTTGGAGGCCTAAACAAATGAATTAGGCCTCAAAAATGTGCAGATTCCCCCCCCCCAACGGAGGAAAGGCTGGCCTTCCCTCCCCCCTGGTTTGTCTTGTTGAGAGCTTTCCAACGGTACCTTACTCATGTGATTCTGAGATTCCTATAGGAAGATTCCCTAAAAGATTCCCTCCGGTCAAAGCTCGTTTGACCAACCAGATAGGACCTAGACCAGACAGGTCACCCATCCAAGTAAGTAATCCAAGGGTGGAGCTTGCTGACATGTCACCTATCTGTGTCCCTAATCCTATGGTGGAGCTTCCTTGGAGGAGATCCTCTTTGTCTATATAATAAAGAGAAGGTGCTCCCTTGGGGCATCGAATGTTTGAGTGTGCAATTTGTGTTTTCTCTCTTCTCTTGTCCTCGGAGTATTTCAGTTAGACATAAATGGTCGTTAATGGGAAGTAGTTGATGGTGTACTTTGAGTCATGGCTAGGAGAAAAGTCATCTTAAAGGGAAATAAGCACAAGAATCTTTATGTGTTGGAGTGCAATACTATTTGTGGAGAAGCTCATGCTACTAGATCTCATGATATGATTTACTACTTGTGGCATTCAAAGCTAAGTCACATTAGTGAGAAGAGCATGTCTATTCTTTGCAAGAAAGGCATTATTTCTACACTACAGTCTAGTAGTTTAGAATTATGTGAGCATTTTGTACTAGGGAAGCAACATGGGACTGTTTTTGGCATTGGAACTCATAGTTCCAAAGAAATTCTTGACTATATGCATAGTGACATATGGGGCTCATCTATTACTCCCTCACATTTTGGAAAGCTATATTATGTATATTTCATTGATGATTATTTGAGGTTTGTATGGATTTATTTCCTACATCAGAAGTCTGAAGTCTTTGTCACTTTCAAGAAGTGGAAAGCCCAAGTTGAGACTTAGATTGGTAAGAAAGTGAGACTTCTATGTCAAATAACAGTGGGGAATACACTTTTGGAGCATTTGAGGTGTATTGTCAACAAGAGATGATAACTCAATATCTCACTACCGTATATACTCCACAGCAAAATGGTGTTGTTGAGAGGCTTAATCAAACATTATTGGAGCGGATGGGGAGTATGTTGAGACAATTAGGTTTATCACATGTGTTTTGGGCTGAAGCTATCAACAATGTAGCTTACTTAGTAAATCTTTCTCCTTCTAGTGCGATTCATTCCATGATATTGTTTGAAATGAGGCTCGGACAACCTATAGATTACAATTTTTTGATAGTCTTCAAATGTTATGCATATCCTCTCATACCCAAGGACAGTATATCTAAGATGGGTCTTAGTTCCAAGAAATGTGTTTTTCTTGGCTACTAGAGTGGTGTGAAGGGTTAGAGGTTGTGAGATGCCCTCACTTGTAAATTGATTGTCAGTAGAGATGTTTTGTTCAATGAGTCTAGATCATTAATGGAGGAGGAGATAGCTCTGACTCCTCATAGTGAGAAAGGAAAATCTCCTCTAAATATTATTGAGGGGGACATTAATTATGATGGTTTTCATGATGAGTCACAAGGAGGCACTCCCACAAGGGAGCAAGTTCCCCAAATTGAAGAATTACAACGGTTTGAAGAGATTGGTGAACCTCAACACTTGTCAACATAGGAAGATCAAGCAGAGTCATAAACAAGGAGGACATCTCAATGCTCTATTCATGCTCTTGAATGATCTGAAAAATGGGTTGATTCAACACAATTAGGAGATGAGGATATTTCTCTTGATGATGATGATGGTATGGCTTTGATCTTGGAAGAAGGGGAACCTTCTTCATACAACAAGGCTCTAGCTTTGATGGAAAAGCTTGAATGGAATGCAATAGTGCAAAGAGAGATGTCATCATTGATTGACAACAAGAATTGGGAGTTAGTGAAGCTTCTAAAACATCAACAACTAGTGGACAATAAGTGGGTTTACAAACTAAAAGATAGCCCCACTGATGGAGAAAAGAAGATCTACAAGGCCAAGTTGGTGGTTAAGGGCTTCACACAAGAAAAAGGTATGGATTACAATGAGGTCTACTCTTTAGTTGCTAAGTATGCCACTATTCACTTATTGTGTGTACTTGTGACTTTCTTAGGTCTTATTTTAGATCAAATGGATGTTGTCACTGCTTTCCTCTATGGCAATTTAGATGTGATGATCTTCATGAGACAACCTACGGGCTTTGGGAAGAAAAGGCAAGAAGATATGGTTTGAAGATTGCTAAAATCATTATATGGATTGAAGCAAGCCCCTAGACGGTGGAACAAATGGTTTGATGATTTCATGAGGTCACAAGGATTTAAATGGAGTGTGTTTGATCCCTATGTATACATGAAAAAGGTGAGTAATGAAGTCTTTGGCTTCATCATTCTTGTACTCTATATGGATGACATGCATATTGCAGCTAGGAAAACATCTAATGTTGATAAGCTCAAAGCTCTCTTGAGTTCCAAGTTTAGAATGAAAGATCTTGGTACAACAAGGAGGATTTTGGGGATGGAGATCCAAAGAAACTTGGAGGATGGGAAGCTATGGTTAACTCAAGGGAAGTGTGATAGAAAGGTACTTGAAAGGTTTAACATGGAGAATAGCAAGTTTCTGAGTACTCCTTTAGCTCCTCACTTCAAGCTTTCATAAGCTCTTTGTCCAATAGATGTTGTGGAGAAAGGTTTGATGTCCAAGATCCCCTATGACAAAGCAGTGGGAAGTCTCATGTTTTTGATGATTTGCACTAGGCTTGACATTGCTCTAGCTATGGGTAAGACTAGTAGATACATGTCAAATCCAGGGAGGAGACAATGGGAAGTTGTGAAGTGGATCCTTAGTATCTCAAGGGTACATTGGATTTTGGCCTTGTGTTTGATGCTAAATCTTACAATGCCAAATCACTTATTAGCTATGTAGATGTTGACTATGGCCAAGATCTGGATGGGAGGAAATCTATGATTGGGTATGTGTTCACACTTGGAGGTGGATGCATAATTTGGAGATCTACATTGCAGAACTGCGTAGCTCAATCTACTATAGAAGTTGAGTATGTAGCAGTAGCAGAAGTAGCAAAAGAAGCAATCTGGTTGGATAGGCTTATCACAGAGATGGGATTGACTCATGACATTGTGAATGTTCATTATGATAGCCAGAGTGCTTTACATTTAACTATGAATTAGGTAATGGACAATAGGGTGAAGCATATCAACATCAAGTAACATTTTCTCAGACAAGCTGTGTTTGATAAAATGATTGAGCTAGTCAACATTGACAATAAACTCAGCCTACTGATGCTTTTACAAAGGTGATTTCTATGGAATGTTTTTGAGACATCGTGTCAAACTGCAAGTGTTGCATATGGGCACAAGTAGAGTAAACTAGCAGTTATCTCTCTATATAATTTTTACTCTATCCTGTTTAGGCTTTGGCTTATTTCTAGTTAACTCTATTTGATAGAAGGACCTATGTTAGGCTTCCTTCTAGGACTTCCCAAAAAGTAATCATATAGGTTATAGAGGTTAAGGACTCCAAGACATGAGTCAATGGGGAGATTGTTATGAATTAACTCAGGTCTTGAGTAACTCGAGTTAGTCTGATTGTGATGAGTTAGTCTAGGGCTAGACTACTATATGTGCAAGCTAGTAGAAGCTTTCTATAACACATTACTCAGATTATCAAAAATACCTTTTGTGTGTTCTTGTGGACTTAGTCTTATATAGATGAACCACGTATTTACTTGTGTCAAACCATTCTCCTGATTTTCTTGTGTATTCCTGATTTGGACCTTTTTAATATTATATACATCCTGTAAAATCAAATGAATAAATTTATCTATTAAATTTGTTGGTAATGTGCTATTCAATCTCATGAATGTTGAAGTGTATTTACTCTAGTCAAGAATTTTATACTTATTGAAAGGATGTTCTATTTATTCAATATGTTACCTTATATCCAATATGTTCATGTTACCTTTTTTGTCTCTCCCTTGTACGGCTTGATGGGGTCTTCCCATCCTTCATTTTTCCTACACGGTCCTTTTTCTTCTTTTTATTCAATATTGAGATGTTATGTCTTTGATTTCAATTTTTTCCCTTATTTTTCTAGTCTGACTAAAAGTATAAAATTTCCTCTATAATATCCATCTTTCAAGGTAAACTAAAAAGGGATTCTTTCCCTATGACTGTATACATGTCATAACTTACTATGTTTGAAAAGTTTCCAATGTAAATTTTGGTTCTAAATATGTGAATCAATTTAGATATTTCACAAGAAGTATTATAATATTATAATAAACTTATTATTTATAATTTGATGTTAAAATTGTACTTTTGTCAGCTTAGATCAATTGCATCCTTTTATACATCATGTGGATTTAAGTTTTACTTTTAAATTCAGAAGAAAATTGTGATCTATTTTAAAGTTCTAAAATAATTCTGGTGAATAAAAAATAGAAAGTCCTTATAATTGGCAGCTTGGAATAGAAAGACTAAATAGAAGGAAAAATAGTTTAATTTCATTCCATAATAAATGTTACAAGAAAGATAGTTTTGAAATTTCATATTGAGCAATAAATCAAATGAAGCAGGTCCCTCCTGGCAGCGCTCCCATGTCTCAATGCTATAAAAGTGAAATTCAAACGATATCAATGTCTAGTCACTACACTATCAAATTATCATAAATAAAGTAAAATGAAATTTTGAATTGTTCAAGATCTAGGGGATATAATACTAGTTTGATACCCATGCCACGCATTTATTGAACACATAGCTATTATAAAATAGAGAGACTCGCTATCCACACCAAATTATTATTTTTATGATATAAGTATACACTTGATTATATTATGTAGAATTATAAATATGTATCTATTAGCCACTCTATTCCTTTGGCTTCTTGATACTTGATGTTCCTTCCTAAGATAATAAATGGTGTGGATGTCCTCTAATATCTACATCCAAAAGAGATAGTGCGAGAGGAAAAGTGTGCAGGTAGTTTGAACTAGACAAAGATAATCACTAGGCACCATTTATTCGGCAAAATGAATGTAGTATGCCTTATATTGAAATAGTTCTCTAAATTGGAATCTATATATATATATATATATATATATATATATATATATATATATATATATATATATATATATATAAAAGAAGTTCAAGGCACAAACAAATGCAAACAACCAAGAGCGTAAGGCCTAAACGGCACACATGGTAAACAAAAAAGTACACCAAGGAAAAATCCAAAATAATAAAGGGGAAAAACCAAACTGACAACGGCCTCTAAAGAAATTAGAGAGAACAAGAACAAAAGGTCCAAAAGTCACACGTGGCATACAAAAAAGCACACCCAAGAAAGATCCAAAATGTCGTGCGTATATACATCGCTGTCAACATCATACACTATAGAAGCACAAGTCACACATAAGTCATACATAGACTCTAAAGTGCCACAATAATCAGATTGCTTAACACTCTCAACTCAACTCAGATCAGTACTTGATCTGTCACTCTATAAACTGCCAACAACTGGGCACTGATTACAGTCAAGCCACACCCACTCAAGCATAGAGAATCCAGGTGACGCTCGCCGGCCTCTGTCCACCATAGCCAGGAACTCGAAGGCTCAACATCAGAGAAGTGAGCTCTTTGGAGCTCACTTTGAAACTATACCCCTTGAACTTGAGCTAGCACTGAAACCCTAACGGTCCCGCTGACGGCACACTGGACGGTGCAAACGGTGCAAAGTGACGGTGGGCCCCACCGGGAAGTCAGTACCCCAAACACCAAATCAGACTGTCGGAAAGTAGTCCCTGAGAAACTGCTAGAATAACTCTAACTACTATCACTGGAACTCTAGTGTTCGAGCAACTAGATGCGGAACTACAAATGGCGTGACAGCTATCGTGCGTACATACATCGCTACACAACATACATCGCTGTCAACATCATACACTATAGAAGCACAAGTCACACATAAGTCATACATAGACTCTAAAGTGCCACAATTGCCCCCCTAGCTAGCGATTAGGTCCCTCTAACTCTAGATAGCCATCTACTCTAAGTTTATGGTATACCCTCTAATGGGCAAAGATCAGGAGGCCGGGTGCTATGGAGCCCCATCGTTAGTCGCATGTTTGCAATCTATACCATATAAAGAATGAACTAGCTATAGGTCAAGTACATCTAGGACATAACCACTGTCCCTGAGGAACCACCGTGAGGGGAGGAGTCATACATGCCATATGCCATCCTCTCAAACAACTATCACACACTAACATAGTAGCAGCTCCACCAGAAGAGCCACATAACATACACCTCAAGCCTGCACGTACAAGTGCCAAGCTTGGGTCCATAGTACCATCAATGTTTGGGAGGTGGCATGGTGCACAATTGCGCACATGATCCTTCCAAACAACACCATCACGTCCTTCTAACACAAGGACTCCAGATGGCAAAACCTCGCGCACTTTCAAGATAGTGCGGCCTGTAGAAACATCAAGTGTTGTCGGTGCTGTCTGCTGTAGATATACATAGTCGCCTGGATGAAATCAACGGATCGAGGGTCTATAACCTCCTCCTCGAATGGTAGCATAGCGTAAAGTATCTCTATGCTGAGCAATCGCCAAGTTCTCAAAGGCCATCGGCATCACTCTCTGAAAGATCTCTGCCCGCTGAGAACATGCGCTCATCCATACATCGGGGTCATCCAAGTCCAAAACTACAGTAGCATCTTGACAAATGGCTGTAGGTTAATCTGGATCTCATCCATAGAGTAGAAAGTATGGAGAAAAGGATGCTAAGGAGGCTTGCCGGCTGAATCGATAGCCCATGGCCAACCAAGGTAACTGGAGATCCCAATCTCCCAAGTGGCCTCTCTGCAAACCATACTTTTGCAATCCTCTCTTCACCGTCTGAACCACTCTCTCTGCTAAGCCATCTGCCTCAGGGTGATCTTGGGATGTATTATGATGATCAATCAAAGCCTTGTCACACAAGACCTAAAACTCCCCCAAGAACTCTGTACCCTGATCAGTCAAAACCTCAGCTGGTGCACCAAAATGACTAAGAACTCGATCCAAGAACAAGTAAGCTGTCCCTTCACTAGACTTGTCAGGAGTGCCACCAACTCAATTCACTTGGAGAAGTGCTCCACCATCACCAAAACATATCGATGATGTCTCACAATCAGCGGTAATGGTCCGGCAAAGTCCAAACTCCAACGGTAACCCAATCCCATGATAGGTAATGGGTGTAACTGTGGCGTAGGAGCATTGAATGATGCTCTAACTCGGTCACAAACCACACATCTGGCAACAAACTGCTGTACCTCGGTCTGCATACCGCGCCACCAATAATGACTCTGGAGTAAGCTATATGTACGCTTTACTCCAAAATGTCCTAGCTCCTCATGAGCATGACGGACCAACTGTGGTCTCTGAGATGGAAGTGGTACTACTCGCACTCTACCATCCTCCCATACACGCAAAAGGTGTCTACCCTCCAATCTGAACCGTTTGGCTTGCTGAAGAACACGGTCTCTCTCCTTGGCCCCAACTGTGCCACCCACAACACCGATGCGAAGATAGTCCATCACTAAGACATCATCATGAATGTCTTGTTGAATTGTACCGATATCTTCACTCTCTGGATCTGTGACCTCAATAACTCCTCCTATATGCGCTGAGAGAGATACCACCAAAGCCTCTACAAATATACATAGAAAGGCCGATGCATGCCAACCTGGCACCATCTTCTCATCTGTCTCACCATGCCAACGTGCTCCGGTCTGATACTGCTGGCTGGGACATGGGTTTCTACTCAACCCATCTGCATCACGGTTCACCACTCCAGGTTTGTGAACAACCATGAAATCATACTCTTGTAAAATCAGAGCCCATCATGCAAGCTTCCCTAAAAGCTTGTCGGACTCCATCAACCACTTCAGCGGTTGATGATCAATGATGAGAGTGAAGGGGTTACCAAATAGGTAACATCGGAAATGTGCTACCACCCAAACTACTGCCAAGCACTCTCCCTCATATGAACTATACTTCGCCTCCGCTGAATTGTTGGAGCGACTAGCATAGGCCACCACAAACTCCTTCCCCTCATCATCATGCTGGGTGAGCACCGCTCCAAGCCCCAACATACTCCAATCAGTATGAACCTGAAATGGTCGTCCCTTGATCGGTCTCCTCAAAATAGGAGCAGATGTCAACCTCTCCTTGAGCTCTACAAAAGCTCTCTCCTGCTCATCTCCCCAACACCACTCCTGTGTAAGCTTGGTCAGCTTTGTCAAGGCCTTGGCAATGGCACTAAATCCTCTAACATAACGGCGATAGAAGTTCACCAACCCAAGGAATGCTCGTACTCTGCTCACATCCGTAGGCCAAGGAATACGTGCAATAGCCTCCACCTTGGTCTGCTAAACACCAAGTCCTTCGGGGTAGATAGTGTGACCCAAATACTCAACCTGCTCGTGGAAGAACCTACACTTCCCAAGATGTAATTTGAGTCCATGAGATCTCAACCTCTCAAACACCTCCAACAACTGTCTCTCATGCTCCTCCACAGTAGTGCTATAAACCAAAATGTCATCAATATAGCACCAAGCAAAATCCAATCCAGCTAGGATCCTATCCATGACCCTCTAGAACTCAGCAGGAGCATTCTTTAACCCAAATGGTAAGAACCTCCACTGATATAACACATCCTTGCCGTGAGGGTCAATAGCCCAGAATGCTATCTTGGACTTATCCTCCTCCTGATTGGCAACTGATGATATCCCGCTCAAAGATCCAAAGTACTGAAGACCTTTGCATGCCCAATCGCATCAAAAATCTCCTCCGCTGTAGGCATGGCATACCGATCAGCCCTAGTCTATCGGTTGATAGGACGGTAATCTCCACACATCCGCCTATCTGTATAGTTGCCATGCGTATCCTTCTTGGCTGGCATCACTGTCGCTGATGCATACTCTCCATGTGAAATCTCCACCCAACCAGCCTCAAAAAGGTCACTACTCCGGCTCTGAATCAATATCCTTTCCATCTCACTATATCGATAAGGACATCTGAAAACTGGTGTGTCGCTAGTCAGGTCAATCCGTATGCCAGCTCAATCCGTATGCCAGGCCAGGTGAAAGACTAGGGAAGTCTAACCTATCTCCCAACCTCTCCTCTCTGTGGGTCCAACTCCACTGATGCTCCTCTAGGATTTGGAGCACGTACTGCACTCCTAGTCACTGTTGCAGATGCATCCACCTGTGCTGCTCCGCACATGAAGTCCAAAGCATCTCTATCACCAGCATATGAGGTGGAAGCCTCAGCACCTGAATCTGATCTCCTCTGAGCAATAGCCATACTAGCTAATCTTTGCTCCAACTGCTCAATCCGAGTAGCCATAGTTGTGTCAGAAGTAAGGGCAGGTACTGCACCCCTACTAGGTGTAGATCCTCTACCACCACCTCTACCACCTCGTCCTCCATGAACTGGAGCTCCTCTACTACCTGCCATAGCAGCCCTACCACTCCGTAACTCCGGGTGTAGATCAAAACACCGGTCACTAGTGTGACCAAATCTGTGGCAATGCTCACACTGCCTCTGTGCTGGCTGTGATGCACCAGAGGTATCAGGTCCGCTGCCTTGAGTACACTCTCTCCTATGGTGAGGTCCACCACAAGTCCAACAAGCAACACCACCACTCACTGGACATTTGCTGACTCAAAAATGAGAGTAAGGGTCTAACTCTATTAGGCCCTCCACTCGCTCCATAGGATCTAGGCTGTCCACCCTATCCTCAAAAACCAACTAGGCGTGGTGCACTCTACTGCACTCTAGAAGAAGTCACAGCCGTGGATGAGGTCCCCCTACCAAATCCAGATGTCACCACTCTCTCCTCCACCATATTGAGCTCAATACGCTCAGCCAAACCAAAGACTATTGCCAAAGTGGGCAAATTAACCTGCAACAACGTAGCATCACGAACTCTACGTCGTAACTCCTTGTCCAATATCCCATACCAAAACTGGACTGCCTGGGCTTTAGTAACTCCCTGAGTGAAACTGATCAGCCGCCTCATGCGAGTGTATGCCTTGCGTAGGCTCTCTCCAACCTTCCGCTGGAACTCTTGCAAGCTCCTCAGCTTGTCAGTCCGCACTCCATGGTAGTTCTGCCTCAAACATAGGAAGAACTCCACCATGGGGTTAAACCCCGATACCACACCACCTCCTGCAGCGGTACCTCCACTTGTAGTAGCACTATCTCTAGCTAGTGCACCTCCACTAGCTCCACCAACACTACTTGAGCTAGAACTCGTGGATACAGCCGATCTACTCTGGCCATCGAGCCTGAAGTGATGGAGACATAGTGTGGAGACCAATACTGTCTCCATAACTCAATCTCGTCCAAATGAGCTCTCCTGAACTCATGGTAGTCATCCATCGGTGGACCCTCCAAGTGTTGAAACAACCCCTTCCATGCCATGAAGGGTGTGAACAAAGTCGGGTTCCGCATCTATTGCAGATCACACCAACTGTCAAACTCCTGGATGAAGTCATCCAACTCAATGGTACCCACTGTTCCAGAGTAACACCTAGGGCCTTTGGAGGCCCTATAAATCTCGTCCATGTCCCACAACAACGGTGTGGACACACCAAGTGCACTCTCAACTGAATCAGCTCTTGTGTCGAACTCCAACTCAGAGTCAATCTCCTCCCTCTCACCGGGACCTGAAATATAGGCTGATACCGAGCACCACTCCGAGTAAACCCACTACGTACTATAGGGCTAACTCCTCTAGAATCTCCAAAGAACTCCGTCGTGACAAAGTAACCACAACAGCAAACCCGAACCACCAACTACAACCGCAAGTCACAACCGCAAGTACCCCACCAAGTGCCAACACCAACTAAACACCACCCACTAATGTAACTCTACCGAGATAACTAAACTAGAGGAAGGGCAACCTGTAACCTGCCATCATAACACGCACTCTCACGGTCTATAGGTCATCCCTTCCTGCCTCACCGGAGAGAAACAAAGGTAGTCTGACTGGTCATCACTCCAGCCTCACCATCGAGAGCACACTAGAGCACCAACGCTCAAAAGTCAGGGCACCTCACACAAACGTGGTGCACAAAAAGGAAACAGAGAATGGAAGTGATCCTATCACAAGAAATCTAAACAAAAACCCTCCATTTCATAACACAACACGGGACTGACTCTACCACCATTTGGCATTTGACATAAGAGGAGTTCGGATCTAAGTCCTAAGCTACTAGGGTCACCAAGAATGAGATCAAATTGCCTCTCCTAGCCAAAGCTACATGTGTATAGATAACAGTGGCACAGTCACTATGACAACAAGTGAGGGTGGACCAATTGGCTAGGGCACCAGTCTAGGAACAAGAGATCTAGGGGTCAAACCCTGTTACGCACAATCTAGCAAGAAAGGCAGATTTTGCCAACCAATGACCAAGATCTACTCTAAATAGCTAGCCTCACGCCAGCAAGCTGGCTTGCTGGCCCTTATGGCCCTTCTAGGCCTTCGTAGCCCACAATCCTATGCCTCGAAGCCTCTAAATGCCGAAATTCAGCCAAATGAGGCCTTTCTTGTTGCCACTTTGAACCTCCTCCAAAATTGGTGAAACTTCTCCAAATCTGCGAAAGTCCTCCAAACTAGCAAAACTCCTCCAAATCTGGCCAAAATCTGATGTAAAATCTGATGTAAACCCTAAAGATGGCTGTCCGCCAAATCCTCCGCTAACTTTCCACTCGAGCCAAATTGACAAAATGGGTTTTTCCAAATCACAATTTCATGAGAAAAGCTTCCCAACTCCACCTTGCTGGCCTTTCTGGCCCTTCTAGGCCTTCGTAGCCCACAACCCTATGCCTCAAAGCCTCTAAATGCCAAAATTCAGCCAAATGAGGCCTTTCTTGTTGCCACTTCGAACCTCTTCCAAAATTGGTGAAACTTCTCCAAATTTGTGAAAGTCCTCCAAACTAGCGAAACTCCTCCAAATATGGCCAAACAGCAAAAACTCCTCCCATTCTGGCCAAAATCTGACGTAAAATTTGACGTAAACCCTAAAGATGGTTGTCCGCCAAATCCCCCGCTATTTTTCCACTCAAGCCAAATTGACAAAATGGGTTTTTTCCAAATCACAATTTCATGAGAAAAGCTTCCCAACTCCACCTTCAATTTGACTTTTTGAGCCCAACTCGCAGCAAATTGGTCATGCCTTCACCTCTTGAGCTCAAAATCACAACACTGCTCAAAAATTGCTCCTTCTTTGCTCAAAATTTGGCCAGCGCTTCTGCACACCGTCCGCCTAACTGCCAAATCTGCATCAACTGAACGAGCTTCTGCACACTAGGGAAACACAGAACTTGAATCGAGCTACCACGATCCACCGAGCTTGGAGATACCACCAACACTCACAGTTCCTACACCCAATTTCCCCTTGACTTCACTTCTCTGATGTAATTAGATTGCTTAACACTCTCAACTCAACTCAACTCAGATCAGTACTTGATCTATCACTCTATAAACTGTCAACAACTGGGCACTGATTATAGTCAAGCCACACCCACTCAAGCATAGAGAATCCAGGTGACGCTCGCCGGCCTCTGTCCACCATAGCCAGGAACTCGAAGGCTCAACATCAGAGAAGTGAGCTCTCTAGAACTCACTTTGAAACTATACCCCCTGGACTCGAGCTAGCACTGAAACCCTAACGGTCCCGCTGACGGCACACTCGACGGTGCAAATGGTGCAAAGTGATGGTGAGCTCCACCGTGAAGTCAGTACCCCGAACACCAAATCAGACTGTCGAGAAGTAGTCCCTAAGAAACTGCTAGAATAACTCTAACTACTATCACTGGAACTCCAGTGTCCGAGCAACTAGATGCGGAACTACAAATGGCATGACAAAAACAATACAAGGGAAAAACAAAGTGAAACCTAAAATCCAAAGAAACTAGAGATTGTTATCCTTAAATCTACTCTTACATCTATTCTTAGAATGAGGTAGAGATCCTTAAATGATATATTTGGTAATTGGAGTGAGAAAGGTCAATCATGGAGAAAATGCAAAGGATAGGAAGACCACATCAAACAATACAAGGGTGAGACAAAATAGGTAAATGGTTCTAAGCCCCAATAGAATTGATATGAGAAATCTGCCCTACTACACCTAAGATATCTAAGCTATGCAAGTGGCACGGTCTATAAACAACTAGACCATCAAAAGAAACATCATATAGTATGATTGCTCTCCTATGGATTGCACCAGCCATTGCCTTTTGTAGAGCAATGGACACATGTTGTCTAAAATATGCTACAAAGTATGAGAGTGAGAGTGGTACTCTATAACACTTAACATGATAAGCTCTCATGCATTTTATGACAAATGTGTCAAATGCCATGTCCATCACTCCATATAACTCCAAGGCTAGATGTAATGTTTTGAGGACAAGAGAAAACCCAAAAGAAGAAACACAAAGCTTCACACTCAAAACTCCAATGCCCCAAAGGGGCACCTTGTCTTTAATATATAGCAAAGAAGATTCCCTCAAAGGAAACTCCATCCTTGGATCAGATACATGGATTGGTGATATAATAGTGAGCTTCACCCTTAGATTAGTTACATCCATGGGTGACATGTTAGTTCTAGTCCTATTTGGTTAGTCAAACAAGCTTTGATCAAAGGGAATCTTTAAAGAATATTTTTGTAAGAATCTTAAAATCCCATGGATGAGGCACCATTGGAAAAATCTCAATGAGACAAACAAGGTGGTGTATAAATATTTTATATAAATATCTATAGAAAATTGTATGAATAACACATGTAGTACTCTAAATTTTTAGAGTGATACTCTACCTCCGTACAATTTACCAATCATAAAAATTTCATGACTTGTAGACGGGGTCCATAAAATATTGAATTATTTTATGGAATATTTATTTTAGAGTCATTTTTCTCTTAGATATCACTAAAATTCCATAAAAATCCTAGAAAATCTACAACAAAATGTTGTATTAAGGGGTTTCAAGCTGTTATTGCACTTGCCGCCCATCCAGGGATTTGGGTAATCACTCCTTCCAAACTTGCATCATGTGTAAGGTCCATAACCACAACATCCACTACTATCACCTGATCACCTTAGACCAAGTATAAGTTTTTCTTGACACGTGTTTTATGCAAAGCATATGAACTCTCTCTCGAAGCCAAGTATTCACTCTCATGTGCCATATCAAACATTGTGTCCCTAATAGCATCATGGGTACCTATCCTCTATCCTCCAAAAGGACACCATGTCATATAGATCCCTACTGCATCTAGTGTAGAACCACACTGACAAGTGAGTAATGAAGATATAGATGGGTGGACCAAATCTAGGCAAAACCTCACTATTGTAGAGAAAGTAGTTGATATGAGTCAAAATGCCCTAATTCATGGTCAAGCTAGGATGTAAGAGCATACATCCTTGTTGGAGCAAGAGCAGAGATGTAACAGTATGGAGTTTAGCGACGTAGTTAGTAAGGCTAACGAAGTAGAGAATAAGCCAAATTAGCCTAAAATATTCCAAAAGCATCTAAGAAGCTCCTTGCAAAGCTTCTTGACTAGTTACCTTGCGCTCCAAGCAGCTAGCTTCTAGAAGCTTCTAAATAGCTTAGCTTGCATGCCAAGTAAGCGGCTTCTAGAAGGAAGCTTCTTTGAGAAGCTTCCTAGTTAACTTGGCTTGCACTCTAAGAAAGCGGCTCAAGGAAGCTTCTTGAGAAGCTTCTCAAGGGCCTTGTATGCTACCTTTAAATACCAAAGCCAAAGGTCATGCTAGGCATTTGGAATTCTCCCTCATTCAAGTGTTTGTAATACTCTGAGGACAAGAGAACACATATTGCACACTCAAACATTCGATGCCCCAAGGGAGCACCTTCTCTTTATTATATAGACAAAGAAGATCTCCTCCAAGGAAGCTCCACCATAGGATTAGGGACACATATAGGTGACATGTCAGCACGCTCCACCCTTGGATTACTTACTTGGATGGGTGACCTGTCTGGTCTAGGTCCTATCTGGTTGGTCAAACGAGCTTTGACCGGAGAGAATCTTTTAGGGAATCTTCCTGTAGGAATCTCAGAATCACGTGAGTAAGGTACCGTTGGAAAGCTCTCAACGAGACAAAGCAAGGGGGATGGAAGGCCAACCTTTCCTCCGTTGGGGGGGATCTACACATTTTTGAGGCCTAATTCATCCGTTTAGGCACCCAAAATTGCCTTCAAAGATTTCAGGCATATTTTGGTTCCTACTCTATTAGTAGAAGTCCACTTTTGGTGATACCTCTTTTTGATCTATTTAGTCCATCATGTGTAACATCTTTCCAGATATTACCAAACCAATTCTCACCTTTAAATCATATGTCTAGCTATTGGTTCTAAGGTTCTCAAGTCTATTTCGGTTTCTGCCCTATTAGTAGAAATGCTCTTTTGGTGATACTTCTATCTGATCTATTTTGACCATCATGTATAACATCATTCTAGATGTTACCAAACCAAATTTCACATCTAGATCATATGGCTAACCCTTGGTATTACAGTGTCCCAATGTGAGTTTCCATTCTCCTATTTCTCTCCTTGGTCTTGGTCTTTTACATTAGTATTAGAGCAGAAATTGGATGGATGGAATGTATGGACCACCAAATCCACTTCCGCCAAACCATTGGGATTTTCATGTCCAGATATTACCCAAGGATCATTTCATGCAATTCATCACCTCCCGCTTTGGGTAGGATTTTCTACATATGATCATTGTGTCTGAGGAACCCTTGATACTTCTAGTTGTAACTTATGGAGAATGGTGGACGTGCTGCATCTATGTGTTAATCAATAAGATAAAGTGGGAGTAATGGGATAGAGTAGTAGCTATGGAGGCAATACCGGACATCATCCTTGCAATGCAACAACAAATTGAGCACCTTACTTGATTGTTGGATGAATGAGATCAACAACGACAAGAAAATATAGAGAGAGCACCAATTTGAGATGGAGAAGATCACATTTGATATCCAAAATCCAAGGTGTTTGAAGGCAAGAATCTTCCAAGCACAGTGGAGAATTTGTGTTTGATTGCAAAGCCACCAATCTTACTTTGAAGCCACCAACCTTCAAGATAAACAAAAACAAATTCTCTTGGCCTCTAGCCAATTAGATGGTGTAGCAAAACTTTGGTGGCAATTCTAAGTAGAGCAAGCTGAATGACAGATTGTTGCACCAATTTTGACATGGGTAGAGTTCAAGGATGCAATATTGGGTTGCTTTCAAACTATAAATGCCACTTGTGCTGCACAAGATAAATTGTTGGAGTTGAAGCAAGTTGGCTAAGTGAAGAGCTACATCACACATTTTCAAAACATTATCATGCAAATTCTGGATATACAAGAAGGTGAAGTTCTAGATCAATTTGTGCGGGGATTGAAGTCATGAACCAAATTGGAGGTGACCATGCAGGAACCAAAAAATGTAGAAGAAGCCATGCAATTGGCTGAGCGCTTTGATTCTTTGGTTGCAATAACTTGGTCTTGCCCTTGATCTACAAAATGCCTACCAATACACTATGCATGGGGGGAAGAACTAGCACCAATGGAGATTGATGCTATCCAATGGAGACCACTTTGTATAGCGTATAGAGAAAGATTGCAACAAAATGGAGGTTGTTTTTATTGTTGCCAAGTTGGACATCGCATTGCTGAATGCCCACTTAGGAATGAGTGACCTCGACAAGTTGCCCGGATGGAGATTGTGGAACAGAATGATCAAGGCAACGAGGAATCCTAGTAAGAGATTTTGAGCCGCCTATTGGGAGCTTGATTAGTTGCAATGGGATTGAAGGCTCGACTTATGCAAGTTTGCTTCACTTGCAAGGTACGATATCTAATCGAGGTTGTAGGATTTTGGTTAATTTTGGAAGTTCAGAGAATTGCATGTCTATGCAAGTAGCAAAAGAATTGGGTATTCCTATCAAGCCTGTGTTTGGAAGTAGTTTGATGATGGCGGATGGTAGAAAGGGTTCTACATTCCGCATCTCACATCCTGTTACCTTCAAATTAAGAAGGAGTATTTGGAATGTATGAGGTTTGTAGTGACATCTCTACACTATGATATCATTCTAGGTCTACCTTGGCTTGAACATCATAATGTTCAATTCGATTGGACCCGATGAAAAATTCAAGTACAACACCAAGGTAGGAATTTTTGATCAGGTTGCCTGGCACCTTTGAGTAAGACACCTAAGAATAGTAAGTCCTAAGATGGGAAGTTTGTCAAGAAGGTACCCATAGAGCAAATCTGGAAGGGAGATGAGTCCCAAGATGGGAAGATTGCCAAGAAGGCAACCATAGAGCAAGCTTGGAAGAGAGATGAGTCCCTAGAAGGGAATTTTGTTAGTAAAGCAGCCATAGAAAAAGCTTTGGAGGAAGATAAGTCTGTATTCATGGTGTGGATCAAGCAGATTGCACAAGAACAATCTAAGGAGGGCCAAGAGCCTCATCAAGCAATGGTTGATCGGATAGTTCAAGAGTTTGCGGATGTGTTTCCGGATGATCTGCCAAAGGGATTACCCTCCAATCAAGGTATGCCGTTCAAGATCAAGTTATTGCCTAGGAGTACTCCAACAAGTAGACCAATCTATTTGCTCTCACCAAAGGAGTTGGAGGAGTTGCAAACAACACTTACAGAGTTTTTGGAGAAGGATTTCATACAACATAGTACCTCTCCTTGGGGAGCAACGGTACTATTTGTTCCAAAGAAGGATGGAGGAGTTTGTTTTTGTATTGATTACCGTGGGCTCAATTAGCAAACCGTGAAGAATACATATCCCTTGCCTTGGATTGATGGCATGCTTGATCAACTAAGTGGAGCACGCTACTTTTCCAAGTTGGACCTTTGCAATGGCTATTGGCAAATTCCTATTGATAGAGAGGATGTGCAAAAGATTACCTTTTGTACAAGGTATGGGCATTTTGAGTGGAGTGTTCTACCTTTCGGACTCACTAATGCTCCAGTAGTCTTCACGGATCAGATGCATCAGGTGTTCGATGGACCATCGGATTGGTCCGTGGTGGTCTTCTTGGATGATATCTTAATTTATAGTAAGACAAAGGCAGAACACATGAATCATGTGCAAGAAGTCCTAAGACGACTACAACAATAGTCGTCCAAACCGACCCGAATGTCCATAACAAGTTTTGGTCAAGAAGTCAAAGTGTGCCTTTTGGCAGAAGGAGGTTACTTTCTTGGGTCATAAGCTCTCATCAGAGGGGATCAAGATGGAAGAAGAGAAAATCAAGGCCATTATTGACTGGCCTACCCTGAAAGATGCTACAAAGTATGGGCATTCAATGGATTGGCTAGTTTTTACCGACGGTTCATCCACTATTATGCTCATGTGACTGCACCATTGATTGACCTCTTGGGAAAGAACTTGAGTTTCTAATGGACCACCAAGCATGAAGAAGCATACCAAAAGTTAAAGCATATGGTGCCTTCAATACCCATTCTTCAACCATATGATCCTCAACTACCTTGTGTGGTTGATTTTGATGCTTCTAACTTTGCAATTGGAGCTACGTTGCAATAAGAATTCCCAAATGGACTACATCCCATTGCCTTTGTGTCTCACCGACTAAATATAGTTGAAAGAAATTACTTTGCTTGAGATCAGGAACAACTTGCAATGGTATATGCCACCAAGGTATGGAGGCATTACCTCTTGGGGAAACAAGTGGTTATGCAAACTGATTACAAGCCATTGTTGCAGACCTTACACTTGGAACACATGAAGAGTCAACATCATCGATGAGAAAAGCAACTCCAATTGTTTGATATCAAACTTGAGTACAAACTAGGTTGGTTCCATGTCATCCTTGATGCTCTATCACAAAGACTTGATTTGAAGTCTCTTCCTCTCATCACAACGGCAATTACGATGGTGTCAATTGACCCAAAGGTCCATAACAAGTTTTAGTCAGCTCTACAACAAGACCCTTTCTTCAAATGGTACATGGTCATCTAACAATAGGCGACAAGGAGTACAACACCTTCTCCTTCAAGGAAGGCCTTCTATTCAATGCGGACCGGATCTATGTTCTAGCCAAAGGTGATCTCTGACTTTTGCGCCTTCAAGAAGCCCATGATTTACCAATAGTTGGTCACATAGGGGTGGATAGACCTTGGGTACCCTCCAATGCCAATGGTGGTGGCCATACATGATACGAGATGTTTGGGAGTTTGTCCAATTGTGTGAGAGTTGTCAATGCAACAAGGCTAGTAACCAGAAGCCGAGTGGACTCTTTCAGCCACTTCCCATTCCAACTACTCATTGGGAACATGTGAGTTTAGATCTCATCACCTCCTTGCCCAAGACACAACAAGGTCACACAACAATTGTGGTGTTTGTGGATAAGCTTAGTAAGCAAATCCATTTGGCACCAATGGTTGATACTATGGATGTTCCAACCTTGGCGCAACTCTACTTCAATAATGTATTCAAACATCATGGGATGCCATGTGTACTCATCTCTGACTGTGATCCTTGCTTCACCGGAAAGTTTTGGCAAGCACTCTTTCAGATACTTGGCACCAAGCTTGCTTTGTCCACATCTTATCATCCTCAAACTGATGGACAAACTAAACATGCAAATTGCAGCTTGGAAGATATGCTTTGTGCCTTTGTCAACATTCACCATACCAATTGGGATGAATGTCTTGCAGCTATGGAGTTTGCATACAACAATTCTAAACAGGCAAGCACCGGATTCTCTCCTTTCTTTCTCAATTTTGGCCAAGATCCACTTGTCCCAGATTCTCTTCATGCTCCTCCTCCATCTCAAGTCCCTCATACTTCAACCTTCTTGACCACCATATCCAAATCTCTCCAACAAGCCAAATCTCACCTGCTTGTTGCTCAAAATTGTCAAAACAATATGCTGACCACCATCGTTGTGATCTCACCTTTGAAGTTGGTGATAAAGTTATGCTATTCTCTAGTAATCTACCCCTCCCACTTGTTACCCAAATTTGTAAACTTGCCCCTAATTGGATAGGACCTTTTGATGTCACCTAAATTGTCTCTCCTATTGCTTATCGACTTGCCTTGCCTTGTCATATGCGCAATTATCCTATCTTTCATGTTTCCAAGTTGAAACCCTTTGTTCCTAACCCCTCCTCTTTCTCCTCTTGATTCCACACTCCTCCTCCTTCTATCCCTATTAATGATCATGAAGAGTACAAAGTTGATTGTATCCTTGCACGTCACCACATCCAACAAGGACACCGCCAACATACGGAATATAAGGTCCTTTGGAAAGTGTATCCTCTTCATGATGCCACATGGGAACCTCTTTTTCACTTCCAAAATGCACAGACGGCCATCTAGGAGTTTGAAGCTTCAATGGCAACAAGGACGTCACCAACTAGCGGTGGGAGAATATGTAATAGTATGGAGTTTAGCAACATAGTTAGTAAGGCTAACAAAGTAGAGAATAAGCCAAATTAGCCTAAAATATTCCAAAAGCATCTAGGAAGCTTCTTGGGAAGCTTCCCAACTAGTTAACTTGTGCTCCAAGCAGGTAGCTTCTAGAAGGAAGCTTCTAGCTAGCTTAGCTTGCACGCCAAGTAGGCGGCTTCTAGAAGGAAGCTTCTTGAGAAGCTTCCTAGTTAACTTGGCTTGCACTCTAAGAAAACAGATCAAGGAAGCTTCTTGAGAAGCTTCTCAAGGGCCTTGTATGCTACCTATAAATACCAAACCAAAGCTCATGCTAGGCATTTGGAGTTCTCCCTCATTCAAGTGTCCCAATGTGAGTTTCCATTCTCCTATTTCTCTCCTCGATCTTGGTCTTTTACAAAATACATGCTCTAGTAGGCTGAGGAATGGACAAGTCAACCAAGAGAGAATGTAACATATGTTGACACTATCACTCCATCAAGGAAGACTATAAACCTCTAGTCCAATTTGATGATAGTGAAACAAAAGATAGAAGGTCCTTATATGCCTGTGAGGATAAACTATTTCTTGTCTACCATAATAACATATGGAGAGAAAAGAATCCCTCCTCCACCTCTATCACATAAGTCTCCAAAACCGGCCTCTCAACAACCAAAAAATGAGATGAAAGTAAGGCTTTCAAGAGAGCCTAACTACACAAAAATGCTATAGGTGCCATCTCCTCCATAGATAGCAAGTCAACCTCTCCACACAAGATTGGTAGAGATGTATGTCTACATGTATCTTTAAATCCTAAACCATAAACCCTAAATCCCTTATCACACACTCAAATGTTCTTGCTCCAATAACATTACCAAAGACTCCCATAATCCTCCTATCAAAGGCTTTGAGATGTGATAGGAAGGTCAAGGTGGGAGAATTGTGCATAAGAGGTAAGTTGGTCAACAAGCAATATTAGAGGAGAGTATACTAAATGCCACATGTGGATCTCCTAATAAAGGAAGGTCATCCACATGGAGAATATCCTCTAAGAAGCATCATCTAAGAAGTGTGTGACAAAATCCTTGTATCCTACTTGCATTCCAAGAACACGTAGTCCATCTATAGATGTGATACACCACTTTGAAAGCTCAAGGTGTAGAGGGATACCTAAAGGGAACCATGCCCTACACTTTGACACCTTGACTGTTAAGCCTACTAGATATAGCTTGATAGTCAAGTTGTCAAAGACTTGCCTAATCTGATTTACAAGGCACAGAATGTGTGTGTCATCTGCCAAGGAGGGAAATTCACAACCTAGCATGGCCAAAGTAGTAGATAAGAGACCTTTGAAGTGAGCCATGGCAAATAAGGATCTCCCCAAAGGATCTCCCTGATGTGTACCAACAACTGACTCCTAGATGGTGATTCCCTCTTGCAAACAATCGTGCTAGTAGTAACGGGAAGTAGGAGAGTAAAAAAAAAACCGCACAAAAGGAATAAGACTCGCCAAGGATCCACCAGCCTCCCTAAGCTCTTTAAAGATGGATGCTTGTGTGATGCTATTAAAAGCATTCTCAACATCCACTTGTAGGACGATCCACTCCAGATGAATATCTAGGAGTGCATTAATGCCTAGAGATATAGCCTCACATCTTTTAGGTGGAACTACTCCAAATTGATGTGGACTGAGGTGTTATCGGAAGTGAGAATGATGTTGAAGGACAATGGTACGGCTTATCAAAGGCAAAAAAATCTCTCTAATAACAATTAGTCTAATGCCCCTCTGTGTACTTCTCCATTGCAAGAAGTTGACTACCACCTAACACCCGACTAATTGACATAGGAATATCTCCTCTAGTTACTACTGCAACCACCTGAGACAACTCAATAAAATCACTAGAAAGATCATCTGCTTGAAAGTAATCTCTAAAATGTTCATATATCATCCTTGACAAGACTCCTTAGGAAAAGTGAGGGGCAATGCACAATGCTTGCATAAAAAATAAAGTATCAAGATATAAAGACTGCTCGGGCTAATAATCTAAAACCTCTAGTGGTAATCACTCTCTTGCAATAAGATGTAGTGAGCATAGAGACAAGGTTGATGAGGAAGACCTTAACCATGCTTGGTGTGCTTAGTGCAGCTACCAGTCGCAGCGCAGTCGATGATGACCAAAAGCTTTGGGTGAGCTCCCTTCTCTTACTCCCTTCCGCCGAGTTTTGTGAGTGTCTTCTTGAATGGTGAATGCCGTGCACGGGAAGCACGAGCTCCATTGGAAAACCTTATTAGAATCTTCCCGGACATGTGAAGATTATTGAGAACCTCCTTAAAGCCAAGTTGTAACCCTTAACAAGACAAGTTCTCATCGTCGGCCATGAAGCTGCAGACAATATCAGCTTACGCAAAGTTAATTTCCAGCACCTCTTCTAGATCGCCGTGAGGTGATGTCCTTGATGTCCTTGATGTCCTTCAGTAGAACAGCTTAAAATGTACGCTCCGGGGTGCTCTCAATACATTGCCAAACAACAGTTATGCCAAGAATGATATAAAACGGTACTCGAAACTGAAAACTTTTGAATTGCTGTATACTGTGGTAAGTTGGAACATTGGTTGCTCCATCCACTTTCGAGTATCGTGCTATACAGTGCGGATCTGTCTTGAAGTTCGATTTCTTCAAGCATACATAGTCCCCATCTCAGACGTATTACATCTGCTTCCGTACACGTTACCTGTACAGGGAGTATGTCTGACATTCCCACCTTTCTACACCTGTCATCTGGTCTCGCCAACTAGGTTATAACTCCTCCATTATAGCAAGACTACGATACAAGTTGTTAACCAACCTCAGTAAATACCAGTGCAGTTAACTCCTCCTAACTCCACTTTAGCTTTCCTTCCGATACATGTTAACTGTGCAATTTGGATAAAATCTCGCTTCCATACTCCCCGTGGTCTAGTCCGGTTTTGTCATCGTGGACGGTTGCTCTAAATATATACCGAAGAAGGGCTGCCCCAACGGACGAGGTGTGTCATTTCTGTACGTGGTTTACATCTCTTTCACATCATCTTATGCTCTTTGGGTGTTGGTCTTTCTCCAAAATCAGTCGAGCTCACCAATGTAGTTTCGCGTTTAGCTGGCTATCTTCTCGTGATGTAGCTTCTCCTTGAACAGGCTATCTTCTCGTGAAGGTGCGAGCCAGTTGGTAATACAGTGAACTTGCGCATCTAGTATCTTCTAATGAACATTTTCATTCGCGTCATTAACCTCGTGTATTTCTCACGAATTGCTGAGATTGCTGCTTCCTCTAATTGGCTTTGGATTTCTGCACCAGTACTTCACGTTCCTATATGTCACTAAATTAAAAACCATAAAGAGTGGTTTTCCCGGCAATCCCTTCGCAGATTTTCGCGGAGTAGGCTGTTCACAGTCCCACTATCTATCGATTAAGCATACAGTCGTATGAAATTTCTGCGCAAATCGTTAGCACTTCATAATGTAGCGAACATCTTGAGTTATTTCCAGTAGAAGTTTCAGGAGACAGGCTAGGCCGGTGTTGTCTGTTCACTTCACTTTTTAAGCATCAGTCGTTCCGTCTTTGTTAGACAGTTGCCAACCTGCTTTGTACTAGAGTTTTAGCCTGACCCAATGCTGTCTTGGAACTCGTAGGCCCGCCCTATTCCCCCACATCCTGCATCGTAGCTGAGAAACGACTGAAGACCACATGGAAGGTACGATGGAAGTGCCAAGGTGTTGGGTTCTGTCAACATTCATCGTTTTTCTTGCTCTTCATAGTGAGCAAGCTACAGGACAATTCTTCGTTGGGTTTTACGACTTAAAATGTCCCAGAGCTGAAAGCCTTATCAGTCTTACAGTCCAGCAGGCTGTTGCAAGAGATCCCACTTTGGCGGCCTCTATCTTGCGAGTACTTTTTCACGATTGCTGGGTCCAGGTACTTTTCTGCTTGGCTCTCAGATTTGTCTGTTTTAGTCGTAAGCCACAAAGAGGTAAGGATAGCACGACGCTGGTCTTGGAATTGTGACGACATACTTACAAAGGGCCAAAGGCATGTGTCTAGCAACGGCTGAGAGATACTCCTTCACGAGAATTTCCGTAGCTGGTTAGCCGGCACATAAGTGGAAGCGTGCTCTGGGAATTAATCAGTATCTCCCGGCAAAGTCTGAAAATGTTGGCCACTGAGAATACCATTGAACTAGAATTACGATTATACTCGAATCTGTACGGACACCAAAGCAATAGACATTTTTCCAATCATGCTTCGTGTATGCTTTTATGTATTTTCACCGGATTGCTGTGAACTAGGGGTATCACATGCCCAACCAAAGCTTGCTGGATCTCTTGCGTTCCAGGGTTGTGACGCCTCGGTTCTGCTGGATACGGCACCCGGTTTCGGACAAGCGGAGAAGGACGCTCCTCCCAATCAATCTTTGAGAGGGTTTGAGGTATTTGATGCAGCCAAAGCAGCTGTGGAGGCGGCGTGCCCAGGGATTGTGTCTTGTGCTGACATAATCGCCCTTGCTGCCCGGGATGCTACAGTTGCAGTAAGCTCAATACACCTACGTCCAATGGCATGCTGAAAGTACTCTGTTCAGCTCTATCCAAACTGATCTCAAACTGAGCTGAGGCTTTATCATTCTCTACCGTGTTAACGCATGCTGGAACTCGACCCCGTTGATCTTGTCTTTTGGAATCCGACACATTATTCTGATGGTTCCTTGACGTGCATGAATGTTACGGTTGAAAGGTTGGGGGACCTACATGGCAAGTACCAACAGGTCGTAGAGACGGGACAACATCCCAACTTCTGGATGCTGGTATCAACATTCCTGCTGCAACTTTCAGTTATCAACTTCTTCGACAGAACTTCCTTTTGCATGGATTTTCAGAAGACGAGATGGTCACTCTGTCAGGTGAGTAAGCCTGTGTACAATTCTTGCTCCTTTTACCTTTGGTAACGGGGAGTGCTGGATCTGTGTACAGAACTTTGTCATGAGCTGGCCATATCTTAGTTAGCATCATCGAAGTAAAACTGCGTTTAGAATTTCGTTACGAGATAGCTAAAGTACATCGGTTTCATTTATCATCGAACTATGGGCTGCAGGTGCCCACACGATTGGAAGAGCACATTGCTCGGCGTTCAGCAGCAGGCTTTATCCTACCACTGACCCCACGTTGGATCCGGCATATGCAGCGCAGCTGATAGCGCTGTGCCCACCTAATGCAAACCCCAATGTCGTTGTGCCACTTGATCTAAGCACTCCCGACGCATTTGACAATAACTACTACACTAATCTCCCTATCGGAAGAAGTCTTATGCCGTCTGATGCTGCACTTTTGAATGATGGGTTTAGCACTCGCGTCAGCGAACAAAATTCACAGAACAGCCAGTTCTGGACTCTGAAGTTCTCAAACGCGATGCAAAAAATGAGCCAGTTGCGATTGAAACTCGGATTACAGGGGGAGATCCGCAAGAACTGTCGGATTCGAGGGTAGGTAAATTTAAATGTCATTTTCCACTTGGGAGTATCTTTTAGACGAGTAAATCTCGTAACAACTTGATGATTCATCTTCCACGCGTGGGTCTATAAATTTGAGGTACCTGGACTTCGGTGACAATCATCGGTGGACTGAATTGTAGGCTGGTACCCTTGTATTCCCACTTAAATTTGCACTGCAAGTCGTGCGAACTGTACATTGGAGAGAAAATAACTTCGAAGCACTAATCCTGGCTTTGAGTCTTGAAATGATCGGGAAGTTGATGTACGAGAGTAGAGCGGCCCAGCATGTTACCACTCGTAATGCATGCGATGTTGTTTGTGACAGAACTGTTCCCTTGATAAAGTAAGTGGGGAAGGAGTGCAAAGAGTACCGACTGCAAGTATCAAAATTCTTGAGAGTAAAATAGCAGCAACTGTTAGTTAGAAACTCAGTTTATTGTAAAGTAGAGTAGGCTGTTCATAAACATCAACTCCAGAGTCTGCCGGATCTGAAACATCGTCGCCTTGAGCCTAAAGTAGGACGATGCTTGGCGTTGTCCCGTTTCACTTCTCTAGAAATGTGTGATAAATAAGGAAACATGCAGAGAAAAACCAATGGTACGCAGAAACTGCATGGGCGGACACGTCCTAAGTTTTAGGCAGGCACTGCCACGGACAAATTAAGCTCTACTAACACTGGGCATTAGTGAAGCTTTAGTAGTGGTATATGCTAGGAAGGTGAAGAAAGGCAAGTTTCAGTAGTTTCATGTTCTTGTTCTTCTAAGAGAAGTTCATGGGTAAGATCTAACTTGAGTTTTGCTAGCAAAATTAATTCCCGAGCAGATATTTAGGGTAAATGAGTAATGTTAGTAAACATTAATTTATTTACGTTTTTTTTGCAATCAAGCTGAATTAACATTGGCATTAAGATCAGGAAATAGTAATACTTCAGAACTGGTAGACTTAACAAATTGTAGTTTCATGTTGGTCTTGTTCTTCTAACATAAAACTTCATTACTGCTAGCAATGACAAATTCAAACGTGCATGTGAGGGAATTATATATGCGAGAACGCTAAGGCTTCTTGCACATATCAGCAAAGTTCATTAATTAATATTACTTTGTGTGCTAGTACATGGATTACAAAACATTTCATGCTATTGATGTGGCCTTCATTATCGACACTTATCCCTTGGCTTCAATAATAGTTGCAGCAAAATATTCTAGATGAATCCTTTTTTGTATATCAGTATTATTTTGCTGATAATCTTGTGCTAGAGAGCTAACGGATATCTCTATGCTTTATGCATAGACATATGCATAAACCATACCTCTATTTAACCTCTTCCGTCTCTCTTGTGCGGCTTGATGGAGTCTTCCCATCCTTCGTGTTTTCTACGAGGAAGCCCTTTCTCATCTCCCAATGTAAATCATACATAAGGCACAATATACAGAATGAATATAATACAAAGAGAGATCCTTGTGGTAGAGTGGGAAGGGACGTTTCTATGGTTTATGCATCTTCAAAATGTAACTTACAAATGAAGATAATACACAATATCAAAGGTGGTTATCCTACAAATGAACTTTCAAATCAAATCATTTCTATAATACGTAGCATCAAATACCATTCTATAAAGATTTTTGCTTGGTTTGATCTTCGCCATTTAACCCAGGTCCTAATTATAGACTATAAGTCATTTCTTGAACAACATTAGCTTTAAGCAAACCCTTGACCAACAAAAAGCAAACATTGAATGAACTTGAATTTAGGATCTACTTGAAACCTCCATATTATATCCAAAGCAATGTACCTTCCTCTTTCTTTCTAATGCTCATCAATATCTTAGCAAATGAAAAATGCCCTATATAATAAATGAGGCTATTTGCAATACATGTTATAAATAATTCTATGATGATATTTTGTAATTGTTGCAACTCAAGTGCTTACAAACTTTGTAAGCACTTTGTAAGCAACTACAATCTTCTACAAGCATCTTCCTCTCCACTTTTTTCCTCTAATAATTAAATGTACTTTGACTATTGTGTACATGCAGCCTTATATGGATAGCTAGGCTGGTCATGTTTAAACACTATAACAAAAAGGCACTAAGTATGAGGAGACACATCAAAAAATCTTACATCATAGCAACTAAGTAGATAGCAATTTGATTATTATGACTACAAACATGGTTTACTATATTCTTATAAGCTTTTAAAGTCTAAACATGAATAGGAAAAATTTGAGTAATATTGTACTTTGGGATAAAAGATTTGTACATTTCACATTTCTACACTAAAGCCAACTAACATATTCAAGATAACTTGTCTTATAATCCTCCTTTCCAACTTTTATTGATATACTCCTATGTTTGACGGGTTTGGAGCTTCAGATAAAGAGGCTAGTGCTCTAGTTAACTAATCAGTCTTGGCTTGCAAATCCTTGATCTTCTTGACAAATCCTTGGATTTTAAACTAAACTTCACTAAAGGTGACCTCCTTGGATTCTAAAATATCCCCTTTGCATTCCACCGAAAAGTCTAAGAAAACCTAAGATGCCAAAATATTTTCCTATTACTCTTTTGCCTTTGTTGTTTTAGGTTATGCTTAACAATCCTAAGGGTAAGATCTCCAAAATTTAAACTTGCAATATCTTTGAACTATTATGCCTTCTTTGAATTTTCCTCCCCCCAAATTCATGCATTCTTCATGGTGAGTAATTTACACTTGTGCAATTTCTCATTCATAATATGGCATTTTGTCATAATAGAGTTAAGATGGTCCGAACACTCTGTTTGGAACTCTTTAAGAAAGTTAAGGCAAGTGAACTAAATTTTCTCCATGTAATCCCATAAATGAATTTTATCCTTCTGAATTTCCTCAAATAGAGTAGCCTTTTGGTGCAATTTAACCATATATTATAAAGTTCTCCTTTGAAGATAATTTTTCAATTCTCTAGATTCATACCAAATAGTGCATAGTTTATGCAAAGTTCTATTCAAAATGACAAGAAAAAAAATTTGTAAGTAGATGACCAGAAATTACACCTCCAAAAGAGGAAGTAACATCCAAGGGTGCTTTCTTTTCAAATCTAGCCTCTTAAATAGGTTTCACTCAAGGTGAATTGGCTTTTATTAATCTTCTTTCTTAATAAATGAATTGAATGTGTATTCTATAACTTTATTTAAGGTCTATAGGTGATGACCTAAAAGTCCAAGGAATTCAAGAATAAGAGATCCTCCATGGTCCTTTTGTTGTTCTAGTGCTATAACCAATCTACTCATTTTACTGACTTTGGATGTTCCTATCTTCCTTATTGAAGTCTTCAACCCAAATCCAAATGGATATGTCATAAAAGATATGTTTGTTTGTAAGAGATGAAGTTAGATATTTGATTCTAAGTCACTCAAGTCCAAGTTGCTCAAATCTACAAGATTTTGACCCTTGCATTGGATAAAATCACTCCTTGTTGATCGGTGGGGATTCTTAGTGTATAGGTGGTCTTACGGAGGCCAAGGCGCACTACAAGAACCAAAGAGTATAGAATTTGAACTTGACTTTCTTGAATCTTATTCAAATAACAAACACATATTCATTTATGCCTCTTCTAGAGATTGTACCAAGAATCATTGGTAACCTTCAATTTAAATTGGTTAATGGATTCACTCATAAAAAAAAATCCCTAGAAACTTGTATAAAAATTCAAAGTAGCACTCAACTTCAATAGTTCAATGACTCTCTCTCCCTCAAATGTCCCTACAAACTTGTATAGCACCTATAAGTAACTCAATTGTAATCAATATTGTATATCTCAATATTATATTTAAAAAAATAGCACCTAAATAGATTGTGACTCCACAATACAATTAGTTTAAAGACCTTCTTAAAGCTAAGGTAAGTGGATCAAGAGGGATAAGTAAACTTCATATAGCACTAGGCAAACATAACTATCTTTGGGTCTAAGGAATCCTTGCAATTCACTTTATTGTTCTCTTCAAAGGCTATATAAAATATTTAAAATTCTGTATAAAACTAAAAATCCGTAAAAAAAATTTAATAGATATGTAAGGTTGAATCTATCTAAACTAATTTATGTATGTAATTTAAGATAATTAATGAAAAATGCATACCTTCATTTTGGTCATAAATAACCATAATTTTCAATTATGGTTAACTTATGGCTAGTAAATTTGCTATTTTGTAAATTACAAGGTAGCTTAGACATAAAGTTTTATTTCTCTTGTCTAGATATGCTCTCTATTGTTATAATTTTATAACAATAAAGAACATATCTAGACATGAGTTTAGGGTGTGCTCTTCATGAGCTTATTTCATCTTCACCATTAAGATTGGAATTTAGCTCATACATGTCTTTGCTCAAATTGAGCAAAGACATCCAAGAGGTAAACTTATTATCTATCTATTACTTCTTGCATCATTGTCATGATATCCTCCATAAGAAATGTCTTATCTTGGGCTAAAGAAGTAAACATCAACATGTTTTTCTCACAATGGATAGAATACTTTTCTCCTACTTCATAGCCATTTCCAATTCAATAGAAATAGCTAGTGTTGATATTTGGATCTTGTTGATAATTTAGGACATCTAATAAATTCTTTTATACAATTGTTGTGGCTTCACTTCATAGTGAGTCAAATCCTTTTCAACATTCTCTAGGACTAAAAATCTTAGATTATCATTGGGTTGGAAAACTATAGATTCTAAAATGCTACTTATTGGTATTCTTAGAATATTTTTTATGATGGAGTAAAAAACTTATTTAGGTTGAAGTGAAAAATTGTAGAATCACTTCTTCTACTCTTAAATTTAGGGTTTAGGGGTTTAAGGTTTAGGGTTTATTTTAATTACTCTTTTGCTAGTTTAGTACTACACCTATTTTTCAATCAAGATGAATATTGTACATCTTCTTGTGTGAGCTTGAAGACATATTGCTCAATCAAGACAACAACAATGCATCTTCTTACTTGAGCTTGCGAATGTTATCAACATACTATAACCTTTTAAAAAAATTACTAGATCAACTTTTATATACGAGCTTTAAGAGCTAGGGTCTAGGTCCTTACAATTTGTCCCACTAAAATTTGAAAAGATGCACAAAAATTAAAGATGTATCTGAAATTTATTACACAAGTGTACATACAACCACAAGTGTAAACATATAAAAAAAATTAAAAATATTTTATAAAAATGCTTAAAAGAAATATTTTGGAAGTTTTTATACACTATGAATATCATTATAGTTTTACATTCCTTCACTTTGAAGTTTTACAATACTTAAATCCTTGATAAACAACCAAGGTTCTCTCAACATCTATTTGAAAAATTCTACATAAACCATTTAGTAACCATCTTTGCAAATTTGAACTACTTAATTAGAAAGTGAAGTTTTTTACTTTTGTATTATAATTCAATGTAGATTTTAGAAGTTCTTAGATAATTTTTGCTTAGATGATGGAGTAAGTGGAGACATAAGTTCAATTGTTATAATTTTCAATGATCAATACATCCACCATTTTGTAGAAGATGTATGAGGAGTTTGAATACCAAGATATAAGATGAGGTTTTTCAACATACTATACATTGTCAATGCATTCAATGGTTTTCAAACACATTGTTTTCTAGTTTACTAACCTTCACCAAATAGTAAGTCTAATCTTTTATCCACCATGACCATAATATATTGAACCTACTCAACTTGAGACATGAAAACCCGTTGTCTTCTCTCTTGTCTATTCTATTTCTGAAATTTTAATTCAAATTCAAATTAGTGTAGAAATTGAAGCTTAATGTCAAAATATTATGAGAAATTCTATTCTAGATTACTTAGGAATGCCTTGGATAAAATAAAGTAAGCACAAGAACTTCATCATTTTCATGTAGGAGTGAATTAGATTATATAAAGAAAGTCCAAAAATTCATCATATTTGTAGCTACAAAATACATTTTATTATATATATGTAATTTAATAAAGAATCTACTTATTCAATTATTCTAGAGCCACTTGAAATACTTAGATTTTGAGTTTAAACTTTTAGCATAGTATTTACAAACATTTTGTAGTTAAAACTTAGTGAAGAGGTTGATAAAATAGTATTCAAGCTCCCCTTTAACTTCTTGTGGCAACCTCCTATTCCACCTTGAAGGTTGAATAGTAGAGTACAATTGTTCCTTCTCTATTAGATGCAAAATTTCTCATTTTTCTCCTTAGTTTCCTTATTTTTCTTTAATATGATATTTATATAAGCATAAAATTCACTTGGTCTTATTTTCTCCAATGATACAAGCATAATCGTTATAATTTGACCTCAATCATAAAATAATGTGATTCCCATTAACTCTTTATTGATTCCAAATGCAAGAGAAAGGAAAGAATTATCTTGTGAACTTATGTATGTAAGCTTATATGCACTATGACTTTATATTGTCTATTACTTGTCAATTGCTTAGGCAGATCTTGATGGGCTTTTTGAACTCACATTTTGGCAATCTATCTTTGGTTAATCTTCATAAGCATAGTTCTTTCCTACAATATTTCATTCATATATGTCCTTGGAACAACCAATCTCATCCTCTCCGTAGCCAATGGTTCTTCAACATAGTTTAATTTCATGAATTATATTTTTTTTTTGTTGCAACAAAGTCTACATCCTACAAAAAAAACTTCCAAAGACTATAATAAAGTGATCCAAGTTTTTTCTATCTAACCCATTGCATTTCCTGAAAGACTACAATTTCCCATTATCACAAGTAAGTTTAGCTCAAGCAAGATTACTTTAAAGTATCTAAAGACAATAATATTTTTTATTATAAAATTGAAAAAACCTACCTTGAAATTTGATAAACTTTTAGAAGCATAAGAATTTACCAATTCCAATATTACCTATGGTACATACAACACTTTTTAGCTAGATAGAGATGTTGAGTAAGTTTTTGTCTAGAAATATGTGTGTAGATTTTAGGTAATATTTTACACTATCATAGAAAATATTTCTCATAGGTTAAACTATAGAAATTTTGAAGTCAAATTTTTTTGTCACTAAATCAAATAATTGTAGCAAGTAAGCAATTTAAGAATTTTTTGATTGTAATGTGTAGTATATCTTTATATTATGACCTCAAAATCTATTAATGTAAGCAATGGAAGACCATGGTTAGGTGGGATTAGAATATACCTACTTTTTTACAAGAACCAAATATTGAACATACAACATCACATATTCTCACCGCACATCTGATCTAGGACTTTATTAGTGCACTTGGGTGTTCCTCCATAAATTTTTAGTTTACATAGCTCATCCAAACTAGGTATACTCCACACTTAGATTATTTACTAATTGTGTTTACTAAGGAAGTTCTATTTATCTCATTGTCTTGGTGTTGCATGGAGCAGATGAAAACCCTAAACATTTTCCATTCTCAACATACTTACCTTACTCCTCAACATACTAGGGCATTGGGATCATCTTCACACATGCAAAGAAAAAAATGCAAGGTTTATTGTTAAACATGCATAAGTATTTGAGATTGTTGATTTGCAAACTATTATCTTCTTTGACTCACTCAACAAGGTGACTATTGTGGCAACCAACAAGAGTGCAATATAATTTGATCCACATAAAACCATCCAAAGAGGCCAAGTTTGATTATATTCTTGAAAATGGTACATTGTGGAGGATGTTATATCTAGGTCTAAGAACAAATATTCCTCTATAGCTTTCAAGAAACCAAGCATTGCATCTTAAAAAAATATATATTCATTAGCTAGAATTATCTCTTTTACAAGTTTAAGTCAGATTGACAAAAGCATTAGCTACCATTATGAGATGCATTGAGCTTCTCTAGAGCCTATGTGTGGAGCAAAGGAAATAATCTTAAAGTCCTAATGGAGCATATGGACTGTGGACCATGGAGTATTTGGAGCAGAATGGATAATATGATGGAAAAGTGTGAGTAAAAAAACATGTACACTGAGGTTGCAGAACTAACCAAGCAATATTAGGAAAAGGCAAGCATCTGCGCACACACCTTTTAGCTAATATGTGTTTTAGTGAATGTATATGTAAAGAGAGTAACTCTGATAGTTATTTAGTTCTTAAAAGAGAGTAACTTTTTGAAACCAAATCCATCACCAAACCAATTGGATACCCGTACCCAAACCAGTTCTTAGTGTAGATGCAATTTGAGAACTATTTAGCAACAAATTGTTTTTATTAATTTGCTTATTAGAAGCCCAAAGTAAGATTTTATAGATTGATAAGGATCAAGGACTTTTAGTTCCATATCTTGTCACTACTCAATCAAGAGTCACAACTGATTACAAATCTAGGCTTCTCCACAAAGTTTGGTCAGTCATAGTTGCAAAAAATTACCAAAAACCATACCAAAAACCAAACCAAAAGTATAGGGAATTACCTTCAATTCTTCTATGTTTTGGTTAGCCATCAATCATAAGACTAAACTTTACTCCAATTGGATGTATATACTTGTAGGTTATAATGGAATATGCTCTCACTTGTTACATATATCGGAAAACCCAAGGAGTGCCAGGTTTGATCCCAAAGTTGACATCCACTAGCTACTTAAAACCAATTCCAAATCAACATGGAAAGGTTTTTGATAGCATTCTTGCAATTTAAGCTACATTAAAGAAAGGGTAATAAGGTACTTAAGAGGTTATTGTGTAGGTTGGATTATGGAGTAGAATGAGTTCATAGACTAATTAAATGACACATCAAAGATTTCACCTCAATTTATGCTCCAAGAAACCCACTAGATTGCACTAATGAGAGAGTTAAAATAATACTCTAAGAGGATTTGCGTATGATAGGATGTAGAGAGGTTGTTAAATCTACCATAGAGTTTCAAGCTTGATTGTATTGTAAGGAGCTAATTACAAGGGTGGTGCCTTCTAAGATGGAGTCTACAATTTATGGAGATCCTATTATGTAGGATCTCCAATTGACCATGGAGACCTATATTGAAGGACATTGAAGCCACTTACCACCAAGGAGAGAGAGTTTGTGCCAAATATATTAAGTGCTTTTGTATTAGACTCTTATGACATAAGGAGGGGTATACGTTTAATTCCATTAGAGACTTGAAGGTTAGGATAATCTTTGAGTTCCTTATGCCTATTTCTTTAATTGCAACCATATACATCACATAATTAAGACTTGGGTTATAATAATTGTTGAAGTACTATCTAGAACATGTATAGTGAATTGAGCTTTATTGCTTCTTGAAACCACCCAATGCTCTACTAACAACATAGGGAAGCCTAGAGTCTTGAATGTATGCACCTTCTTGTTTGAACTTTATCAAGCTCAAGATTTGTTAAATCTTGTCAAATTGAAGGAGTGTGCACAACAAAGCATTGTGTAGAAGTTCTCCTTACCATGGAGCTATGAATGGAGGATCAACCCAAATCCTCCACTAAAGACATCATTGCATATACTCCAAAAGAAGCCCTAAAAGCAACACCGTGATTGGTATTGGAGTAGAATTGCAAGGAGACCAATCTATGGTTTGATCATGAGTCAAAGTGGTATTGCACGTGTAGAACTAATTAATTTTATACAAGTTTGGGATTTCAGCTCAAAGCCCAAAGCTCATAATAAAGGCCACATTGTGAGATCATATTAATAGGAAGGAGGAGATAGTACTAGAAGAATCCTCCACTCTTCCTTCAATTATCACCACTAATTTGAACAAAGCACAAAGAATCTTAGATGTTTATTAAAGGACACTATGATTGAATAGGTTACTCTCCAATCTAGAAACCCCACTTAGAGCACACATGAACAGAAAATTGTACAAGCCACTTTAAGACTAGAGGTCAAAGCACCAGAAGCACTAGTATGTATAGTATCAAAAGCACCAAGGAAAGAGATCATAGTAAATATTGACCCAAGGCTGAGGTCCATGAATTACTTGATGTGGTAGCTAAAGTAGAACCTCCAAAGGATTTAACACATGAGTCTTGGAAAGATGCTCCAATGAGACCCATTGAGGTGGGTTCACTTGGCTTCTACCAAGGGAAGATCTCATGCAAGAACAAGTACATTTTGCCCATCATCCAGGTAACTATGGAATAAGACTAGGTGGGTCTTGAAGAAGTTCTAGCAACAAGATTTAAAAGAGGCTCAACCAAACAAGAGGCCATAAAGGAGCTCCTAAAGCCACCCCTAGAGCCAAGTTTGGAAATAAGATCCTTTGATCTCCAACGTGTAGTCTTGAGGTGGTCTCCAACACTCAAGACTCTTTCTTCCATGAACATTTAATAGTATGTGTGAGTCCATGTCTTCCGAAAGGAGCATGCATCACACTCTCTTTACATATCTTGAGCTTGAGATCTAGAACTCTCATTGGAAAGATTAGCCTTAGTCTATGTGGGATTTTGGGCAAAGAAGTCCCAAACAAGTTGTGTTTTAGTGAGGGCAGGTGTGCTATTCTAGATGTCTTGAATAGTGTGATCTTTGGAGTAAGAAGGCCATTTTCAGGTTTCTAGGATAGCCTCAAAGTCATATCTAATTCAAGAAGCAACCAAGTGCTCTAAGTGGGAGGTCATACTATGGCGCTTGATCTGGTCTTGATTCTAATACACTTTTGTTGGTAGCTTTGGAACTCTAAGAGGTGTAAAGAGCATTGCACTCTCTTATGCATAGTCTAGAGTTGCCATGGGCTCCAAAAAATGGTAGAGATGGGTCATATGAGTAAGATGTTGAGGTGGTAATAATGTGCAAGAGTCAAAGAGGATGAGTAAGAGGTCTTGTAGGTTAGGGAGTTTTTGGAAGATTTTAGACTCCACAATATCTAGATTTTATGAGGTCAAGGTCATATAGGTCTGTAGTCTAGTACATGACATTGAAGTGATAGTAGGGAGTTTTGGAAAGTGTTTTAAGGGATTTGGTCCTTTTAATTCAGGGTTGTCATGAGTGTTGGTTGTAGCAAAGAAGGGTGACTATTTGACCCAATTAGCAAGGAGTAAAGAGCAGGAGGATCTTGCCCTATCAGCCTTGGAGAAATAATATGACAAGGGTTTTTCTCCATACCAACCTCCCTTCTAACCAATGATAGTAATAGAGGTCATCCCTTATTAACTACCTAGATTCTACTCTAAATTTGAGACAACTCAAAGAGTGAAAAGGAATTTTATGTGTTAGTTGTGCCATTGTAGTATCTTGCAAAGGGTGATTGGGGAAAACTTGGTGATGGAACAGAACTAATATTGATACTTACAAGTTCTTAACTTGGTCCTGAGAGTAGTGTATACTTGCAAGTTCCTAACTTGGTTTTTGTCCTATAAATGTTTAATCTTAGACCATTTTGATGTTTGAGTAGACCCTTTTGCTCTTCCAAGGAGAAAGAACAAGGAATAAGAGATCAATGAGAGGAAAAGGAATTTTACCATGATAACTAAATAAGGAGGAAGAGGATAAGTGAGAATAGAGTAGTACTTTCTTGTGAGAATTAATTATTCTAATATTGGTACAATAATTTTTAATAAAAATTTTCTTAAGTTACTTTTTGCCTTCAATTTCAAGAAATCTATATCCTTATTATGAATTTTTTATTTGTCTGTAGGTCACCATTATGTCTATGACTATCCTTTAGAGGACCTCCATCAAAAACATGAGCACACACTAATGCATGCAACTGTATACCATTGCATATTGGTGTATCATAAAGCACATATCAACAATTTCAAATGCATGTCATCATATATTAAAGTGCATATCATCATTTTCTTGCACACACCAATGGATTCTCAAGCAAACCAAGTCAAAATTGGGTGTTTTTGAGCAAACCCAAGAGAAATTATTAACACAAGCAAATTCTAACTTAGATAAGAAGATTTGATAGCATAAACAAAGTAACAAAAAACAAACAAAAGGAACAATAAATTTTAAATACAAACTAGAAAATAGTTTTATTTTCATTTATATAGGTCTAAAATTCTTGTCCATTACATAGTAGTTGTTGCTATTATTTGGACTTAAACTATATACGGTGTAATTTATAATATACTATCATAGTAGTTGTTGCTATTATTTGGACTTAAACTATATAAGGTGTAATTTATAATATGAAGCTTTGGATTTTTATGATATATACTAGGAAGTTGAGAATCTATCTTGCAAAGAATACTCATAATATTCCTAGTCTCCTTAAAAGACTTTCCAACTTCAGCTAGAATCATTATATTGGAACATCTTTCATTTAACCTTCCTTTTTCTAATCTCATTTTCTCAAGCTTTGTTTGGCATTTTGAAATCATCATCTTCTTGGATTTTACTTTGAATTTCTACTTCATTGCTTTTGCCATACATTAGTCTTCAACCTAATTAATTTCTACATCACTTCTTAGCTTCTATTAACGTGCTACTCAATTTTACATAATTTCTACATAAGTGGAGAAAATTTTCAAAGTGGATGCTAGTTTGGAACACCTTAGAAATCCTTTTTTTTTACTTTTTTTTTCTTTCAACTTCTCCCTCCAAATCTTGCTCTATATCTCTGGAAGAAGATTTACCACCTCAATAATCTAAAAATTCATAGTAAAGAAATTGACTCTCCTCCTCTAAACCCAACTCAATGTACTAGGTATACTTTGAAAGAATAAGAATGGGATGTTCTTGACAAAGAGGTCTTGTGGCTAACATATTCTCCATCTCTTTAAATTGAACTTGAACTTTGGATTGAACTCTACCTTCTTCAGCCCTCCGATTAATATAGAGACAACCACCTTCTTTCCAAGCCCCACCAATAACTCTACATGAGTTAATATTTATCTTTCAATGAAATCCTCAAAATGCATTTATCTTTTTGACCTCTTTTTCATTTGTAAAATTATATATATTTAGCACTTTTATGACTTTTCCATTCATAAATTCAAGAAATCCTTTCTCATAATTTCTCAAATAAGTTTGCTATTATTGGATATGGTGCTATTTTTCATCAATTACCTGCATTTTGCATCACAACTATGATTGAAATATTTCAATCATATTCATGATGGAGAATGCCCTTCTAAAAAATTAAAGATTTAAACTCATCTTAATATACTATGCTCTATTCATTTTTAATCTTGGTCCTTTGACAAGAAAGAGAACAAACATATAACACCATTTCAAAAGATCTTGAGACTGATTTGCAATTATGTCAGAGTGAGAATTGGAGAAGGAGTGGAGTCTATCAAGAAAACTAGATAGACCTAAGATAGACAACAAAAATCTTCAATGTTGGATTAGATATTCTCTATACCACAAAGAAATAAAAAATCTTGAAGAGATTTTTTATTTCCTCTGAAAATTCCATTCAACATGGTGTGTGAAGAAAATAATCCTGTTTTTGCCAAAAGGGAAGAAAAGGATATATGTATAAAGTTGTTCAAAAACTCATAATTTCAGATTTCAGATACTAATAACTTGAAAGAGAAAAAAACATAAGGTTTAAATTTTGCAAAGAGTTCATATTTCCATATTTTAGACATTAATAACCTAACACTAAATTTTTAATATTATTAAATATTAAGAACTAGTGAAGTGTCCAATATTTGTCTCCATATGGACAATAAAAATTTATTATTATTATTATTATTATAGAAAAGTGACATATACATATATGCCTCTAACTAATACAACTTACAAAATTTATAAAATAATCTTGAAATTTTTTTATTTGCAAACATACTCCTAGTTGGTTGAGGCAAAAAGAAAATTTGCAAGCAATGATTTGAAATTTTCCTTTGATTTTGTTCTCTATTGTTTCATCATTTATGTTATATCAAATTGCATTGTCATGCCCAAACAACAACCCAATGTCAACTTTGTGCAAGACACAAGATACTCCCTAAAACAAAGTGGATACCTTGCTTGGAGGGAGTGTTGGTATGATTCGTGGACAACACAAGTCAATACAAACTTATACTTAGTCCAAGATGATTAGGTGATAAATAACATACATTGTGGTTATGGATCCTACATGTGATGCAGTGTTAGATGGAGTGATCACCCATCTTCATGGATGGGTTGTGAGCAAAGTGGTAAAACATAAGGTCTCTAAGTATACGGATATGAAAAAAGGTAACATCTTTGTTCCTCTAGCCTTGGAGTTGTATGGAATGATGGACACATAACTTAGCACATTTATCAAGGATTGTGTAAGGGTATATAATTCTAGACATTAGGGGTATCACTCACACTCATCTTTTATAACATATTTTAGACAACATATGTCGATTGCTCTACAAAGAGTATTGGCAAGTGCAATCCATAGGAAAGCAATCACACTAGGTGATGCTTTTTTGGATTCTTTGGTTTTTTTTTGGTGCATTGATGGATGCTTTAGCTGTCGATTTGCATAGCTTGGATATCTTAGGTGATGTAGAGTAGATTCTTTTTACCAATACTATTGGGGCTTAACCCTATTTTACCCCTATTTCTTTTACTTGTACAGATTGATTGGGTCTTCCCATCCTCCTTGTTTTTGCATATGGTTATCTCTTTCTTCTCCCTAAAACAAAATGCATCATTTGAAAAGAAGAAGGTTGGGAGATCATAAATTATATTGCAAAATATGCAATGACCTTGGTCATCACTTTAACACTTTTAAAGAACCAATCTTTGAAGTGTAGTAATTAAAAATAATGTTTGTGCATAAAATTTTGATAGAAATAATTTTTTAATTTAATTATATATAAAAGTTTTATAACTACCTTTTTTTTGGTTTTGATGAGTTTTAAAGAAATGTAATGTGGAAGCTGAATTGAAGCCAAATGGAGAAAAGAAGAGGAGAATAGTGTGTTTGTATCTAATCAAAGGAAGTTGACTTTGTGTCAGAGCAAGAAGGACTCAAATCAGACTTGAAGGATGGTAGATTAAAAGTATGGATACTTTGCATCTGAATGATCAACCCAATCCAAAGAAACAACAACTTTTATTTGGGCCAAACCAATCAAGAAGGTACAGTCATAAAAATGGCTACTTTGGGAGTAGGATAAATTTGAGGATGATAGTGGAATAAGTCATGCAAAAGGCATGAGTTGCAATTGATGTTTGACTAAAGAATGACCAAGAATCAAAGAAGTTTAAATCAAGACTTTGTTGAGCAAATGCTCAAATGTTGAATTGCTATCTTGTTCCTCTAAAGAACTATCCCAAAGGAGTTATACTTATGAACCAAGTAGCAAGGTGAATTTGTGAGACTGCAAAGTAGAGAGCACACAATGCCAACAAAGGGTAGAAAATAGGTTCCATTACTTGCAATGTGGAATCTTGCAATTTGGAGACTAGATATGGTAGCTCAAATTGACATCTTAAGTTGACTTCTTATCACATTTATGGCTTGGAATTGGAATTTGAGCTTTACATGGTTCATGGCAAAACTTGCTGCCAACAATTGTATAGATGGTCCCAAGGCAAAGAGGAAGAGAGGAAATCTGGCTTGATGGATTGAGTTGGATTAGAGACTTGTCTTGGAGAGAGAAGCAAGAGATGCAACTAGAGCACCTTTCTATTGGAAGTGTGATTTTGTAGAGGAGACTAACAAGTTAAAGAATACCTTAGTGCTCCTCATACCAAGAATGGGTACAAGGTAGATACTTACAAGACCCAACAAGGCAAAGTATCATTGAGGCTTTGATGGCAATGCTAAAGCTAGAGCAAACCACCTATGTATGAAAGCAATAGGCAGTTTTCTTTGACCAAGTGTTTGTAGGAGAAAAGGTGAACTGGGCAAAGTGTTTCTACCAACGTACAAGGTAGATTATTGTGAATTGGAGAATGAATATGCCACCACATTACTTTGTACCATTTGTGGTGCATCTCTATTTGGGGTGGATTTTTCTCAACTTAGAGGAGAAGAAGATGATGGGGTCACATTTCCACCCGGATCTTTGTCAAGACACAAATGTAAAAAAAACATATTACATGGTGGTAATTCAAGATGGAGATGATCACTTTGCCAAAAACAAGCAAGAAAGAATGATGGTGATTTCCATCCAAGGCCAAGTCAACCCAAGAATATGGTATTGCTAGTTCAAATAAGGAAAACTTAAAGGCTAAACCCTTAGGTACAAGATGGTGGTGGTGGACTTGTCTTAAGGAGAAGAGTTGGAGGCAAAGGCAAAGTCTAATTTTGGGGACTTTAAAGAAGAAGAAGAGCTCACTCTATAAAGCAAGGAGTTGAGCAGTGAAAGTGAAGGAGAACCTAAGGTCCAACAGTCAACATAAGAAGCGGTTGAGGAGGATGATCTAGAGTTCCATGAAGAGATTGAATGCATAAAAGGAGGAGATATCCAATACCTAGAGTTGCATGAGGTGGATATCCCAAAGGAACAAGATGAGGAGCCAAGATTGGTGTTCCCAAGAGCGGCAAGATCAAGATGAAGTCTATGGCTTGCAAGTGCATGACCTAGCCAAGCCAAGGAAGAGGAAGAAAGCTCCAAGGAGATCAACATGAAGGTAAGGAGATCAAGACTTCAAGGTGAGGCACCTGCAAAGGAATTTCCTACCAAAGACAAGGACAAGGAAGAGTGAAGAGGAGTAAGTTATATGTCAAAGATTGTTTGTCCTTTACTATTGTAGTTGTAGAAGAAGAAGAAGAAGGAGATGCAAAAAGATCATTTGAAGGTGAGAGATGAGTTGCAAGTGGTGACACATCTGAATGATGAAGCCCTACAACTGAAGGAATAAGTGATTCAAGGAGAAGAAGAAGCCAAAGTACTTTGGGTGGATGTGATACTTCATAAGAAGAGTCTAGAGAATCTGCAAGAGAGTTTTGAGAAGCTTGGGAGTGATTTGGAACGTCAAGAAGAAAAATTGGTGGAGTAAAAGGTACCATTTGAGAGACTGAAGGTGGAATTCAATGATGCTCAACTCAAGGTAATACAATCCAAGGCCATTGTGAGCAAGAGTTTGAGAAATTGAGATCAATTATAGCAAAGAAAGATCATGCTTGGCAACAAAAATTGGCAAGTTGAGATTGTGAAGAAGAAAGATTGCAAGACTTGATCAAAAGCATACAATTTTAGCTTGTTCACCATGTGGAAGAGGAGAAGAGGTTGGAAGCAAGGCATGCAAAGGAATTGAAGATGCTTTGGGAGAAATTGGAAGGAGAGAGGACTCAAGATGAGTTAGTGTTAGAGAAGACATCTAGATTAGTGGAGGAGATCATGAGAAGAATGAAGGCAATGATTTATATTGAGGCCAAGGTGAGGATGGAGGAGACAAGATTGCATGAGTTGAGGTTGCTTGTGCAAGAAACTAGGAAGAGGAAGGCAAAGGATGTGGATATGAACAATTTGTTGATTTGTCTTAGAGACAAAGTAGATAGGAAGATAATTGAAGTAGGAGACAATTTATGTCTCCAATTAGAACTAATGAGAATAAACTCATTCAAAATATTACGTAGTTTGATGGAGTCTATTCTCATTAGATCTACACTATAGTAAGTAGGATTATGAATTTAGTAGCAGTTCAAACCAAGGATAGAAAAGGAGTAGAAGAAGATATAGATATAGTGGATGAACCCAAAGTGCAAGAGGAGGTTGTAAGTACATTAGATGTAGAAGCCAAAGTAGAAATAGAAGTCTGATTGGATTAGGAGTAACTAATGGAGTAACTAATTGAGATCTAAAGAGGTAAATTTGAAGTGATCAAGTGTTTATTCAGATCTAGAGATATGTAGGAAGTAGTAGTTGAAATGGTTTAGGAAATTTAGATAACTATTGAGTGCTATGAATATTTAAAGTAGACATTTAGAGTGATATATATTTAGTTTTGAAGTTGAGTAAAGCAAACCACTAACACTCAATGCTTGTCATTTTAGCTTAATTTTCAGTATCAATCTTGTGTGTGTGTTTGTAAGTGTTTGGAGAATTTTGAATTGCAATTAGAATGTGTTAGATGTTGGATTCTACAACTCTGCTTCTATGCGTTGGATATTAAGTAGAGTGCAATCAAAGCAATGCCTTGATGAATCTATGAAGTATTGTGGTGTTGGTAGTATTTTGCATTTGTGATTACAATGCTGGATTGATGCAAAGCAATTTTTATCAACGAAGTTGTACCTTCAATGGAGGGGTAGAATGCAATTCCAAGGCAAAGTCACTTCATGGTGAAGTAGCCTTCTTTGAAGAAATTGAATCATCACAAGTATCAATTTGGAAAGGATTTGAAGAATTGTGATTTATGAGTGACTTTTAATTGTTACAAGTCTATGAATTGAATGCTTATACTCTCTTTTGGGTGTGATTTCTACCCTAGAGATTAAGGATGCAACCAAGAAGAATTGCTTTGTTAACTTTACTTTGTATTTCACTATTCTTGACTTGTATCTTTGTGTGAATGAATGATTACTTATTGATTACCACAAAAGTGATACAAAGTGAAATGTTGGGTTGTCACATGGTTTTTAGGACCATTACTGGGGGTAAAAATCTTGGGAAGAATACAAAGCTACTTGTAAGTTGATTTTCCATAAAAAAAATGAATGTTTGCATTGAGAGAATTGTAGGAGGAGACAACTTGTAGGAAAAATTTGCAACATGAAGAAGAAGAATGCTAGAAGAGCCAACTCAGTCTTGAAGAATCTGAGAAAGACGGATTGGACCTACAACTTCTTCATGAAGTACAAGAAGCCTTGCACAAACTCAAATGAAAGAAACAAGAACCTGGGTGGCAAGACTACTTTACACCTCTTCATCCCAAAAGGAAGAAAGATTCAAGCAGGCAAATATATTCATTGCGACACAAGACACCAATTTTCCCAAAATTACTAAGGAGAGCTGGTTATTTGACAAATTTGATTTGTGAGAAGACAACCCAAATCTTGACCAAAGAAGAGTGCCAATATATCTTACATACAATCTCCCAAATAGCTTTTTGGGATCTTGAAGAACAATTTTATTATATTGATCCTCTTCCTCAAACTCAGGTTGAAGCCAAAGTACATCAAGTCAAAGTACCTCTCAATGAAGACCCAATGTTGAATTTGGTTGATTGGCACCCTTGGTCTGAATCCAAAGCACAATCACTTGGAAGTACCTTGGATCAACCTAGTTTGGTATCGTAGCAACTTTCCATCATAGTTTCAACATGATATCTTTCCATGTGACCAGACAAGCTTACCAAAAGTATAAGGAGATTGAACATGATGAAGATCCTGATGAGTTCATTGAGGAGTTCAAAGTGATCTGCTTTGCCAACAAGGAGCACGACTCTGCTGATTGGATATAAATTTTCCCAATTCTAATTCAAAAACAAGCTCAAACTTGGTATACCCATGTAACTCAAAAGGGGTTCAAGCTAGCCAACTAGACAAATCTTTGCAACAACTTCTTGGAACAATTTTGAGAAGTTGATTACAATACAAATCTTTGCAAGAACTTCTTGGAACAATTAAAAAGTTGATTACAGTACAAGTGTCTTTACCACACTCAATGATTGACCGTGGTAAGAATGAGAAGTTGTGAGTTTATATTGAATGGTTCATGGCATTGCTGAACCAAGTACCAAAGCAATCCGGTGTGGTGGATTACTCTGATGCCCAAGCCGCTACTTGGTTCCTTGGCGGTTTGTCACCAAAAATTTGTATCTTTGCCAAGGAGAAGAATGTAGCTTCCCTAGAAAAATTACTCAAACATGTTGCACGATACACGGCGGCCCACTCTCATTTGCTAGTTATAGAGGAAACCAAGAGAAGAAAGGCAAGAAGGCAAGACAAAGAGCCACTTGCAATACCTCTTCTTCTTTAGAAGAATCCTCTACTTCATCAAGTTCTTCTTTGGAATCAGAAGAATATGTTAAGCCAAGGAAGAATAGAAGACAAGGAGGGAAGAAAGTGTTGTCTACCCCAACTAAAAGTATCAATAAGGCAAATGCTAAGTTGAAGGTTCTTATTAAAGAGTTTTTGGATTTTAAAATTGGAATGATTGGGGCAATGGACAGAAGAAACCTCCTTCATTTGTAAGACCAAATGTGTGGTGTATTGCATGTGGTAAGTTAACACAGAGTGTTGACCACCCAAATTGCATTTCTAGTGCAATAGATTGATTGGGTTCCAAGTTGGGACTAGAATAAGGAAGAAGAGATGGTGTATCAAACTCAAGAGGTAAAACCCTAAGCAAGCACCTCTTATCAAGGTCCAAGGTATGGACCAAGGGAGTATATAAAAAATGCTTCCCAACAAGAACGCCAATGTGGAATCAAAACATAGCTCAGAATGTTGCATTGAATGCATGCTATAATTGTGGCTTGTTGAGCCATTGGTCCCTAAATTGTCCCAAGCCAAGGCCAAATTCACAACTAGTGTCCCAAACTCCCAAACCCAAAGCCTCCAATAAACTATACGTAGACTCCGGCTGAGCAAGATGCATTGTAGCACAACGGGATGCCATGATGAATTTTATTACCCTTGAAGAACAAAGTCTTCAAGGAGTGAGTTTGGTCGCAAAAGGAGAATGGCCGGATCTTGATGTGTTGAGAGTTGACACACACTCGGGGAAGAAGAAGCATGATCCCAAAGAAGTAATCACTAATTTGTCATCTTTGAGAAAGGCAAAGCAACTTTGGCCTAAAGCAATCTTATCTGCAAAGGAGGAGAAGATTCTTGGCAAAAGCCAAAGCCAAAGCCAAAGCCTTGCAAACAAAAATCTGTGAGGCAGTGAAGAGGACTCAGGAAATGAGTTTGGAGGTAGATCCACAAAAAAAACCTCCAATTTTGTGGCTAACATCAGATCCAAAGTTGAGGATCTGATTCAAGCCAAGGTGAGTAAACCCAAAGTACCTTGGGTTCAGACCATTGATGCTCTGATCACCATCTTGAAGAGACCCAAAGTCAAGTCAATTTGGGCTGAGACTTCAAACCCAAAGGTGAAGTCAAAGAAGGTGAAACTTGGAAGAGTACCCCAATATGATATTGTGGCAGACCTGACATCCCCACAAGCTAATATAAGATTTGGACAACTGTAGGAGGACAACAAGTTGTATAAGAAGCAACTTAGTTCAGCCCTCAAGAAAGTGAGGATGATCCTTAAGAAGGATCTACCAACAATCTATCATATTGAGCAAGTAGATGCAAAGATTGCGGGTTGCATGATCACATCTATACCCATTGACTTGGGTTCAAGTATGAATGTCATGAGGGAGGATACCACACACAGATTGGAGTATTATAATTTTGAACCAACACCCCAAATCTTACAATTTTCAAATCAAACGAGGCATTAACCTCTGGGCATGTTGTCCAATATAGTCACAATAATTGGAGGTGTACCATTAAAACTAATCTTTATTATATTGTGACTAGTAACCAAAATTGGTTATCTATTGTTGATTGGAAGGCCTTGGTTGTATAGTGCTCAAGTTGTTGTGGATTGGCACCAAAAAAAGTTAAGGTTCAAGGACATCTCATCCAAAGACCTCAAGTTGGTGATAGTGAGTTGGACAAATTTTCCCCACTTTGGGGAAAATATCTTTTCAAAAGATGAAGATGAATTTGAAGATTTGTTGTCTTTGTCTTTGGAAGAATCAGACAAAGAAGTTCAAGTCAAATATTTTGAGTACTATGAGATGGAGGTCAAAGATGAAGATCCATATGATGTTGCTCAAGTAGCAATGATTTAGAGGGAGGAGATTTGAATATTTTTTTGACTTTGGTTGAGCTGAGTCAATCATATTGAAGGATTCATCAACTCCAATTGTTAAGATGTAGTCTTAGGAGATGGAAAATTATAAAAATATCCAAGATAGTCACTTCAAAAAAATTGGCATGATACATTGCCTTGTTTATTGAGTACCAAGATGTATTTGCTTGGTCTATTCATCAAATTGTGAGAATCCCCAGTCAAATTGGCATCATATATTGCCTTTTTTATCAAGTACCAAGATGTATTTGCTTGGTCTATTCATCAAATGCCAAGAATATCCAATCAATTTGGGAAACATCAAATTGATGTAGTTGAAGGTGCAATTTTGGTTTGGCAACACAATATTGCCTAAACCCAAATTACTCACTCTTGGTGAAAGATTAAATTGGCAAGTACTTGGGGGCCAAAATAATTTGTCTAGTCTTAAGTAGTGAATGGGTTTCTCCCATTGTCATTGCTCTGAAGAAAAAGACAAGGTAAATTCAAGTGTGCTAAGACCTTTTCAAGTTTAATGCATTGATGAGAAATGATCATCATCCTTTGCCTTTCACAAACACCATTTTGGACCAAGTAGCAGGTCATCCTTGTTACAATTTTCTTGATGGATTTTCTGGCTACAATCAAGTATACATTTGAGAAGAAGACAAGGACAAGACCACATTCACTACCAATTGGGGCACATTTTCATACAATCAAATGACCTTTGAGTTATGTAATGCTCCACTAAGAGATTTCTTGGGACACATTGGATATTACAAATGCTTTGTGTCCAATCATGTGATGCTAGCTGCACCTTTGATAAAGCTTTTGAAGAAATCCAAAGACTATTTTAGGAAGCAAAACAAGAAGAAGCTTTCCAAGTTTTCAAGAAGAAATTGGTTGAACTACAAGTTCTAAGGGCTCCAAATTGGGATGTCCTTTTTCATGTATATGTGGATACCTTATCCAAGGAAATTGGAGTAATCTGAGTCAAAAGGATAAGAAGAAAGACTATCCCATTTATTATGCCAATTGACAACTTTCAATTATAGAAAAGAATTTCACTATTATTGGAAGCAAAGCAGTCAGAATGGTATATGCCTATAAGAAGTTTTGCCACTACTTGTTAGGATAAAAGTGTATTCCATATGGACCATTATGCATTACAATATTTGGTGAAGAAGGCATATTTGTATGGACAAATTGCATAATGGATCTTGTTATTACAAGAATTCATATACATTGTACAAGTAAGGAAGGAGACTTTGTATTCAAATGTGCACTTCTTTTCTAGGTTTGAGAGTCAAGACCATGATTTGGAGGTAAATGACCGGCTTCCTAATGAAGAACTTTATTATTTGATGGCAATGCAAAGTATGAGGTATATTGAAAAATATCACTATCTACATACTTGCCAATGTTCAAAGGGACTGGATCTAGAGCAAAGGGTAGTCTTTCTTAGGAAAATAGGACCATATGAGGTGAAGCACAACATTTTTTTTAAGATGGGTGAAGACAAAGTAATTTGTAGGTGCTTGGAAGCATACAAAATAGGAGGAGTAATTAAGTCCTTACACTTGGAAGCATTGGAAGGACACTATTCCCTAAAGAACACAATGAATACGATTCTTGCAGTAGGTTATTGGTGGCCGATAATGTATAAGGATACTCAAATCCATATCCAAAGTTTTGTGTCTTGCCAAAGAATAGGAAAGCCAACACTTAGTAACCAATGGCTTTTGAGACCAATTTTGTCCTTGGCCTCATTTGAGAAATGGAGAATTGATTTTGTTGGTCCAATTCAACCAATGATAAGATTCACAAGGAAGAGATACATTTTAGTATGAATTAATTTTGCTACAAAAATGGTTGAAACTGAAGAAAATTGGAGAGATAAGGCAAAAATTGTAGCCAAATTTATCTTCCAAAACATCATTTCTCGTTAAGGATGTCCTCTAGAATTGTTCATTGACCAAGGGACTCATCTTTTGAACTCAATTATGGAGGCATTAACTAGGTACTTCCAAATATAACATTGGAAGACGACTCCTTACAACCCAAAAGTGAATGGGTTTACAAAGAAGGTGAATGGATTGTTGTGTAAATTTTGAATAATTTACACAACATTTTTGAATGATTTTCAACTTTGCCTATGATTGGGACACAAAGCTTTGTAGGCAGATAGATTCACAAAAAATATTACCACCAAGCAAAATCCATATTTCTTAACTTATGGATTGCATCCCATCCTACCAATTGAATTTGAAGTACCATCATATCAGATGCTTTGTGAGGAGCAATTGTTAGAGGAAGAAAGTAAGGATCTTTGGATCCATCAACAAATGTGGTGGAAGAAAAGAGAGATAATGCAATGTAAACTATGAAGGAATACAAGATTGATGAAAATTTAGGCATGATAAGCAATTACAGCCTATTGTAGTTTGGGAGGGAGACTTGGTGCTATTGTATGACAATTGTCATATATTTTTTCTAGGAAAGTTGCACTTAAGGTGTATAGAGCCATACCAAGTAATGCACATTTATGAAAATGACTCTATTTGTGACAACCCGGAAAATATCACTTTTGTGGTAATCGGGTAAGTAAAGTTTGTTCCCGCAGAGATATGAGTCAGAATTGGTCAAATACAAAGTCAAAGTAACAATTTAGTTCTTCTTGAGTTCTTCTTTAGTCTCTCAGGTAGAAACCACACCCAGAAGAGAGTAACAAGCACTGATTTGCAATCTTGTCACAAATTCACACTTCATAATCACAACTCCATCAAATCTTTCCAAACAATCTTGATTGTGATGATTCAAGCTCTCCCAAAAATGGCACTTTGCTGCAAAACGACTTTGCCTCAGAATTGTGTTCCACCCCTCCACTAAAGGCACAACTTCCTCGATCAAAATTGCTTCACATCAACTTCGCACTGCACTCACAAATGCAGAATACTACCAACACTACAATTCCTCTCAGATCTGTCAAGGCATTGCTTCGATTGCACTTTGCTCATGATCAAACACACAGAATGAAGATCAAGGCTATGGAATCCAACATCCAACAAGCACTCTGACTTGCACTTTGAATTTCTCCACACACTCACAAACACAATTGCAAAGTTGATACTCAGAATCAAGCTTAAGCGACGAGCACTACTTCAGAGCACTTTGCTTTATCTATTCTCAGAAATAATGAGCACTGAACAACATAATACTACAAATGCTACTCTTAAGTAGTGAAGCAATCGATAGTTATCTTCCTAATACACCTCTTCCTAACAACTCTACAAACCTATAGATCTGAAATGACAATGCACCTCTTCATATCTACCTATTCAAATCTCAAATTGGTTACTAATCTGATCCGATGTCTACTTCTTCCTCGGCTTTCAAACCCAAACCCAAAGTAATTTTACTTCCTACTGCTCTATCCTCAAGTTTCACATTTTCTACTTCTTCTACCAAATCTAATAGTTCTCTTTCTTGATCTGAAATTTCACTAGTGGGTAATCTATCTAAATCCTTATCTGCTGACCCACTCTTCTCTAATGTCTCTAATGCTAACTCCAAAGACATCTGCACTCCTACCTCATCTACTTCAGGTTTTGCTCTTATATCCTTCCGAAGTCTATCTATATCCAACTTCACTAAGTCTAATCTAATTGCGATTTTATCTTCTACCTCTAGTATTTTCCTATCTACACGAATCCTGAGACTTATTAACGGAGCATTCAAATTTGTGTCCTTTGCCTGTCTCCTCCTCGTCTCCTGCACCAACAATTTCAACTCGTGCAGCCTCGTCTCTTCAATCCGAATGCTGGCCTTTGTACTTAACATTGCGTTCATTCTAAGGACAATCTCCTTCAATGGCTCCAATCTCATCTTCCTTTCACGCTCTCAATCTGCAAGCCAATCCTCTCTGTACATCACCAATTCCGCTTCAAATTTGGCTTTCATAGTTTCCTTCTCCTTCTCCTTCTCCTTCTCCTTCCGTACAATCTTCTCTTCTTGATTATGAATTAACTCTCGCAATCTCTCTTCTTCCCTATATCGTACTGCCAACTCCCTTTGCCAGAGCTGCTTCTTCTCTTCTACGCTCTCCATCACTCTATCGAGCTCTTGTTCCTTTGCTGCTACCCTTGCCATATCATAGATAAGTTCTAATCTTGAATCAGCAAATTGTTGCTTCAAGATTTCATACTCTGCTACTTGTCTTTCCCTCGCTATGTCACTCTTTTTAACAAGATCCTCTCGATACATCACTTCTCTCTTCAAGTCTTCAATTACTTGATTCTTCACTACTGCCTCCTCTCGCAGTACTTCCCTTTCCTCCTCACCTTGGGTTATAATCTTCTTCAACTCCAAGTTCTCTTCTTCTAATCTTGATAACACCTACAAGACAATCTTCACTTCTAGACAAGTTGACTGCATCTCCTTCTTCCTGTGCTCCAATTTCACCAACAATGGACACACAATCTCCTGCAGGTACTCCACTCTATTGCTCGCAACTACTTCCTCCTGCGTAGCAATCTCCCTTCTTACTTCTTGTTCTCTTCATACTCACCTTCGTCTCTACAGTCTTAGTATCATAATCGACTCCTCACTTCTTGAGCTGGCGGTCACTTCTTCCCTCACCTTACTCGGACCCGCTTCACACTTTGCCTTGTGTCTTGAACAAACTCCCCTTTGGATCGCTAACTTCTTCTCCTCGGGCTAAGGTATCTTGTCCTCCAACTTTTCATTATCTTCTGGCTCAAGCTCCACCCGAACTTCTTCTTCTTCTTTCACAACAACTGTTGTTACCAATGTCGTTTCTCCACCTTCATCGCTGTCGCTACTCATATTTGCACTTTGCAGCATTAGCTCTGGTTCTTCCTCGCGTTCCAAGTCTTCGGACTTGCACTTGGCTTTGCCTTCTGAGTCTTTGTCTTCTGACGCGATCACCACCATGCCTCTCCTCAGGTTTCCTCTCCTGGTCTTCCAAGGTCTTGTCTTGTCTTCGGCTTCTCCTTGCCGACTCCGCTTCTTCGACTTTGGAGTACTTACTTCTATCTCTATGGTCTTCCCCGTCTTTGTGTAGTACTCATTGGTGCTCCAGATTTGAAGAATGTATTGTTTCTCTTCCACATCAACTTCTCTTCTCAAATCGGGATGGAAGTGAGAGACCATTCAATTTTGCTCCGCCAAGTTGAGCTGTAACACCCATTTGTGCATGTGTGTGGTATTGTGATATTTAGCTTGGTATTACAAGTACTTAAGAGATATTATTTATATAGAGATAAAGGATGGTTCTATATTAGTCATGGTTAGCTAAAGTTAGTCATAGCTAAGATAGATGGGACCTTACTTTAGAGGAAGTAGAAAAGATGAGCACCACTATTTTGGATTTTAGTGTGTTGACTTGGTATTATTCCTAGGTGTTTGGCTTTGGGGAAAGAGTTGAGAACTCTTGGGCCCGCAAGCCTTTTTGTTTTGGATTTTTCTTTAGTCCAAGGATAGCCCATGTGAAGGAATCCTTGCTTTAGTGGTTGGGTCAAGATAAGGGGAATATGCCCATGTGAATGGATATTCCTTTCTACTTTTTGACTTTACTTGACTTTTAGTCTAGTAACTTGAGTTACTACGGTAATTAGTAACTTTGGTACGTAACTATTTCACAAGTATATAAACAAGGAGTGAGGAGGTACTCATCATCCTTTCATTTGCAACTATCTCTCTCTCATTGAGTTCTCTAGTGAGCAATGTCTTGAGTCTTGGAGTGTTAGCCTTGGAGGAGTATGATGGAGTTGGGGTTCCTTGCCTTCTTAGTCCATGGTGCGCTACCATAATAGCCATCAGAGGTTCATCCTGAGTGAGAGACAGGCCGGCTCACATTTTTGGTTCCATTGCCGGGACCTCTCTAGAAGGCAAGATAATGTTCCGCGTCCAATTCTACATTAGGCAGAAGGAGGCTATGAGAGCTCACTTGGAGAGAACATTAGGAGAGGAGAGGGCTGAACTTATGTTAGAGAACCAAGATCCATTTGTATACCCGGTAGTTCATTATGATGTCTTTGAGGTGATTTTGTACATCTTGTACACATGAGAGGAATTGGAGAGATTGTGTGAGGTGGATTGCAGATTTTGGGGATTAAGGTGATTTTGGGCAAAATCTCAAGTTTGAGATCTGGACTTGAGATTTCTACACATGATAGCTTGGGTTATCTTTCAGTTAGCACACTTGAAATTATTGAGAGAGCTTCTATGCGCACTGGGCTAGAATTTTTGAAAGTTGATAGGATAAAGTGCTCCCGCAACTGCATGCTCTCTGGAAAATTGTACAGAGTCTGCCATTTCTTCAATTTTTAGTGAATTGTCCTGAAAATTTCCAAGAAAATTTAGTGCATTGTATCCTACCTGGTGCCACAAAAATTAGAGAGAGATCATTTTTGCGCAGTGCGTTATGAGTTTTTGAAGTGAGGGGGGTGGTTTTCAGACCAAATCTGAAATATGGGTGTTGAATAGAAAGGTGTCTAGGCCAAATGGCTCGATGAAAAGATCTAAAATTTTGCAGAAAGGGGCGCCCTAGAGTTGTGATCAAGTGTGGAAAATTTCAGAGGACTGTGACATATTCGTTGGGAGATTTGAGTGACATTGTGAGGAAGGGTCAATTCTGCAGAGTGGAGATCTCATGCATGAGAAGTTTGAGGTCAACAAAAAGCATGTTTGAGTGTTTAGATTCATCTTTGGGAACATGGAGGGTCATCAAGAGTGGAAATTGAGATTATGCAAGGTTCCCCAAGGGTTTGAGGTGATTGTAGGGGTGGATTTGAGGAAAAGAGAGTTTACAATAGAATTTGAAGAGAGTGTTGAGAGGATCCAAAAACCTACACCACTTGGAGGAAAGAGTGAGTCTAAGTGCTTTCTATGTGGAGAGAAGTGACATAAGGCGAGTTCATGTCCATTAACCTTTGAGAGGAAGAGATTGAGGGAAAGGAGAGGCTTACTTGACTTGGGTTTGCATGTTGGACCTTCTTCACCAAGATTGGGAGGGAGAAGATCTAAGACCAAGGAGTTGTGTGAGGTTTGTGGAGTTGAAGGACTTCCAAAAGGACATGAGTGTAGTGGAGTAAAAGCACTTTTGGAAACTTTGGTGAAGGATCTTGGAGAGAGTCTTAGTACAGCTACAGAAATACTACCACCTTCATCAGCTAGTTCTCAAGATTAGTGATGGAGATAATCTTTCAACTTATGGATAAACTATCCATGAGAGTTAGATTAATATGCACTCTAGGATTTGATGTTGCTATAGAAATCTTGGAGCAACCTGAACCTTTTGTGTTCCCTAGAGTGGATTATTCTCAGATGGTGTTAGTCATGTATATACTCTATTAGTAATAGAGTGATAGAAAAGAAAAGAGAAAAAAAAAATTAAGAGAAAAGAAAGATAGTGAGGGGTTAAGATGGGGAAACTTCCGGTTTTCTTTGGCAAGGATGGAGAAGATGTGGAGGCCTTTGTGAGAGACTTCAAGAGAGCTTGCATAGGAAACAATGAGAGGAGGAAGAATGAGTGGGCCTCATTATTACCAGATTTCTTTGAGGATGCAGCACTTACATGGTATGAGTCAGAATACCAAAAGAGAGAGAGGAGAGAGGGGGAAGAGGAGTCTTGGGAGACTTTGACTTCAGCACTCATTGAGAACTTTCTTCCTGATGAGAGTTATGAGAGATTGATGAGTGAGGTTACATTTCTCAAGCAAGGAGATGGAGAGAAAGTGAGGGTCTATGTGGAAAGAGTGGAAAAGTTGGAGTCCAGATTTCGCATAGTGTTGAGGAAGGGTGGGGATGATGTGGAGACTACAATGATTGGCATAGGGGCCATGCTCACCAAGAATTTTGTGGGAGGATTGAGACCACAAATTAGAAGCAAGGTGAGATATGAGAAACCTTCTTCCAAGGTTGAAGCTATCAAGATCGCAATTCGTATGGAGGAGAGTTTGGAAGGGGATGAGAGTGATTTGGTGGTGAAGGAGGTTGTGCATCCTCCTCAAGGCTACAAGTATGGTGGAACTTCTGATACTTTGGTGACAAGGGTTGCACCACAAGTAGTAGTTGCTCCAATTCTTGCACCTCCACCAAAAGATCCACTCCAAACCATCACAGAACAACTTGCGGATCTCAAGATCAATGTGGTGCAACTATGGGAGAAGAGAGAGGTGGATCAGAATGTAGGGAGAGGACCTAGGAGTTATGGAAACTATCCATATAGAGGAGGCCAACCAGCCAACAATTTCAATGATAGAAATTGTTTTGGTTGTGGAGGAAGAGGCCATATCCAAAGGAATTGCCCAAATTCCACTTACCATGGAGGAAGGGGTTATGAGGGAGCCAATAGAGGGAAAGAGGGAGGTAGTGAAACCCAAGTGGCTCCTAATCCCAACAAAGGTAAGGGGATAGCATCCATAGATGTGGTTGAGAGCAAGTATGAGAAGGGAGAGTGCTCAAACTCCAAGGGTCTTAATTTGGAGCTTTTGGCACAAGAGAAGAAGAGAGCTCGTTTTGCAGAGGATGTTCACTCTTCTCAAGGATTTACTTCAAGCAAGGATACTCCTATGTCTACTAGGAGCACTCGCACCTCAACACCATCAACAACAAAGACTCCAAGGAAGAAGTTGGGGATGGAGGACTTCTTGATCTCAAAGTAACAATGGAACTACAATGTGTTGGAGGATGTTGGTAGTCACAAGGCTAACATCACAGTGGGCCAATTAATTGCTTTGAACCCTACCTTGAGAAAGGAGCTTAGAGGTGGTTTGAGTTCTACAAGGAGCAAAAAGAAGAAGAAGGCAAAAGTTCCAGTATCAATGGGGTTGGTGGATGCCAAGCCAGCACCATGGGAGGCTTGTGAATATGCCTCCAAGATTGATGTGAGAGTGAATGGTCACAACATCAAGGATGCATTGGTTGATGGAGGATCAGCAGTGAATGCCATGTCAGAAAGGTTGATGAAGAAGTTGGGTATGATACCCTCAAGACCTTCAACATTTGTGGTGAGCATGGCAAACAAGCAACAAGTTCGACCAGTAGGGGTGATGGATAAGGTGGTAGTTTCAGTTATGGGAGTTCAAAATCTCATGACTTTCCAAGTCTTGAAGGATTCAAGCTATGACTTACTTCTTGGGAGGCCATGGTTGAGAGCAGCACGCACAACTGATCGATGGCACAAAGGGTACTTGAGGATTGGGCCATCAAACCATAGAGTCACTGTTCCTGTGACTAACACCACCAACACTTCACATTCAGATACCCCATCTTCTAATTATTGGGAATTAGATTCTGAAGAAGGAGCTTCAGGTGTGGACACAAGCATGGAAGAGGAGACTTCCACGGAGGAAGATGAATCTGAATCTGATTCAGATGTGTATCCCTTGTGTGCTATGGATTTTGCACCTAAGCCAGAGGTTTTGAAGGACCCAGATAAATCACCATTGACACTTGAGGAGGTAGAGAGAAGGTTATCTACCCTCAAGTATGGCCCAAATGTTACCAAGGAGGAGAAGGTGAGATTTGAGGAGATTTTCCGCAAGTTCATCCATGTGTTTGCTTTTAGTTACAAGGATTTGAAGGAAGTCACCTTGGAGGAGCACAAGATAGAGGTGGAGTCACATGCAAGACCAATCCGCCAAAAGCAACGTCGCATTAGCCCACCAATATCTTTGGTTGTGAAGGAGGAGATTGATAAGCTCAAGGAGGCTGGATTTATCTTTGAGGTGGAGAATTCAGAATGGGTGTCTCCAATTGTCATTGTGAAGAAAAAGAATGGCAAGCTTCGGGTATGTGTGGATTACAAGAAGCTTAATGCTGTTACCAAGAAGGACTACTACCCATTGCCATTCATTGATGAGATCTTGGAGGAGGTTGCAAGTCATGAGAGGTACAGTTTTGGAGATGGTTATAGTGGATATAACCAAATAAAGATTGCACCAGAGCATCAACAACTCACCACATTCACCACACCTTGGGGAACTTACGCTTTCAAGGTCATGCCTTTTGGGCTTTGCAATGCTCCAGCCACATTCCAACGGTTCATGAACAAGAAGGTCTACTTTTGGGGCACATCATCTCCAAGGATGGAATAGCAGTTGATCCTGAGAAGGTGAGGAAAATCTCAGACCTTCCATTCCCTTCAAGCTTGACAAAGTTACGCCAATTCTTGGGAATGGTTGGGTACTATAGGAGGTTCATCTTCTCATTTTCCAACAAGGCTTATGCATTGACCATCTACATGAAGAAGGGTGTAGATTACATGGTGATTTTGGAAGACAAGGAGGCTCTCAAAGCTTTTGAGGAGCTCAAGCAATCCCTTGTTGTAGCTCCAATTCTTGCTAAACCTGATTGGAGTAAGCCTTTCATCCTCTACACTGATGCTTCTAATGTAGCTATAGGATGCACTCTTAGTCAATTAGACCAAGATGGGCATGATCATCCAATAGCTTATGCTAGTAGGCAGATGGTTTCAGCAGAGAAGAACTACTCTGTCACAGAGAGAGAAGGGTTGGCAGTGATCTTTGGTCTCAAGAAGTTTAGACACTACTTGATTGGAAGGAAAGCCACAATTGTCACGGATCACAAGGCTTTGAAGTACATCTTCAACAAGCCTAATGTTGAAGGGAGACTAGCAAGGTGGATGATACTCTTGTCTGAGTATGACTACACAATTGAGGATAGGCCAGGAAAGAAACATGCAAATGCTGATTTGTTATCTAGAGCCTATGATCATGATGGAGATGAGCCAGTAGATGATTCCTTCCCGGATGAGGAGCTCATGACAATCTCAGTCACTCAAGAGATTCCAATGGAGTACAAGGAGATTGTGGATTTTGTGACAAGAGGTAACTATCCAGAAGGGATGCATGCTAGGGAGAGGAAGGCCCTTGCAGCAAGATCTAGACCTTACACAATGGTGGAGGATATTCTTTTTCACCAAGGAGCAGATGGTCTACTTCAAAGAGCAGTGGGTAAGGAAGAGTCTATCCTACTCATAAAGGAGTTTCATGAAGGTTTAGTATGTGGAGGACACTTTGCAGGAAAGGTGACTGCTTTCAAGATTCTAGATGCAGGTTACCATTGGAGAGGGATTTTCAAGGATTGTCTTGATTATTGCAAAACTTGTCATGTTTGTCAAGCTTTTGCTAGAAAGTCTACATCCACTCCACCACTTAGATCAATTCCATTGCTAGGACCTTTTGAGAAGTGGGGAATTGATTTTGTAGGACCTCTCAATAGAACCCCAAGGAACAATCGGTACATTGTGGTAGTTACTGATTACCTTACCAAGTGGGTTGAGGCTAGACCATTGAGGGACAAGAATGAAGATGAAGTGGGTAGATTTCTTTATGAACGCATTATCACTAGGTTTGGATGCCCTTTGGAGTTGGTTTCTGATAGAGGAGGAGAGTTTACAGGAAGCATTACTACAGCCATGCTACGACATTTCTCTATCACACATAGAGTAACTACATCCTATAAGCCAAATTCCAATGGCTTGGCAGAGAGAACCAATCAGACCTTGTGCATGATGTTGGCCAAAGATGCAGAAATGGAGGGGGCTAAACATCATTGGGACAAGAGGATTCATGCAGTTTTGTGGGAGTATAGGACAACCATGAAGACTTCCACTGGATATTCTCCATTCCAATTGGTGTATGGTATTGAGTCTACCTTACCTATTCACTTTGATCTTCCTACCTTCCAAAGCATTCATAGGAGATTGAAGAAAGCACAAGGAAGTGATGCAGGGAAGTCAAGGAAGGATCAACTCATGGAGTTGGAAGAGGCAAGAGCAGTTGCTATGGTTCGAGTGGAGCAAGCCCAAAGGAAACAAAAGGAGAGCTATGACAAGAGGCAAGGCAAGAAGAAGGTGGAGCCTTTCAAAGAAGGTGATTGGGTAATGTTGTTTGATTCCATTCGATTCAAGAGAGTGCAAAAGAAGTTTTTGCCTAAGTACTTTGGACCTTTCATAGTAGAGAAGGTGTGGGGCAATTACACCTATGATCTCAAGGAGTTGGGAGGAAGACACTTTGATAGTATTAACCATGATAAGTTGAAGATGTACCATAGAAGGTAGAGAGACCTTCACTTTGAGGACAAAGTGAAAACTTAGTCCGGGGGTAAATGTAACACCCATTTGTGCATGTGTGTGGTATTGTGATATTTAGCTTGGTATTACAAGTACTTAAGAGATATTATTTATATAGAGATAAAGGATGGTTCTATATTAGTCATGGTTAGCTAAAGTTAGTCATAGCTAAGATAGATGGGACCTTACTTTAGAGGAAGTAGAAAAGATGAGCACCACTATTTTGGATTTTAGTGTGTTGACTTGGTATTATTCCTAGGTGTTTGGCTTTGGGGAAAGAGTTGAGAACTCTTGGGCCCGCAAGCCTTTTTGTTTTGGATTCTTCTTTAGTCCAAGGATAGCCCATGTGAAGGAATCCTTGCTTTAGTGGTTGGGTCAAGATAAGGGGAATATGCCCATGTGAATGGATATTCCTTTCTACTTTTTGACTTTACTTGACTTTTAGTCTAGTAACTTGAGTTACTACGGTAATTAGTAACTTTGGTACGTAACTATTTCACAAGTATATAAACAAGGAGTGAGGAGGTACTCATCATCCTTTCATTTGCAACTATCTCTCTCTCATTGAGTTCTCTAGTGAGCAATGTCTTGAGTCTTGGAGTGTTAGCCTTGGAGGAGTATGATGGAGTTGGGGTTCCTTGCCTTCTTAGTCCATGGTGCGCTACCATAATAGCCATCAGAGGTTCATCCTGAGTGAGAGACAGGCCGGCTCACAGAGCAGATTCAACTTGAGGTAAAAATGTGTTGCAAACAACACGATGTAGTGTGGAAGCAACTTATCACGCAAATTCCACACACATGGAAGCACCTCGCCTAGTGAAGAACATCGCTTGGTGTTTCATCACATAAGTCATTCTCTCCGTCTTCAAGATTGCCATGAGAGCACTCACGATCCCTCTCTTCACTAGATCCTTGTAACTCTCAACCTTATACCTATTCTTTGTTCTCTTCAAAGAGAAAGCATCTCTCACTTCTTGAGTTTCTTCTGCTACTTCTCCCTTACCCAAGGAGGTGGCACCCTGCTCCGTGCCTGCTTCTCTCCCAAGCACTAATCTCCAATCCGACTCTATCCAACAAGCCGGATTTCCTCTCTTCCCCTCTTCCTTGGGGCCATCGAGACACTTGCTCTCAATAATCTCAATCATGAACCTTGGAAAACTGTCATTCCAGTTCCATGCCAAGAACGTAATCCAAAGTTGGCTCAAGACTTCGATTCTTGCAATTACGTCTAGTCTCCGAATCGCATGATTTCTCACTGTGAATTCGGAATTCTTCTTTCCTCCTCCTATCTCTCATGCTTTCTCAATGTCTCTCGGTTTCACTCTCTTGACTTCTCCCTTCCTTCTCCCTCCCTCCCTCCCTTCCTTCTCCCTCCCTTCTCCCTTACACTAGCGCGTCTTCAACTCTATTTCCCTTCCCACGATCACCTGTAAGACGACTTCTCAATGGCAAAGGAAAATTGCTTGACATTGCTTCGTCATGAGCCTGATTTTTATAGAGTCGCGCTTTCTTTGTCTCTCTTCAATTCAAGTTTCTATTGAGAAATCACACCTCTTGCATGCACCCGTCATTGTCAATCATACTTCATGCATATGGGCCGCCGGTTTTGAACGGTCCCTTCTTGAATTTCTCACCCCGACAAAAGGTTGCTAGATTGTCTTTGCCTCAGGTTGAGCTCCCCTCGATATAAAGACTCCTTACTTCGGGTTGTATGCTGCCAGGGAATTTTTGAGTACTTTGCCTTATGACCCAAAGTCACTTTACTTTGGGTTTCATCCCAAAGACTCTTTTCTTCACCTTCTTCGGCCATACAGGCGCAATCCGACTTCTCTATACACTTCTTCTTCTCTATTTTGAAAAAATAAAATAAAAAATGGGGGCACCACACTATTCAACTAGCAGACTTGGATGGAAATCCTTTTGCCACTTGAGTAAATGGGTGGAGAGTCAAATATATTGGACTGTTGACATGGAAGTGTAAAGAAGAGAGGACGTCAATGTTCACAAGATGCTCACATTTGAGGAAGGGAGTATGTGGTTCCCAAATTTTTTGGTTTTGATGATTTTTAAAGAAGTGTATTGTTGAAGCCAAATGGAGAGAAGAAGAGAAGAATTGTGTTTGGATCCAACCCAAAGAAGTCAACTTTGTGTCAAAGCAAGAAGGAATCAAATCAACCTTGAAGTGTTGTAGCCCTAAAGTAAGGAAACTTTGCATCAAAATGATCAACCCAATCCAAAGAAACCTTAGCAACTTTTAGTTGGGCCAAACCAATCAAGAAGGTATAATCATAAAAAAATGGCCACTTTTAATTGTATCAAAAGCCTGTTATAATTATGGCTATATGAGCCATTGGTCTTTGAATTGCCTTGAGCCAAGGCATCAAGTTGGGTATGTTTTACTTTGTGAAAATTGTAAAGGATCGGACCATATGGAAAATCAATGCCTACAACCACCTAACCTGAAGCCACCAATGAAGTATGTCTACATCCCAGCTGAGCATGCTATGCTTCAGTTGAAAGGGGATACAAATGTCAATTGTATAACATTTGAGGAGGAGAGACCTCAAGATGGAAGTCCAACTTCTAAAGGAGAATGTCCAGACCTCAAAACTTTTAAGGTTGAAACACGCTCGGGTAAGAAGAAGCATGATCCCAAAAAAAGTAAGTACTACTTCCTTGTCTTTAAATAAGGCAAAGAGGTTGCACCCAAAAGCAATACTTTTTGCAAAGGAGGAGAAGATCCTAGCCAAAGCTAAAGCCAAAGCTTTGCAGAAAGAAATCCAAGTGGTAGTACAAAGAACTTGGGAGATAAGTTTGGAGGAGGATACAAAGACAAAGCCTCTAGTTTTTCTGGTGGACATCAGATCCAAAGTGAAGGATCTGATCCAAGCCAAGGTGAGTAAACCTAAAGAACCTCGGGTCAAGACTACTAGTACTCTGGTCACCATCATGAACCACTTTGAAGTCCAATTTGAATGAGCAGAGACTTCAAACACAAAGACCAAGGCAAAGAAGGTGAAATTGGAAGGAGTACCCTAATACCATATTGTGGCAGATTTGGCATCCATGAATGAAAACATCACATTTAAGAAATTGTGGGAGGACAACAAGTTATACAAGAAATAGCTTAAGAAAGTGAAGGCAATGACCAAGAAAGCCTTGCCCGCAATATATCATATTGAGCAAGAAGATTTGGGATCTTTCAAAGTAGATGCAAAGATCACAAGTTGCATGATAACATTGATACCCATTGATTTGGGTTCTGGTGTCAATCTCATGATTGGGATACTACAAACCGGTTAGAGTACCACACATTTGGACCAACACCCCAATATTTGAAGTTTGCAGACCAAACCAGGAGATGGCCTTTGGGTATGCTGTCAAATATTACCACAATCATTGGAGGGGTGCCCTTCAAGTTGAATTACATAGTGCTATGGCCAATAACCAAAATTGGTTACCCACTATTGATCAAAAGACCCTGGTTGTATAGTGCCCAAGTTGTTGTGGATTGGCACTAGTAGAAGTTGAGGTTCAAAGCATTGAGTCTGAAGACCAGAAGTTGGTGATTGTGAGTTGGACAAAGATTCCACACCTTAGGGAAATGACTTTGTCAAAAGACAAAGATGAATCCAAAGATTCATCATCTTTGTCTTTTGAGGATTCCAAAGACAAAGTCCAAGTCAACTACTTGGAATGCTACGAGGTAGAGGCTGAAGGTGAAGACCCATACAACATCACCTTAGATGAAATTAAACTTAGGTTAAGCTAAGTTAGTCACATTGAAGGAGTCATCACCCCGCCAACTATCAAGATGTTGTCTTGTCCAAAGGAAATATTTTTTAAGATTTTTGAATTTTTAAAGATAGTCCCTCTAGAGGAGTTGATAGGATACACTACTTTATTTATAGAGTACTAGGATGTATTTTCTTGGTTGTTTGATCAAATGCTAGATATTCCATGCCAATCTGGAGAACACTGGATTGATCTTGTTGAAGGTGCAATTCCAGTTTGGCAAAGACAATATGCTTGAACCCAAAGTACTCACTTTTGGTGAAAGATGAAATTGACAAGTACGTAAGGGCGAGAATAATCTTTCCTATCCTAAGCAATGAGAAGGTTCCCGCTATTGTCATTGTTTTGAAGAAGAAGACTAGAAAGATTTGAGTGTGCCAAGATTTTTGCAAGTTGAATGCAGTCAAGAGGAAAGATCATCATCCCTTGCCTTTCACTAATGCATTTTGGACCAAGTAGCTGGTCATCCTTGCTATAATTTTCTTGATGGATTTTTAGGCTATAATCAAGTATCCATTTGAGAAGAAGATTGTAATACCAAGAGCTAGCCATATGATCTAGATGTGAAATTAGGTTTGGTAACATCTAGATGATGTTATACATGATGGTCAAAATAGATAAGATAGAAATATCACCAAAAGAGTACTTCTACAAATAGGACAGAAACCAAAATAGACTTGAGAACCTTAGAACCAATAGCTAAACATATGATTTAAAGGTGAGAATTGGTTTGGTAACATCTGGAAGGATGTTACACATGATGGACTAAACAGATCAGAAATAGGTATCACCAAAAGGAGACTTCTACTAATAGAGTAGGAATCGAAATATGCCTAAAATCTTTGAAGGTAATTTTGGAGGCCTAAACAAATGAATTAGGCCTCAAAAATGTGCAGAATCCCCCCCCCCCAATGGAGGAAAGGCTGGCCTTCCCTCCCCCTTGCTTTGTCTCGTCAAGAGCTTTCCAATGGTACCTTACTCACATGATTCTGAGATTCCTACAAGAAGATTCCCTAAAAGATTCCCTCTGGTCAAAGCTTGTTTAACCAACCAGATAGGACCTAGACCAGACATGTCACCCATCCAAGTAAGTAATCCAAGGGTGGAGCTTGCTGACATGTCACCTATCTGTGTCCCTAATCCTATGGTGGAGCTTCCTTGGAGGAGATCCTCTTTGTCTATATAATAAAGAGAAGGTGCTCCCTTGGGGCATTGAATGTTTGAGTGTGCAATTTTTGTTTGCTCTCTTCTCTTGTCCTTGGAGTATTACAAAGATAAGGACAAAACCACATTCACTACCAATTGGTGCACTTTTGCTTACAATCAAATGATCTTTGGGTTGTGTAATGCTCTTGCTACTTTTCAGAGGATGATGAATGCAATCTTCAAGGATTTTTTGTGCAAATTTCTGGAAGTCTTCATTGATGATTTTTGTGTCTTTGGACAAAGAGAGGTACATTTGGATTACCTTTGCCAAACTTTTGAAAGGTGTCAATTTGCAAGGTTGTTATTACACCAAGAGAAATGCTTCTTTGCAATGAAGGAAGGAACTCTTTTGGGTCATTGGGTCTCAAGTTGAGGTATTGAAGTTGATGTTGAGAAGGTGAAAGCCATCTCAGCTTTGGAGTCTCCTAAAACCATTTGGGAGCTGAGGGCCTTCTTGGGACATGTCATATGCTACAAACACTTTGTGTCAAACTATGCAGTGCTTGTTGTGCCCCTAAAAAAGCTTTTAAAGAAGTCTGAGGACTATTTGTGAGAAGCAAAACAAGAAAAAGCTTTCCAAGAATTGAAGAAGAAATTGGTTGAAGCACCAATTATGAGGGCCCTAAATTGGGATACCCCTTTTCATGTGTATGTGGATACTTTGTCCATGGTAATCAAAGTCATCTTAAGTTAGAAGGACAAGAAGAAGAAAGATTACACAATTTACTATGCCAACCAACAGCTTTTAGTTGCAAAAAAGAACTATTTGACAACTGAAAGAGAAGCACTTAGAATGGTGTATGCTTGCAAGAAGTTTTACCACTATTTGTTGGGATACAAGTTTGTCTTCTATGTGGACCATTATGCTTTGCAACATTTGGTCAAGAAGGCAAATTTGTCTGGGCAAATTGCAAGGTGGATCTTGTTGTTACAAGAATTCACATACACTATACATGTAAGAAAAGGAGCTTTGCATTCAAATACGGACTTCTTATCCAGGTTGGAAACTCAAGACCAAGACTTGGAAGTCAATGATTGGTTTTGTGATGAAGAGTTATATCATTTAATGGTTATATGAAGTATGAGGTATGTGGCAGAATATCACTATCCGCATACTTGCCATTGTCCAAAGGGATTGGACCTGGAGCAGAGGGCAGTCTTTCTCAAGAAGATGGGACCATATCAGCTAAAACACAACATTTTATTTAAAATGAGTGAAGACGAAGTACTTTGGAGATGCTTGGAGGCATATAAAGTTGGAGGAGTAATTGAGTCCTTACACTCAAAAGAATAGAGAGAATATTGTGCCTTAAAGAATATTGTAAAGAAGACTCTTTCATTGGGGTATTGATGGCCTATGATGTATAAGGACACTCATGCCTATATACAAAGTTTTGATGCCTGTCAAAGAACAAGAAAGCCGACAACTACGTCCTAGTGGCCTTTGAGACCAATTTTGCCATTGGCTCCATTTGAGAAATGGAGAATTGACTTTGTGTGTCCAATTCAACCGGTGACCAAATTCATGAGGAAGAGATACATTTTGGCATGCACTGATTATGCTACCGAGATGGTTGAAGCCAAGGCAACTCAAAGAGATGATGCAAAAATAGTTGCAGAATTTTTCTTCCAAAACATCATTTCACATTAAGGCTGTCCTCTAGAACTAGTCAATGATCGGGGGACCTATTTTTTGAACCCCATAGTAAAAATCATTAACCAAGTACTTCCAAATTAAACATTGGAAGATGACTCTTTCCAATCTAAAAGAAAATGAACTAATAGAGAAGGCCAATGGATTGTTATGCAAAATTTTGAATAAGGTGGTAGTCAATTATGCTTATGATTAGGACACAAATTTATCTATAGCTTTGTGGGCATGTCAAATGACTGAAAGATCACCACCAAGCAAACACATTACTTCCTTACATATGGCTTGCATCCCATACTACCAGTTGAATTTGACGTCCCAACATATCAAATTCTATATGAAAAATGATTGTCAAAAGAAGAAAGCCAGGATCTTTGGATCCATCAACTGATGTTGTTAGAAGAGAAAAGAGACGATGCAATGCAAACCATGAAGGAAGTACAAGACTAGTGGAAAGTCAGGCAGAACAAGCGCATCAAGCTTGTTGCTGTTTAGGAAGGCAATTTAGTGTTGTTATATGATAATCACCAAATATTTTTTCCAGGCAAGCTACATCTAAGGTGGATGGGGCCATACCATGCAATGCACATTTATGAAAATAGATTTATTCAACTTGCAGACCTAGATGGCAATCCCTTTGCCACTCAAGTTCATGGGTGGAGAGTTAGAAAATATTGGAGCACAAACTTGGCCTTGTATAAAGAACCCAAAGTCAATGTTCATCAGGATGCTTACATTTGAGGGAAGGGGTATGTGGTACCAACAAATTTTTATTTTTTTTGAGTTTTAAAGAAGAAGTGGGTTGGTAAAGCCAAAAGAGTGCTAAACAAGGAAGAAACAAGAGTAATCATGTGTTTGGCATAAACTCAAAGTCAACCTTGGGTCAAAGTCAAAAGGATTTGGAGTGGAAAGATGGAAGTACAAAGACAATGACAAAGGATTTTGTATTGGGTGCGCCCCTAGATCCAAAGAACCTGTAACAACCTTCCTTGAGTTCCACCAATCAAGAAATTACACGAGAAGACAGTGACTACTTTAGGATCAAGATGCTCTTTAAAGCAACATGAAACAAACTCACAAAATTGATGAGTAACATGGAGAAGAGATTGAAGAATGACCAATCAACAAAGGACTATAGAATTGAGATTTAAAATAGGAAGCATTGTAATGTCTAGACACTATCCTATCTCTATTCAAAGTAGATTCAAAGGAATGAAAACTGTGAGTATGTGAGAGGACAGGGTTAGAGTCTCGGGTTTGATCTTTCACAAGCAAAGAATGAGAAAGCACACAATGGCCACAAAAGTGAACAAGCAAAGTGCAATGAAGGGTCTTGTAATACCTTGATTAGATGTAGTAGAAAGGATCAAAGTCTTATCAAGACTTTGTATCACATTTTTGGCTTGGAACTAGAATTTGAGTTTTCTAGGGTTCATGGCAAAAACTACCGCTAGTGATTACAAGGACAAGCATACGCATGAAGGGAAGAGAGGAAATATAGCTTGATGGATTGAGTTGGATGGAGAAACATTGAAGATACAAAGATTGTGTCTTTGGGGTAAGGCACATGTCAAAGAACTACCTGCCAAGGACAAAGACGTAAGAGATAACAAGGGCAGTTGTAGCAAAATGGAGGGAGGAAAATATGGAGTTGAAGGAACAATTAATTCAAGGAGAGAAGGAAGTCAAAGAACTTTAGGCGGAAGTAGTTCTTTGGAGTAAAAGCTTGGATGCTCTAAAGGAAAACTTGGTGAAGTGAAGTGATGAATTGAAGGAGAAGATGGCATAGGTTGAGATAATGAAAAGAGAAATTGTTGATGCACAAGTGGAGATTATACATTCAAAGGCAAATGCCATAATGATGGAGCAAGAGTTGGAGAGTCTAAAGAAGAGCACAATAGAGAAGGATCAAGCCTGGCAATGAGAGTTAACAGAGCATAGTCAAGAGGAAGAATGATTGTGAGGATTGCTAAGAGGAGTTGAGGATCAATTAGTTCTATATAGATAAGAGAAGGAAGCATTGAAGGTGGATTTTGAGGACAAGTTGATGATGTATTAGAATGAATTGGAGGAGAGAAGTAAGGAGAAAGTTGTTTCAAGTGTGGAGTCGGATACAGTTGGAGAAGTGGTGAAGCAATTAAAGGTAATGCTCAATATTCAAGCCAAGATTAAGTTGGAGGAAGCAAGACTACACAAATTAAGGTTGCATGTGCAGGAATGTGGTACCCACATTTTTTGTTTTGAGTTGGTTTAAGGGATTTTTCAAAGAAGAAGCATATAATTGAAGGGGAATTGCGTGCAAAGGATGGAAGAAAGAAGACAATTCACATTTTTGTATCAACCCAAAGAACATTACCTCAGTCGGGAATTGTTAGTACTTGGATTGGATTTGTCAGAGTTCAACCCAAAGTAAGGATACTTCATCTTGGTGTGATCAACTTGATGCAAAGACAATGTAACAAATTTCCTTTGGGGTTGGACATTCAAGATTGTACTACACACAAAAAATGGCTAAGGCACAAGCGGGAGAAATTGACAATCATAAGAGAAGTGCATGCAAAAGGTGTGATTTCTTGGTAAACAAGCATTTGAAGAATGATTGAGAAACATTGGACTAGAAAGTTAGGTTTTGAATCAAGGAGATGAATGACAAGTGAATTTCCTTTGCCTTTGTGAAGTTGTCCCAAGGGAGACCATGGAAGAGGACTGGTAGTGAGTGAAGTTTTGGTGAATCCATAGGGATTTAGAGTTGCATGCCCAAGAGATGGGAGAATTGTCTTTCAAAAGCATATCACAAAGGAGAGTAGAATGAAAGGAATTAGGAAACTACACTAGTAGTGAGGAACCTAGTGATTAGGCAGTTAGACATGATGGCTCACATCAAAGTTCTCAATAAAATTCATATTACTTTCCTTGCATGGAATTGGAACTTGAGCTTTCCCAATTTCATGGTAGAGATCAAGGCCAATAAGAGTATAGATGGACGGGTAATAGTACGAAAGAGAAGCAATCCAACTCGATGGACAGAGTTGGATTGGAGATTGGTGTAAGGAAGAGAGAGTGAGGAAGATCATGGAGCTATGTTCTTGGGGAAAGGAGAAGTTGCAAAAGAAACCCAAGCAATCATAAATTTGTTCACCTTGAAGCATACAAAGAATGGGTACAAGGTGGAGACCTATCAGAACCAAGGCGGAGAAGTATTGTAAGTGAATGACTGCATTATTTCAATCCATATGCTACAAAGCAACAAGCATTGTTCTTCCATAAAATTTTTGCAAGAGAGCCAATCAATTAGGTGAAGTGTTTCTATCAGCAGATGCGATAGATGGTGCTAAATTGGAGGAGTTTGACACCACCGCATTATTTTGTTCCTTTTGTAGTGCATTTTTACCTTGAGTTGAATTTTTTGAGTAGCAAGGAGAAGAAGAAGAAGGTTGTATCTCACTTCCATCCCAATCTGCATCAAGAAGCTAATGACAAGTAGCGACAATATATTTGATAGTTGAAAAGCAATGACGACCACTATGCAAGAACGGGACAAAATAGAAAGATGTTTGTACCCCTGCCAAGAAAGAAGAAAAGAAGTCAACCTGAGGTGGAGAGCTTGCCAATGCAGCCTTGTAAGTTAAGAATGATTAGGCAAAGGGAAGGAAAGCAAATCCAAAATGTTGCACCAGAAGAAGAGGTCAAATCAAAAGGAGAAGTAGAGTTTGTGTTGAAGGGATCAAAGGAAGAAGAAGTAGAGTTAACCCTGCAAAGTGAAGAATCCAGTGAGGAGAGTGAAGGTGAAGCCAAGGTGCAAAAAAATCAAGAGAAGGTGATTTCCCTACATGAAGAAATTGAGTAGTAGGAAGCAAGAGAAAGGACTGTGGCGGAGTTAGTGATCGAAGGAGAAGAAGGATTGGTGGCCAAGCCAAGGCAAGACTATAACACCCATTTGTGCATGTGTGTGGTATTGTGATATTTAGCTTGGTATTACAAGTACTTGAGAAATATTATTTATATAGAGATAAAAGATGGTTCTACATTAGTCATGATTAGCTAAAGTTAGTCATAGCTAAGATAGAGGGGACCTTAATTTAGAGGAAGTGGAAAAGATGAGCACCAATATTTTGGATTCTAGTGTGTTGACTTGGTTTTATTCCTAGGTGTTTGGCTTTGAAGAAAGAGTTGAGAACTCTTGGGCCCGCAAGCCTTTTTGTTTTGGATTCTTCTATAGTCCAAAGATAGCCCATGTGAAGGAATCCTTGACATAGTGGTTGGATCAAGACTAAGATCACATGATAGTGGAATATGCCCATGTGAATGGATATTCCTTTCTACTTTTTGACTTTACTTGACTTTTAGCCTAGTAACTTGAGTTACTCCAGTAATTAATAACTTTGGTGCGTAACTGTTTCACAAGTATATAAACAAGGGGTGAGGAGGTACTCATTATCCTTTCATTTGCAATTATCTCTCTCATTTGAGTTCTCTAGTGAAAAATGTCTTGAGTCTTGGAGTGTTAGCCTTGGAGCAGTATGATGAAGTTGGGGTTCCTTGCATTCTTAGTCCATGGTGCGCTACCATAATAGCCATCAGAGGTTCATCCTGAGTGAGAGACACGCCGGCTTACAAGACATGCAGGAAGGAGAAAGTTCAAAGGTGGCACATCATATCATCAATTTAGATGACGATGAAAGTTTGGAGGATGATATATTGTTTACAATACAAATATCTTGACTTCATAGTAAAGCATTGGATTCAAAAGGGAAGAGCAAGATTGATGAAATCCCTGAAGAAAAGGTAGAAGATGAAGAAGGTTGTGAAGGAGTGGGGTACCTTCAAGATGTTGTATGTCCGTTGTTGTTGCAAATGGAGAAGAAGAAGAAGAAGAAGAAGAAGATGCAAAGTAGATATCTCGATGTGCAGAATGTATTGTAGGTGTTGGGGAGATCAGAATCTGAGAATCTGAATTTGAAAGAGAGTTTGACCAACAGAGAGGAATAAAGAGAAGTATTGCAAGTAGATGTAGCATTACATAAGAAGATAAATGAAAATCTGCAAGAGAAGTTCAAAAAGCAAGGAAGAGAGTTAGCAGTAAACGTGAAGGAAGTAACACAAGAGAGACTCTGGGTAGAGAAGTTACAAACCAAAGTAAATTTAGAGAAAGACAATAGAAGGGAATTGGTTGAAGCTAAGGAAGAGGAGCTTGATGCATTCCAATAGAAAGTAGAAGAGAAGACAATAGCCTGGCAATGGAAATTAACCAAGCACCATAAAGAGGAAGGGAGGTTGAGAGATCTTGTGAAGACATTGGAAGCAAAGATTTATGAGTACGTGAAGGAGTTGGAGGATTGCACAGCAGAGTATGACGAGGAATTGAAAATAAGTAGATTTGTGATGGAGGAGGAGAGACAAGAGAAGCAATTAGCAAAATTGGTTGAAGAAGCAATCGTAGAGATGAAGGTGAGGTTAACCACTAAAGCCAAAGTAAGAATGGAGGAATTGACGTAACACGAGTTATGATTGCTTGTGCAAGAGATGAGGAGTAAGAATGCAAAGGACAAGGACTTGAATGCCTTTTTAATCAGTCTTAGAACTCGGATAGATAGAAAGATGTTAGATGTAGAGAATAACATTTCTATCTGGCTGGGTTTGGTTAAATTGGAGTAAGATAATCTTTGGAATATTGTATATATCATGCCCAAAGTAAGAGAGGTAGGAGTGCAGGTGTCTTCAGATTTGTCACTTGAGACTTTAGAGAAGAGTGGGTTGTGAGATAAGGAGGTAGATAGATTACCTATGAGTTTAATTGCACATCAGAGTGAAGACATGTTAGAATTAGTAGAAGAGTTGGAAGTTGTAGAACCCAAAGTACATGAGGTGCAGGGATCTTTTTTGGGATTTGGAAGCCAAAGTAAAAGTAGACATTTGATTGGATTAGGACAATTTTGAGATAGAAAGAGGCAGATATGAAGAGGTGCATTCTCATTTTGGATCTACAGGTTGGTAAAGTTATTAGGAATTGGTTTAGGAAGTTAGACACTCGCTAAAGGGATATGCCTATTTAAAGGAGGCCTTTGCAGTAAAATGTTGTTCAATGTTCATATTCTTGAGAATAGATAAAGTGAAGTGCTTATTTTAGTGCTCATCACTTGAGCTTAATTTTGAGTATCAATTCCATGTGTATGTTTGTGAATGTTAGGAGAAATTCAAATTGCAAGCCAATGTGCTTGTTGGATGTTGGATTCCGTAGCCTTGATCTTTATTTTTTGTGTATGATCCTAGGTGAAGTGCAATTGAAGCAATGCCTTGACAGATTTGAGAGGAATTGTAGTGTTGGTAGTATTCTACATTTGTGAGTGCAACGCTGAGTTGATGTGAAGCAATTTCAATTGAGGAAGTTGTACCTTCAGTGGAGGAGTGGAATACAATTCCAAGGTGAAATTGTTTCATAGTGAACTAGCCATTTCTAGGAGAGACTAAATCATCACAATCAAGATTGTTTGGAAAGATTTGAAAGATTTGTGACTATGGGTGACAAATTGTTGTGACAAGATTGCCTTCCAGCGCTTGTTACTCTCTTTTGGGTGTGGTTTCTACCTAAGAGATTAAAGAAGAACTCAAGAAGAACTATATTATTACCATCTGCTTTGTATTTGAATATTTTTGACTTGTATCTCTTTGGAAACAAATGTTACCTACTCGATTACCACAAAAGTGATATTTGTTGTATTGTCACAAGGAGATTTGAAAGAGGAAGGCGTAGGACACTAAATTGAATAATCTTTTGATTTTTCTAAGACATCAACTTGAAAGGAAGATGTTAGAGGTAGGATATAATATATCTTAGATTAGATTTAGTAAGATCAGATTTAGATAGACTTCATAGTGAGATGAAGGAAGAAAAGAAGTCCAAAGTAGTAGAAGTAGGAGTGCAAAGGTCTTTGGGTGAGGTACCTGGGATATTAGAGTAGAGTGGGTCAGTAGATAACAATGTAGATAGATTAGATATGAGTGCAATTGTAGTTTGTGGTGAAGAGATAGTAGAAATAAAAGATATAAGAGTAGTATTAGAGAGACACAAAGAAGGGGAAATTCTTGAAGGAACATTGGGTTTGGAAGTTGAAGTCAAGGTTGACATCGGATCAGAGTAGTGATAGATTTGAGATTTGAGGAGGCAGATATGAAGAGGTGCATTGTCATTTTGGATCTGCAAGTTGGTAAAATTATGGTAGAATGGTATAATTCTTAGTTAATTGTCAAAGTGCTTAGGCTATTTTAAAGGAGATATTCATAGCAAAATGATGTTTAGCATCCATAATTTTTGAAGATAGATAAAGTGAAGTGTTGTATCTTAGTGCTTGTCATTTAAGCTTCATTTTGAGTATTAAGTTTGTATGTGTGTTTGTGAGTGTTGGGAGAATTTTGAAGTGCAAGTTAGTGTGCTTGTTGAATATTGGATTCCATAGTGATGATCATCATTTTGTGTGTTTGATCCTGAGTGAAGTGCAATTGAAGCAATGCCTTGGCAGAACTAAGAGGAATTGTAGTGTTGGTAGTATTTTGCATTTGTGAGTGCAACGTGAGTTTGATGTGAAGCAATTTTGATCAAGGAAGTTGCACCTTGAGTGGACAGGTGGAACGCAATTTTGAAGTGAGATTTTTTTGCAATGAAGTAGCTATCTTTGGGAGAATCTGAATCATCACAATCAAAGTTGGTTTGGAAAGATTAGATAGTATTGTGATTATGATTGTGTAATTGTGATGAGACAGCAAGTCAATGCTTGTTACTCTCTTCTAGGTATGGTTTCTACTTGAGAAAATAAAGAAGAATTCAAGAAGACATTGTTACATTCTTTACATTTTACTTTTTATTTGACTATTTCCGACTCATATCTCTATGTGAACAAACTTTATTACCTTGATTACTGCAAAAGTGATACTTGTTGGATTGTCACACTCCCATAGTTACAATCATCCATAAATTGAAGAGGTTTTCTCATTCCCTTTTGGTACATTTGGTAAAATAGAAGACTAATTGGGCTATCACATGGGGATTCATATTCTACCTCAAATCCACTTTTTCATTTCTTTGTAGCTTTTCTTGAAAATTGGCATCAGCAAAGTTGGTACCAATTCTTTGGTGAGATTTTCCTTCAGCTAGAAGGCCCTTGGAGACAAATATTCCACAATTGCCATAGTTACAAGCCCCATAATGAAAGGCTTCCCTCCTTTTTTCTTATCTATCTTAAAGCTAGCACATCATTCCCACAATTTTTTGAATAATATGAGGGCATAGTGTAATACCAATAGCTAGACACATGATCTAGAGATGAAATTTGGTTTGGTGACATCTAGGAGGATATTATACATGATGGACTAAGTAGATCAGACAGAGGTATCACCAAAAGAGTACTTCTACTAATAGGCCAAAAACCAAAATATGCTAGAAGACTTTAGAATCAATAGCTAGACACATGATCTAGAGGTGAAACTTGGAGTGGTGACATCTAGAAGGATGTTAGATATGATGGAGAAAGTAGATCAGAGAGGGGTATCACAAAAAGAGCACTTCTACTATTAGGGTAAAAGCCAAAAATAGCCTCAAAACTTGAAAGCCATTTTTGGAGGCCTAAACGGATGAATTAGACCTCAAAAATGAAAATATTGCTTCACCTCAGGACAAAATAGCTTGCCTTCTCCCCCATGATTTGTCTCATCGATAACTTTCCAATGGTACCTTACCCATGCAATTCTAAGCTTATTACAAGAAGATTCCCTAAATATTCCCTTTGGTCCAAACTAGCTAGATTGGTGACCAGCTAGATAGGACACGGACTGACATGTCACCTATCCAAAAAACTAATCTAAGGATAGAGCTTGCTGACAAGTCACCAATCCATGTATCTGATCTAAGGGTGGAGCTTCCTTTGAGTGGATCCTCTTTGTTATATAATAAAGAGAAGGTGCTTATTTGGGGCATCAAAGGATTGAGTATGAAATCTGTGTTTTCTCTCTTGAAGGGTTCTCTTGTCCTCAAGTATTACACATAGTCAAATTCTTCCCCACAAATCACTTTGGATCAAAGCATATATGAATGACACAATTACATAAGATATTTCTTCTTGACCACCAATAAGCTAGTGGAACTTCTTCATGGTGAAATACAATGACAAGTACATGACCATTATCATTAGGAAACCATTCTTGTTCATGGTTCTGGACAAATTCTTAGCAAGTTTAAAGAACAAAAGCACTTGCAAATGTCATGGGATAAACTTAAATCCCCTCCAAGCTATAGGAACATTGGTTGACTTCTTCTTTAAGTAGAACACCTCACATATAGTATCCTCAATTACTGGGAAGGATTTTGGGTGGGCTATATATGGGAATTTGTAAGTGGATGACTTTTGACTCTACTTGCTTTTCTTTTGCCATTTCCACCACTCTTGTAAGCTCCTCACCACTTGGTAAGTAGAACTTACAAGCAACAACTTTCCAAATCTCCTCCTTTTCCATGTTCTTCCTTGTCCATAGGTCTACATTGTTGAACTTACACAAATGTCCCTATTGTATATAGATTGGACTTTAGCAATTGTGGATTTTTGAAGTGCCATATTTTCTATTTCTTGTGTTACTTTAGATGGATTTGTTGGATTATCTTAATTTCCCTTTGTGTAGTTGGTCTAAGTTTGCACAACACTTGAGTTCTTTAAAGATTTTGTCAAAGATTGTAACAATAATACTCCTTCTACTTCTTTTTTCTCCACATGGTGAAAAAATTTATGAATGGACAAGACAATGGACTCTTGTCTTATTTGGTCCAACCTATCCAAGATTGATGCCACAATCAATCTTGCTAAGAAATGCTATCAATGCACATAGATTCTTTGATTGCTTGTTGGTTTCTCAATCTTTTAGACAAGGCCGTCTTGACAAACTAAAAAAGTCTCCTTGGCACAAGAGCACAATAATCAACTCTCTCTCAATCTTGATTTTTCAATCTAAAGTGAAGAATGAATTTTACAAGGATTTTATAGGGGTTGGATCACCTTTGAATGTCATACTTTCTTGGTTTGCATTTAAACTTTTCCATGTATTATGCCATCTTCCACTTCAACAGGAAACATCATCACACCATTGGTACTTTTTTCCACTTGAATTGAAAACATCACACTAATAGTGCCATATTGAAATTGAATTTGAATTGTTGTTTTTGTGGTGCTATTTTGTCATTGAATTCAAAATGATGTGGTTGTTAAATGCGCAAAGATATAAAACATTCTTGCAAGGATTTTTTCATTTTTTCATTTTTTCTTTCTTTTGAATTTGTCTCCCAAAATTTTAGGTTTGGGAAAGGGTATCCAACAATAGAAAGGAGCCAATAGTCAATCCTATAACCATTCAAGAAGTCACTCATATCTTAAAGGAAGAAGTTCTCATAGTGATGTTCTTGTATCTCCTTCCTTAGTAATAAGAACACATCAAGTGTCTTGTGGTATCTTCTCTTCTTGGGCATGTAAAGGAATGTAGTGTAGGTTCTATGGTTTGCACTTTTCACCATTGGTATAGGACTCTAGGAGTTCTACATCCAATGTTTCCAAATAGATAGATCCATTGTCAAAAACTTCCCATACTCAATAAGAACCTAACTATCTTTTAGAAAATTTGTTAGGGAATTGGCCAGCCCTATCATTAAACTTCAATAGCATGTCCCTTTTTTAAAGGGAGACCTCCTTGTTTTTTTCTTCAAAGTGTGTTTTCCACTTAGCCTTAGTAGTGCACTACGTGTAGACTACATGTAGAGTTTTTTTAGTCAGATCATGCAGCACAAAACTCTTTCTTTAGTTGTCTCCCCCTCCTTATATTGAGGCATCTCCAAGAAAGTGCATGTAATAACTCTTAGTGATGGATTAAGAATTCAATTGGCAAGGTTGCTTCTAGCTCATAAACAATTTGGAATAGAGTGTATCTTGTAGAAATTTTTACCGTAGTGCATAAGCCCAAAGAGTGCCCAAGAGCTTTTGATCCCAATCTGTGGGGTTTAGACTTACCATCTTCTTGGTTAAGAGAATACCATTGACATGTGGGTAGTATGGAGAGACCAATTGTGTTGAATCTGCTATGCACTAGTCAAGTCTTGTACTCCTTCATTAATCAAGTAGGACATATTTATTGTGACAATGGATAAGAGAATGCCAAACCTAGAAATAAATTTTTTGCAAGATTTTATGGTGAGTATAGTAGAGTTGTTGACAAAAGATTCCAATTTTGCCCACTTTGTTATGTAACCAATAGCAACAATGATGTCTCCTCCATCATGTTGGGATTAACAGGTCCCACAAAGTTATCCTCCATTTTTGGAATTATTGTGCCACCAATACCAAGGGGAGGTACATTTGGTATGGTGATAAGGCTTTACCAATTCTTTGACAAGAATCACATATGTGGACGTATGAGTTGGCATCATTAGAGATAGATGGCTACCAATACCCTACAAGGTAGACTTTATGCATAGTAAGCTCACCAGAAAAGTGCCCTCTTGATTCTTCAAAATGGCATACCTTCAGTATTATAGAGACTTCCTTTAGGCTGATGCAATGCCAAATTGCCATCCACTCTATCCATACCTATTCAATATAGGTTTCTTTGCAAGATAATGAAGGGAAGTGTTGACATATAGAAAGTTTGTGTTTAGCCCATGGAAAATCTTAATGCACATTTCCCATAAAGAGGTAGTGCTTTATTATCATCTAGGTTGATTGAACAATATACATGTTGTTTGGGAATATGGGACAAAAATTCTGAATTTTCATGAGACTTGCCAAGATGTTTTCCACCATAAAGGAAAACTCTTGTATCAATAACATCCAATGGGCCAATCTTCCTACACAACATCGTTTGCCAATCAAATCTTTGAGTGCCTCATGATCTGTGGAATAAAAAACCATTCTCCATGAGGTAGTGGTGAAATTTCTGGATAACAAAGATCATTCCAAGGCACTCTTACTCTATTTTCAAGTAATTTCTCTATGCTAAATTGAGTTGCCAACTAGCATAGTAGATTGGATGTTCCCATTGTCTATCATCATCTTGGGCTAGGATAACACCCCTTGCTATGTTAGAGGTTTCCACAAAGACATGAAAACCTAGCTCCCAATTAGGTGCTATTAGAATGGGAGCAAAGGCCAACTTTTGTTTCAAAGTTTCAAAAGCTTTTGTGCATTTGTTGGTGTACAAAATTTTACTATTCATGCAATAGGCTAGTTAATGTGGAATTTATCTTGGCATACATATGGACATATTTCTTGTAATATCTTATATAGACTAAGAAGTGTCTAAGCTCACATACGGATTTTGGTATAGGCAACTCAAGAATGACCTAGATCTTCTTAGGGTCCACCATTATGCCCATTTTCACAAACTAGGTGACCAAGGAGAGGTCCATACAAGATAATGAACACATACTTTTGGGGATTCACAAAAGATCTTGACTTGCTTGCACATGCACAAAATGGCCTGTAGTACTTTGACATGATTAGTATGGGAACTATGTGTACATATATCATCCAAATATAGTTTCATATCCTTCCTCACTTTGCCAAAGTATTTCATCATGTAGTATTGGAGCGTTGAAAGAGCATTTTGCAACCCAAAAGGCATCACTTGGTAAGAGAAAGTGCCTCCCTCTACAACAAAAGCAGTTTTGTATTGGAATGCTAGAGCAATGGCAATTTGGTTATAGCAGGAATACCCATCCATGAATGAGAAGCATTGGCTATGGGCCACCTTGTCCAAAAATGTATCTATGAATAGGATTGGAAAAGGGTTTGGGATAGTTTGGGCATTCAACTTTCAAAACTCTACATAGATTTGCACCTTTCTTGTATTCTTTTTAGGGACCACTAAGATCAAGAATGCATATTTTATTTCTTCCATAAGAGATGGAATGTGCATCCTAGATGAACCAACACTTCAATAGTTTGTCCAATTTGTCTTGCATAAAATAACCCTAAACTAATGGCCCTAAACCCTAAACTAACCCCTAAAATTAACTTGTATGGCTTAGATCTGATTGGGACTATGTTTGAATAGAGTACTAACCAATTTTGACACATCTATAGATCAACCAATAAGCTCCAAGTAATCATAGGCAAAAAATTCTTGGAATTCTTGAAATAGATCTTGATAGGTAGGCTGATCCTCAACTGACATCTTGGTGTTGATATTGACATATCTAGCTGCCTCATTTGTTCATGAGATATCAAGATCTTGAAACTTATCCACAACCTACAAGTAGAGAGGGATGATTTTAGACAATTGCTGTAGAGGTTTCTCCAAAAATCATCATTCTAATTTGTCCTCATGTATTTTTTGATAGAATTCTTGTTCTTTTTCAACCCATTTTGTGGTTTCTCCATAGGATCATCAACCATAGGAAGAACTTCTCTCAAAAGTTACTTGAGCAGTTGGGGTGGAGGACTATTATCAATAGCAATTGTGAAGACTTCTTTGCATGAATTGGGCTTACATTTTCCTTCTTGAGAGATGAGGGGTATTTTCATGGAGAGATCTATCAAGATGAAGGTGTTCCTCATTTGAGTCTTTGTCCTAATAATCAATGTCATTCTTGATATAAAAATAGGAGGTAACCATAGCTTTGTAAGTATATCCCTTTGTGTAAGGCAATGGAAACATTGTCTGGTAGAAAGCTCCATCATGAGACCTAGGAGTGGCATCCTCTTAGTCCAAAGAATTATCTCTTGGGACCATGGAAGCGAGCATGCCAAGAATGTTTCTTGAACATGGTGGAAGAGTGGAGCTATGGCCATGTGAATTTTATCACTTGCTAACCCAAGTATGGCCTGACCGTTCATCTCTTCCTTGGTCATAAAAGAACAATTTGCAATGGCATTTGCAATTTCCTCATCACTATCAACATGAGCAAGGTTCCATGCATCAATGCAAACTTGGTTCTTCTTCACGATCTAAGCTTGACATAGGCTTAGTTGGATACATTGGAAGTATATTATGATTTGATTAAAAGGTCAGTTTTCAATCCACTAAGAGGTAACAACATTAACATCCAGCTGCCATGGAACTCCCAATAGTAGTTGAAATTGCATTGGAGTAGGCATATTTATTTTCAAGTAATCAACCAAGAAGATCTGCTCACCAATTAGTGTTGGGACCTTGGACAACACTCTAAGAGATCAATGTTCTCTCCCATCAACTTTATGGAAGAGGATGGAAGTCTTGGCCATACCCTTCTATCCTAGGGTTTCCATTACTCCTTTGTCATTATATTCACTAAGGACCCAAAATCAATGCAATAGTTTGGAATAATACTTCCTTGGATTGTTACTAGAATGTTTGGATTGTGGATCTTTGTGTGGAACACATGGTGATCTCTTGGAATCATATCAATAGAGGCAATGTGCAAGATTCCCATAGTTAAAGTATGTTGTACATCTACAAGAGCAAGGCCAAATAGAACACTCCTAATTAGTGGATCTTTGACGCATACTATGGGCTATTCCTTTTTTAGGAAGTTCTATAGTTTCCTCTGCACCATGAAGGACAAATAACAAAGTTGTTTAACAATGATATTGGCTTTTATGTTAGCAAGTTGGCAATAATATCTTATTCAGGTATGACAAAAGTGGGTGGTTGCTTTGCAAGAGTGTCAAACATAAGGACTATGGCCCTATACATTTCTAGAGTAGGCTAAGGAGCTTCATCTTGCATGGTTTCTTCATCCAAACTCCTGGAGGAATAGCTATCGAAATAGAGTTTTTGCCTAGACAAGGTGCCATAAGTGCCATTAGTGCATGAATGTGTTATGAGGAACACATTGCCTATGTAATAGGACCTTCATTGGTTGTTATTATTTTTCTTGTAGGAGAACGTTCTTCAATTGTTGTGAAATGTACATACTTGTTAGGACCAACACTATCTTGTGGATTGTTCTATACATGTGTTCCTTATGCTCAAGTAGAGTTCTAGAAGTCTAGGCATTGAGACATGGTATGTACTCTAGAGTAGAATGTACAATGAGCAAGCCTATTGGGATAGTGTTTTGCATAATGATTCTTGCTACAAATGTGACAATGTATATTGGGTCTAGGAGGTCCTTTGCATAACTAATTTCCTTTTACTCCTCAAAAAGGTAGACCTTTTAAGTGTTGGTTGTAGTTTTTGTGTTGTGAAATAGCATCCACAACATGTGCTCTTTCTTTGCAAGGCTTGTGGGGCCTTTAAAGCATTCTACAATTTTCAATTATATGTCCATACTTTCCATAATGGACTTAATAATTTGGAATGTCTAGGGAAATGCATTGTGCATTAGTATGTTCCTGTCCAAGGTAACACATGAAAGAGAAATGCTCACTAGATTCTTCTCTTGAGGTTACTATGCTAGGTTAAGATTCTCAAGTTGTTCAACTTCACCAAGATGTCCTCCATCTTGATATTGGTTACAAGAACATTAGTAGCTACAAGAACTAGAAGTCCCAATTGGGCTTGAAGAGCTATGGGAATTGGTAAGGCTACATGCATATGCTCATATACAAGTATTGGTTGGAGTATCTCATATTAGGCCAACATAACTATGAGAGTTCCTCCATATAAGTAATTTGGCTATTGGAGTCCTTGAGTAATATAAGGAATATGTTGTATGTTCACTTTGATTCCCAATATTATAGAGTAGGGGTCAAACAAGGCCATGTCCAGATTTTTAACTTAAGCCCAACATCATGCTTCTTCAACGGCTTGAGCTAATGTAGTAGCTTTGTTATAGGTGCGGAATTTGTAAATATCTCCAAGCAATACATCCTTAACCAAATGAGAGTTGTAGTAGGATATGGAGTTGGTGTGATCATTGATGATATGTTGTAATACCAAGGGTTAGCCATATGATCTAGATGTGAAATTTGGTTTGGTAACATCTAGAATGATATTATACATGATGGTCAAAATAGATCAGATAGAAGTATCGCCAAAAGAGTACTTCTACTAATAGGGCAGAAACCAAAATAGACTTGAGAACCTTAGAACCAATAGCTAGACATATGATTTAAAGGTGAGAATTGGTTTGGTAATATCTAAAAGGATGTTACACATGATGGACTAAACAGATCAGAAAGAGGTATCACCAAAAGGGGACTTCTACTAATAGAGTAGGAACCAAAATATGCCTGAAATCTTTGAAGGCAATTTCGGAGGCCTCAACGAATGAATTAGGCCTAAAAAATGTGCAGATTCCTCCCCCAATGGAGGAAAGGCTGGCCTTTTGTCCCCCCTGCTTTGTCTCGTCGAGAGCTTTCCAACGGTACCTTACTCATGTGATTATGAGATTCCTACAGGAAGATTCTCTAAAAGATTCCTTCCGGTCAAAGCTTGTTTGACCAACCAGATAGGACCTAGACCAGACAGGTCACCCATCCAAGGGTGGAGCTTGCTGACATGTCACCTATCTGTGTCCCTAATCCTATGGTGGAGCTTCCTTGGAGGAGATCCTCTTTGTCTATATAATAAAGAGAAGGTGCTCTCTTGGGGCATCGAATGTTTGAGTGTGCAATCTGTGTTCTTCTCTTGTCCTCGGAGTATTACAATGGTATCAGAGCAAGTGTTCTAGTCCAAGAGAGTGGATCACCTCTCTTGGAATAGCACAAACTACTGAAACTGAGTAATGTGAGGTGGAGAACATAGAGTAATCGCTAGACTCAAGAAGGACTTTAGAGAGCGGAGGGGATGGATGCGCCGGGGGGACAATGTCCCGCACCTAGCTTTCCATTCTCAAACCCATTCCACATCAAGGTTATGTACATCCAGCATGAGCAGATGAGGGTATTGCTAGTTTATCACTTTGGTGCGGAATTCATGGACAGAGTGATGAACTCACCAAACCCGATGATTCTACCTGTGGTGATATATGACATAGAGTGGGATTTTACGATCTACATTCTATTATGATAAAATGGATATGAATGTCCAAAATCCTCTCCCTTTCAACACTCAAGTAGAAATCCATTATGTAGTGAGGCCGAAAGTGATGTTTAGAGATTTTGTGGTTAGGAATTTTGGTGAGGAGTATTATCAACGAGTGATAGCTTCTGAGGTCCCAATGGTAGTTCCGATAGTTCGTGCGCCTTCCAGAGTGATTATATTGACTCTGTATTGAAGAAGACATTAGCAATTGGATGTTGCAGGAACTATGGATCCGCAGTTGCAAGAGCTGGTGCAAGGGATGTTGAATGAATTTCGAGAGATTAAGATGACCATGGAGACATTACAAAGTCAAGTGCAGATCCTGAGGAACAATCAAGCCATGCAAGAAGAAGAGCCACCTCAAAACCCTGTACCTGCGACTGAAGTGCTTGGAGAGGCACCCGTGCCCACGAACCCTATCAACAGTGAAGCCACATTGCTACTCCGGATGAAGAAGACCTGCAACATCGAGCCTTACAAGGGGCAGCATACGATGGGAGTAGTGGAAAATTAGATCTCAAGAATGAATCAATATTTCCTATTGTTCTCAACAGAGATCACTGAGCATGTTGCAGGCGTGTTTGCATGTGGGTACTTGACGGATAAAGCCCTCACATGGTATGATGTTTGGGAACGATCCATGCTGGCAGAGAGAAGGGAGGTCACATGGATAGCAATGCAAGAAGGATTGCTGAAGAATTTCCAATCGGTGGATTCTGTGCAGATGGCTCGAACCCGACTATGGGGATTGAGACAGAAGAATAGCGTACAAGAGTATGTGGAGGCATTTCTGGATCTACAAGTTGCAATTACCGAAATGAGTCCAGCAGAGGCTCTCGACAATTTCAAACGAGGGTTGAAAGAGCGGATTCGCCAAGAAGTCATGGTGCAAAACCCTCGTACGGTATTTGAAGCCATTGCTTGTGCGTAGAGAATAGCAAGAGCATTAGGTGGAGGTGAAGGAGTAGTTCCACCTCAACATTATTGCGCAGAAATGCCACACATGGGTAGACCAATACCAATGGAATTGGGCAACCTTCGATTCCGGGATCGAGGAGCACGACCACTTCAAGGAGAGCAGGGATGGGTAGAAGAACGAAAAGATGGAGCCCCACAAGGAGAAAGGACTCGAGAAGAACAACGCCGTTGTTACAATTGTGGCCGTATTGGGCACATATCTACCAATTGTTGCACTCATTTCCCTAGAGGCCCTCGGCCTTTGTACAGGCGAGCTTTGAACAACATGGAGAGGCACATTGAAGAGGAGGAGGTGGAAACCACTTCGGAAAACAAAGATCACCAGTAAATGTACCTTGCGGCCTTATTGGCTCAATAAGGAAGTAGAGAAGCAAGGGAAGGAAGAAGAATAATGCGCAAAGAGCACGAAAGGCAACCTCTCAACTGATTGTTGTGAATGGAATCCTAGAAGGTAATCAAGTGAGAGTATTAATAGATCCAGGAGCAACAGAGAATTTCTTGTCTCGCTCTGTTGCAATAAGATTGGGAATGGATCTAGAGAGAGATGGAAGTGAAGAAGTAGAGTTACCAAATGGGCAAACAGAGAGGATTGAATCATTACCTAGACGGGTAACCCTCTCTGTAGGAGAATATCAAGAAGCAATTGAGTGGCGAGTGATACAGTTAGCCCGTTATGATGCAATTTTAGGCATGCCATGGATGGAGAAGTACAACCCAATTGTGGATTGGAGGAAGAAAGTAGTGAGAACCCACCAATGGTCAATCATTGGGGTTACAGAAAAATCACACAGGCAGAAACTGCCTCTATATGTTGTAGGGACAACAACTGTCTGTAAGACCGATAGATGTTTTATGGGTCTAATAAGAGAAGTCCAGAGTGCACAACTTGCTGGACAAATTCTAGAGAAATTGAAGGATGTGGTGGATGAGTTTCAAGATGTCTTTGCCGATGATCTACCCTCAGGATTACCACCTAAAAGGTGAGTAGATCACAAAATAGAGACACTCCCGGGGAAGACACCTCCTTGTAAGGCCCCATATTGCCTATCACCTCATGAGTTGGAGGAGTGTAAGACTCAAATTGAGGAGATGCTACAGAAAGGGTTCATCCAACCTAGCGTATCACCATATGGGGCCCTTGTCTTGTTTGTGAAGAAGAAGGATGGTACAATGCGCATGTGCATTGACTATCGGGGTCTCAATCAGCAAACAATGAAGAACAAATACCCCTTACCTCGCATGGATGACTTGTTTGATCAACTCCATGGAGCGAGATACTTCACCAAACTGGACTTGCGGAGCGGTTACAATCAAATCCGAATTGCAGAGGAGGATGTGTACAAAACTGCCTTTTGAGCCAGGTATGGCCACTTTGAGTATCTTGTGATGCCTTTTGGCCTCACCAATGCGCCTGCCACTTTCATGAGTCTAATAAATGACATATTTTGTCCATACTTGGATAAGTCTGTTATCGTCTTCTTGGATGATATCTTAGTATATAGTAGCACAATGACAGAACACAAACAACATCTACGAGAGGTCCTCCAGATTCTAAGACAAAATCAATTGTACGCCAAAATCTCAAAGTGTGAGTTTGGCAAGTCTGAAGTAGACTACTTAGGGCATAGAGTAAGTGCAAAGGGCATTCAAGTATTGACAGATAAAATAGAGGTCATTCAAAAATGGAGTGCCCCAGAAGATCAGACTCAACTTAAGAGCTTCTTGGGGTTGACGGGATTCTATCATAGATTTGTCAAGGACTTCTCCAAGGTTGCACAACCTTTAATGGCACTTCTTGGCAAGGGGAAGAAGTGGACATGGGGAACGGCACAAGAGTTGGCCTTTCAAGAATTGAAGGCCGCCTTGCTACATGCACCAATCTTGAAGTGGTATGACCCAAAACGTCCAATCAAGTTGGCTATAGATGCATCAGGCGTAGCCATAGGAGCAGTCCTACAACAAGAGTGGCATGATGGATGGCATCCAATTGCATATTTCTCTCAAAAGTTGTTACCGGCAGAGCACAACTACCACACCACACAACAAGAAGAGCTGGCCATCATTCTAGCAACCAAGCATTGGAAGCACTACCTGGGCGAGAAGGCATTTGTAGTAAAGACAGACCACAAACCTCTAGTCTACCTCAAGACGCAAAAGGATCTATCTCGTCGCCAAATTTGGTAGGCAGAGTGGCAACAACGCTTCAACATGACAATCACCTACGTGGAAGGTAAGAAGAAACTTGCAGATGCATTCACCCGCATGCCAATGGCCAACAACTTGGTGGCAGAGGTTAAGATTAACCTTGAGTTCTGGCAAGAGATTCTAGCTGCTACAAAAACTGATCCACAGATTGTCGAAGCACAATCGTCCAAAGGCGTCACCAGCACCCAAGGACTCACCTTTCGGGATGGCAGATTATGGATCCCAAATGTCCCAGAATTATGCACCACCATTCTAGCAGAATGTCATGATTTGGCCATTGCAACTCATGCCGGAGTGGACAAGACCTTGGATGCAGTCAAGCGCCATTACTATTGGCCCAAGATGAGCAACGACGTGATGGACTATGTGCATAGCTGCCTACTTTGTCAACAAAAAAAGCTTTTAATCAAGCTCCTGCAGGGCTCCTTCAACCTCTCCCCACTCCTACCCAACGTTGGGAACAAGTGAGTATAGATCTCGTCTATGAATTACCCAAGACCACCTTAGGGTTTGACTCCATTGTGGTCTTTGTGGACCGGCTCAACAAAATGATTCATGTACACCCTACCACCAAGGAGATGACCGCTCTACAACTAGCTCAACTATACTTAGATGCAGTCTTTGCTCACCATGGCTTGTCTAGAGTACTCATCACCGATAGAGGTACCCAATTCACCAGTTTGTTTTGGCAAACACTCTTTGGTTTCTTCAAAACCAAGTTGGCCATAACCACAGCTTACCACCCACAAACAGATGGCCAAACAAAGTGAGCAAATTGCACAATTGAAGACATGTTACGCGGCTTCCCCTTAGAAGAGCAAGAGAGGTGGGAAACTCTATTACCGTTGGTGGAATTAGCTTACAACAACTCAATGAATGCGTCCACTCAGGTCACTCCGTTCTTCCTCATGTATGGTGAGCATCCCTTCACACCTTCTAGCTTGATGAAGATCCGTCCAGTGACTACCAAGGTTGATGCAGTCAACACATTTGTTTCTAGAATCCAACAAGGTGTGGAGAGCGCTAGGCATAGGTTACAGATTGCACAAAATCGACAAAAGTAGTATGCTGATGCACACCGGAGGCACATGGAGTTCAATGTTGGGGATCAATTGTGGCTATCAACAACCAACCTAACATTAGTTGGATCTCGTAAGCTCAGACCTCGTTTTATTAGGCCTTTCTTGATTCTTCGTCGCATCGGCGCTGTGGCCTATCACCTTGAGCTACCACCACACATGAAGATCCATCCAATGTTCCATGTCTCCCTACTACGCAGATATGCTCCCCGATCAGGCCAAGGTCCTTCCACACAAGACATTCAACCTTGTCCGACACTCATTGATGGCACAGAGGAATATGAAGTGGAGCGGATTCTCCAAAAGCGCATGCGTGGTACTCGCCATCCGCAGGTGGAATATCTAGTACAATGGAAAGGTTACCCCCTCTATGAAGCAACCTGGGAGCCCGCTGCCAATTTGGCACATGCACCGGTGTTGGTGCAAGCATTTGAGCAACAATTGCACAACGAGGACGTTGCGTCTTAAAAGGAGGGAGGTCTGTAATACCAAGGGTTAGCCATATGATCTAGATGTGAAATTTGGTTTGGTAACATCTAGAATGATGTTATACATGATGGTCAAAATAGATCAGATAGAAGTATCACCAAAAGAGTACTTCTACTAATAGGGCAGAAACCGAAATAGACTTGAGAACCTTAGAACCAATAGCTAGATATATGATTTAAAGGTGAGAATTTGTTTGGTAATATCTGGAAGGAGGTTACACATGATGGACTAAACAGATCAGAAAGAGGTATCACCAAAAGGGGACTTCTACTAATAGAGTAGGAACCAAAATATGCCTGAAATCTTTGAAGGCAATTTCAGAGGCCTAAACGGATGAATTAGGCCTCAAAAATGTGCAGATTCCCCCCCCCCAATGGAGGAAAAGCTAGCCTTTCATCCCCCCTGCTTTGTCTCGTCGAGAGCTTTCCAACGGTACCTTACTCACGTGATTTTGAGATTCCTACAAGAAGATTCCCTAAAAGATTCCCTCCGGTCAAAGCTTGTTTGACCAACCAGATAGGACCTAGACCAGACAGGTCACCCATCCAAGGGTGCAGCTTGCTTACATGTCACCTATCTGTGTCCCTAATCCTATGGTGGAGCTTCCTTGGAGGAGATCCTCTTTGTCTATATAATAAAGAGAAGGTGCTCCCTTGGGGCATCGAATGTTTGAGTGTGCAATCTGTGTTCTTCTCTTGTCCTCGGAGTATTACATATGTATTGGAATCTTTGAATAAATTCTTGCATGTTTTCATTATGTCCTTTGTAAAGCTTGTTTATCTTTTCCTTGAGTTGTTCTTGTTGCCTTGGAGATACTTAATCTTGTTGTCTTTTAACTCATATCAATGCATAACTTGTCCATGTGGTTGGGATTAGGCCACCAAATTAGTGTTGTGCAACTCCAGTGAAACATTGGCCAATTTGTCATACCATGGCAATATCTTCCAAGATATTTTGTGCCATATAGACATTCTCAAACATTCATAAGAATGATTCCAAGTCATTTTTCCTTGTGAACACTATTGTTCTAAAGGTATATAATTCTTTCCTCCTCTTGAGGTTGATGCCATTGCCAAGGTAACTGTAAGAATCACAAGAGAGAGGAGAGGTGTCTTTGCTACATGGGAGGCCTATGTAGCTGGAAGTTGTGGTACTGGTGTAGATAGGTTTCCTTGGGCAAAAGTGCTTGCAATGAAAGATCCTTTTTGCAATTTAGCAATAGTACTTGTAGATGTGGGAGGTAATGCTTTCCCTAGACTTAAATAGCAGTGGCCTCATGGCATGGAGTAGAATAAACATATTTTGAGCAAGTTGTAAATAGTAGTGGAGAAGACATACACATCAGCCGGCAATGGTGCCAAAAATGTTGGTAGGTTAGTTCAGTCCCATAGTGGAGGCTATGGAATGCTATGGGAAAGAGAAGTAACAATGGAAGGCTTGCACAGATGGCCTTTTAGTTGGCTTAGGGAGAAATTTCTATTAGGATTCATGTAGCAATTGTAGCTCTACTAAGGAATAGGGTTCATCCTTGGCACTTCAAATAAAAAAGGCTTGCACAAATGGCCTTTTAGTTGGCTTAGGGAGAAATTGCTATTAGGATTCATGTAGCAATTGTAGCTCTACTAAGGAATAGGGTTCATCCTTGGCACTTCAAATAAAAAATGGTTCACATGTCTATCACCCTTGTGAGCCTTTCAACTTCCATGGTACCTTCACTCTCTAGTCAACAACCACAATGTTATGGGAAATTTTGCAATGCACTTTATGCTATAGATAATAGGGCAATGAGCAAAGCAAGGACCACCACTTCATGCACTTATCCATTCATAACTTGGGAATGAATCCAACGATATTTAAAGAAATAGGGAAAAAGGTAGTTTCTTTACTAATGATAGTAGTTGGATTGATCAAACATGAATTATCAACACAATTACAAGAACAAGCTCTCACAACCACATTTGGAAAATTTTAGTCTTTGGACCTAATGATTACGGCAAGCAATTGAGTTTACTTACAAGAATTGAGTCTTCTCAAAAATAGGTTATCTTAAAAACAATGAATTGGTGATAGAAGAATCACCAATAGAAGAAAAATCAAGGAAACCTTAGCCAAGGGCACAAGCCCACTTATATATGGCTACCTAGACCCAAAAAATACTTTTTTATTGCTTCCTAACAACACTCTACCTATGGCCACTGCCTCCTTGATGAGCCACACAATGAATGCTTAATGATTCTTGTCCCTTGATTCTTTGTACTAAATATCATTCCTTGATATAGCTAGAGCATTGCTTTTAGCTTTACTACTTGTCTCTTGCTATTTTACATTCCCAAAGGAACTAATCTCACACCCAAAAAATTGGTCCATAGAACATTTCCCACACATCTTATAGGATGTTAGGATCCCACAATCCCACACTTCTCTTCTATACATTCCCATAGAGGATATTTCCCATACTTAACACTTGGCCTTTTTGCATCTCAATATATAGTTCTCAATACAAATCTCTACAATACTTTCACTCACCTACTCCTCCTCATCCTCATCCTCATCCTAATCTTCATCCTTGGTAGCATCATGGACAAAACCTCCTTGTCATGAGTGGCATTAGTGTATGTCACCTCATCTTACCCATCAATCTACCCTCCAAGAAGAGATGAGTGAGGAACTATTCTACAAAGGTCCCCTTGAATAGTTGATCATTTGGATGGTGAAGTTTCTTCTATAAGAATGCAATCTTTGCCTCAACAACATGCAACATAAGTTCTACCAATGATAATCCTCTTCAAATTGCTCTAGACCTCCAACTTTGTCTTCATATTAAATGTGATATGCCTCCATGTACCACCTTGGACCTCCTAGTTGGGACAAGAAGTGAAACTATCATCTGTATGTTGGATAAACACATTGCCTAGCCAAATATCACTTGGTAGTGTGGTCTCACATAGAAAACCAATCTTACACTCAATGGTAAGGAATCAACATCCTCCTCTCCTTAGTCCCAATTGGCAAAGAAAATGCCTTACAAATGCCCCTCGGTATCAATGTAAATGGTCTCCCACTAACTCTCCCCATCCCATGTGCTAACAAATATAGAACTAACTTTGTGCATAAACAAACCTAGGCAAACAAAACCAAAAAAACACCTAAAATCAAATTCCAAAACAACACCCAAAGTAGCTAGGGTTTACTACTCATGTCATATTTGTGGGATTTGTTGTGGTTATTGGGGTTTGGTGAGGACTTGATAAAAGGTTTGTTGTGTTGATCTCAAATCCCTAAATTGTCTATGTCCAAGTTTGTCAATGAGGCAAGGTTCTCATTGGAGTGGGTAGTGATATATATATTGCAAACCAAAATAGTACATGGATTGATCACAACAATGAAATCAGAGAAATTGAATTCCTTACATTTGGACATGGTTAGTGCTTTCTGATGCCACCTTCAACCCAAGTAAGTCAAGGTCCCACTCTTGAATGGATTCAACTAAATTTTTGACTTGTTTCTGTTGTAGCCATCCCCATTTGATGTAAGTCAAATGCTCTGCAATGGAATGGAATCTGATCAACCAATCCCTCTTGTGAAAATCCTTCATCTTGGACATATCTTACATTTTCTCATAACTAGAAATTTCAGCCATCTCACCTAATGAAATTCTATATCCACTCTCTTGTGGTCCTTTCCCTCTTCCTCTCCCTCAAGTGTTTAAAATTTTTCTACCTTTATCTCTCATCCTTCCTCTCTCAACTTTGAAATTTTGCAATGTGCCTTAGAGTTTTCTCACTCTTCCTCTCTCAAAGAGTTTTCAAATTTATGCCTTAGCTCTTTGCTCCACAAGAATTTATACATGGAACGAGTTCCTTTGAAGGTGACTCTTCACTCCTTCTCACAATATCACCCACAACAACATTCATTTCATGCAATGATATCAAAGGGAAAATTTCACACCATAACGCAAAATTCCAATTTCATACCCCAACTAAACAAAAACTTCAAGAGATTTGGATGTTGGCCAACAAAAATTTTGTAGTTAATTTAGTGAATTTCAATACTTGGACTAAAAATGTGAGTACTTCTTTACACAACTATCTCATGAATTTCAAAACTTGGATTTAAATTGTGATATTTCTTACACAATTAATCCCTCTTGACACCACATACCACAGATGACACCCCATGGAAATTAGAAGAATGAGGTTTGTTTTACAAAAGACATACACAAATTTAACAAATTCTGTACCAAATATCTTCATTATTACACACGCAAGTTGAATGTGTTACATGTTTGTAAAACTATATATCTTGTTTCTTCTCTCAAATGAGTTCTAATGGGATAAACACATTCATGTCCATGGTCTACATCCAATTCTTCCAATGTAAACTTGCCTTCTTCTTATTCTCCTCAAATGTTGGCTCTACCAAATCAATAAGTTATGTAAAATGATGTACGCACTAACTTGCCTCAAGAGATTCCAATACCTATTCTTGTTGTTATTCAACTATACTATTAATTCATGCAAGGAATGCCATCTAACCTTTAAAAATCCTATGAAATGCTCATTGACAACATGAGTTCTAGCTACAAAGTTATTTTCTCATGTGTAACTTTGCACTTTAAATGAGGGCACCAAATGGTTCATGAGGACATAGCCAAAATTACACAACAAATACTAGTAGTGTTCAAATGAGTAATTCTCTCCTCTTTGATTCAAATCTATCTATATAGGGGTGAATTCTTAAGGCATTTCATGTTATGATATGTGCATTTTGCAAGGATGCCCATAGATCCTACACCACCCTAAACCATTATGAGAAAAAGCACATAAAAGCTAGTGACAATAAGGCACACAAACATGGAACTCACCAAATCAATGACCTTTACCTCTTTGAGATTTATATTTGTCTCATGTCACACAAATCACTTGTCCATTGATGGAATAAGAACCATTCCTACTAAAATAGATTTCTCCATCAAGTTTTGGTTGTTGTATTAACAAGAAGAGTGTCATGTCCACTTATTTCTTACACTTGGGAAATTCAATACAAATACATGGGAAATCATCTCTCTCTCTCTCTTTTCTATTAGGCCAAGCCACTTCCTTCACAAGTTGAGATAAAATAGCTATAATGATTCTATCAATAAATCTTGTGGTGGATCTAGAGTTGATGCATCACAAATTAATCCCTCTTGCTGCATAGGCTCCATTCCCATTATACCTAAATCTTTAACGAGCTCTAGCAAAGCATAGAACAACTTCAATCTTCCACCCAAAGTAGGAGGACAAAGACAAATTCACTATGTTGATCACCATAAATTCTCTCTACCAGAGATCTCTAAGAGTGAGCAAAGTCCTACCATTTCAAGATTAAATCTACCTCTTCAATGTGTGCATCATCTAAGCTCCATTCATTGTCAATTCATTCCCCAATGTCAAGAGGCTGATAGATATAGATAATCATTCCCCAATGTCAAGAGGCTTGGCCTAAGATTGTAGATTACACCTTGTTGGTATAGAAGTTGTATATAAACAAGGTTGCTATGAAGGCAAAGAAAAATAGCTAAAGGAGGAGATGTAGAAATATCAACACCTTTGTAAGGAGGAGTGCAAGAGAGAGAACACATTGATATAACAAGTTAAGGAGTTGAAGATGGAGAAATCTTTGCTAAAAGGTGAAAGAGAACTCAATAAGAATAGGTCCAAAGATTGCAAGAAGAGATAGACACTCTTTGGATTGCAGCAATGTTTGCCAAAAATACTTCAAAGGTGAGTTACAAGACTACAATATAGATATTTTTCAACTCAAGCAAGAAGTGGAGATCATGTAGTGTAAGTATACCACCTTGCAAGCAATGATGGATGAAAATTAGAAGGAGATTGGTCTTAAGTTGTAGTCCTTGCAGAAGACCTTTGGGAGGAGAATGGGTAATGAACCACCCACAAGAAGAAATGATAGGAGGAGATCACCATGAAAGTCCAAAATCTATATAGCACCATGGAAGATGTGGATTCAATTACAAAAGTATACAAGACTTTGGAAGATCTTTGGGATCAATTGATGACCCTTGCTAAAGAAGCAACGGAGGGAACAATGACAAAGAGAAAACTGCATGAATTGAGGTTGCAGATCCAAATTCTTAGTACAAAGATATTTAAATACCTAAGGATAGATTGCAAAGCTCTAAAACTTTGGGAACACATAAACAAGAAATACATTGAGTCATATGATATCTTAATGTTAGAAATAGTTGATTAAAAGGATAGGATTGAACTTCTCTTAGAGTAATAAAGGCAAAAGAAGTTCTTTGCAGTTGTATACTATGCATATGAACTCTTCATAGAATAATTCTTTGTAGTTGGAGGTTCTTTTAATCATCTGTGGAGTAAGAAGAAGTCTGAAGACAAAAAAGAAGGATGTTTCCTTTGGGGAAGAATTAGCATCTTTCCAATACATGTGGATAGTATAAATTAGTGTAATGGTAATCATGATAAGATAAGACAAGATAAAGAGATAACCAACATACAATAAAGATGAGGAAAACTTCAATTTCAATAGATCTTTGCACTTTTTCAACCATTAGATCTACTACACTACAAATAGGACTTGCTATTTAAGGTTAAATTTGAATTTCACATGTTTATTTAATCAAAAAAAGCCAAATAAAGTGAAAGAGCCAAAAGACCTTTGTTGCTTTGCTTAATTTTGAGTATTCATGTCATGTCTTTGCTGAAAGGCTCTTGAGGAATCTTTGTAGCAGGAGTGCTAAGTATTTAGTGCATGTGATCCTTGGTAATTCATTTGGAGAAATGCCTTGACTGGTCTTAATTGAACTATAGTACTGATAGTATTCAATAGGAAGAAACACAAAAAATATTCATATACCGCATATAACTTTTTATTCTGTTGGTGAGCTCATTCTTAATACTAATGCAACGCATCATTTTAATCTCTTGGTGCTATTTAAATAGCAAGCCTAATCTTCCTTCCTCCATAAGTATGCAAGATGTGCATCAAGGTTTATGGCAGCTCAAATCTATACTAATTCTGCACTTCACTATTTTTGTTCACCAATACTAAATTTTCCCTTTGCACAATTGGCAAATTTCAAATTTCTTTAAATGGTTATTTCCTTTTGCTCACAACTCCACGAGCTCATACTCATGTTACCTATTTCCTATATTCAAACTTGATTGGAAGTGCCACCTTTAATTAAGTTGCTAGTAACTAAATTCATAGGATTATCGTAACCCATAAAAAGCTGTGGTTCACATTTGCTAGTTCTAGTAAATATTTTATGGCTATGGACCTCTACCCAAAAAACTACCCCTTACATACTACCCATACAATTCTTTTATGATACTTATAAACTTTTTGTATGGATTTCTTGGGAGGTGAAAGTTCTTTATTATAACTCCATTGGACTTTGAGTTGGAATTTAACCTGGTCTGGTGTTCAAGCCCCAAGCACAAGAATTAAAAGTTCCAATATGGACTAGAATTCAATTGGAAAACTTAGATTTTGGGATGGATAGGGGAGCTTGGCACAAAGGTGGTGTATGGGATGTTGCTATAGATAATAAGATTTTGAGCTTATGGGAACTCTGGCCAACAAATAAAATAGGAATAAAAATTAATGAAATAAAATAAAATTTGGGCCTGGAGGAGGAGTTATCAAGATATATCTAAAAGAAATTACTAGAGTTTTTCCATAAAAGATTATACTTTTATGCCCAATGGTAACTCTTGTTCAACTCTAAGAGGAACCTAGAGGAAGCTTGAGAGGACACATGACTTACTTGATATTTTCTTTTAACATGAGTTTAGGGTCTACCAATAATAGTTCCTATTTTCTTCTGAGTCGACTTTTATTGTCTACCAATTGTAGTTCCTATTTGCAATAATGGTGTGCCCTTATTATTACATTTTTAATTAGGCATATAGTATTATATATTGATAGTTTAATTAGTCATATCTACTCAATTGGACATTAATTTATAAATTTTGTATGTGTAGTTTGATAAAAAATTTATGAGGTATATAAAATTATTATTATTATTATTTATTTCATAAAAATTTCTCTATATTAATTGTCTTCTCTTGATTTTACAAAATTTCAGTTCTAATAATTTTTGTTATCTTGTTTAATCTCTACTTAATGTTTCATAGATTTCATTCTCTTGATATTTCCATAAAAATTACAACAAGAATTCAAATTTTTCTTGTTGAGAATTTTATGAATTGTGTAGTAATATTTTTGAATTTTTTATATATAGTCTCATACATTATTAGGTATAAAATAAAATTTAATAGTCTTATAAAGTATTAGGTATAAAATAAAAAGTTATGTAGTCTTATATAATATTAAGTATAAAATAAAAATTTATATAGTCTTATATATCATTAGGTATAAAATATGAAATAAAATTTATTATGAAGATCTCCAAGTACAAGAGTACTTATATACTTGGAGATTTTGGCTGCTTCTACTCCATTCATTGCCCATCCATGATTATGAATAATCAGCCCCTCCAAAATTGCATTATTTGTGTGATCCATGACCATCCTTTGTCCCATAGAAGATTCTCTGATATTATCTTGGAGAATATTTATTTAAAGGGTTGGAAAGTAATAAAATTAGGAGGAGTGAGGGTATGTATGTATATAGAAGGTGTCCAGCTCAAGAAGTGGCTTTTCAAAGTAGATTCTGAATGGGGTGGAACTTTAACATCTGCTACTATCACTTGACCATCTCAAACCAAGTGTAAGTTTGCACTAACTTGTATCATTGCAAAGCATACAATGCTCTCTCCAAGTGAAGTATGCATTCTCACATTCCATAACAAACACTATATCTCCAATAGCATCATGAGTAGCTATTCTCTAACTTCCAAAAGGATACTCAATTATATAGATTCCTACACCAAGTCATTTAGTGTAAAACCTCACTCACAAATTAGTAATGAAGGTATAGATGGGTGGACCAAAGTTAGGCAAAACCTCATTATTATTATTGGAAAGCAAGCAATTAGTATGAGTCAAATTTCCTAATGCCTTGTCAAGCTAGGGCCAAGAGCCTCATCCTTGCCGGAGCAAGAACAAAGATGTCTCTTAATAGCATGAGGAATAGATGTGTAAAGTAATAGAGAATGTAGTGCATACTAAAATTTTCAACACATCATGGAAAATTGCAAACCTTTGGTCCAATCAAAAAATAAGGAAGCAAAGGTTAGAAGGCTATCTTATGCTTGTATGGATAAGAAATCTCTTGTCTACCACAATATCACAAGGGAAGAAAAATATTCCTCTTCTACCTTGATTATATATATCTCCAAGATTAAACTATTAGCAACCACAAAATAGGAGGACACTAAAGATACCAAGAGAGCTTAACTACCTAAAAATGCTACAAGTGTCACCTCCTCCATGGATAGTAGACCTACCTCTCCAAATGGATTGGTAGAGTTATTTTTTTATATGCAAGTCCCCTATCATACACTCAAAGGTCCTTGGTCCAATAATATCACCAAAGGCACCAATGATCTTCCTATTAAAATCCTTCAAAGTGGATAGGTATGTTTGAGAAAGAGGAACCGTGTGAAGTAGGTCAGTTGGACAACATGAAATACTAGACGAGAGTACACCAAATGCCACATGTGGACCTCCTAGAGGGAGGTCATCCACATGAAGAATATATTTTACAAGAGTAATGTCTAAAAGTCATGTGATAAAATCTTCATATCCTACTAGCACTCCAAGAATACGTAAACCATTTTGTAGATGTGATACATCCTTTTGGTTGGAAGCTAGAGAAGAGGAAGGATGCCTTAACAAGATCATGCTCTACAATTTGACACCTTGAATCTCAATCCTACACAATAAAGCTTGGTAGTCAAGTGTTCACATGCTTAACTAATCTTATCTACAACATACATGATGTGTGTGTGTTGTTTACCAAGGAAGGAAAGACATAGCCTAGCATGGTCAAAGTAGTAGATAAGAGAGCTCAATAGTAAGATAGGCCAAAAAAAGGATACCCTAAAGGATCTCTTTGTCATGTACCACCAATCAATTGTATTAATATAGTGACTCCATCTTGTGAGAAATCATGGTAGTAATAGAGATGAGAAGGAGAACTATATAAGGACTACATGAAAGGAATAAGAATTGCAAAGGACCCATTGGCTTTCCTAAGCTCTCTAAAAATGGCTACACATGAGACATTATTACAAGCATTCTCACATCCACTTATGAACAACCCATTTTGGATATCTAGGAGTGCTTTGATGCCTAGAAATATAACCTCACAATCTCCCACTGTAACAACACTTGCTTGATGTGAACTAAAGTGTTATTGGACTAAGATGTTATTGGAAGTGAGAACAATGTTGAAGGATAATTGCATGACTAACTAGACATGAGAATACCTCTTTGATAACTGTTGGTTTAATGCTCTTTGTACCCTTCTCCTTTGCAAGAAATGACTTATGGACATAGTGGTTTCTCCCCTCTTTATTATTGTAGCCACATAAAGCAACTAAATAAAATCACTAGAGGGATAATCTTCTTGGAATCCATCTTTAAGATGCTCATAGACAATCCTTGACAAATCTCTTAAAAGGAGATGGATGAGTTTATGCACAATACATGTGCAAAGAAATCCATTAAGATATAGAGGCTCTATTGGCTCATGTACTAAAACCTCAATGGTACTCTTTCTCCAACAAAGAAATGCAACAAATGTAAGGAAGAGGTATTCTCGTTACTAGGACTAGCTATAAGTAAAGGATGTAGGGCTTGTGCTTCTCTATTATACTCTTTAGCTTGACCTAATATCTTATATCATCTTAAGGAGTGGAATTTTTAGTATCATGTGGATGAATCTATCTCATGTGATGTGCAGCCCAAAGCCTACCCTACAAACTCTTTTTGTAGGGTAGACTAGTCTCCCACTCAAAATCTACAAAATCTAGCAAACACCTCTCTTTGTACCACATGTCCCTCTCTAGTATAATAAAGACACCATCATGGGAGTAAGAGGAATAAGAACCATGCTAACCATATGAGCGATCATGTACCAATCCATCCAATGCTAAGCAGAAGGCATATCTTACCTTATTTTTATCATGGAATGCAGATGGAAGCATACGGAATATACTTAGAAAACTAATCTCAAATAGCACCAAAATACAATCCACTTGAGATACTAACCACTCCTAGGACTCAATTGGTAATGGGAATGATGCTTGCATCACTTGAAAATTCCATGTAGTCCTATCATAGTCCTTGTGCATCTTCACCGTGTCTTTACCCCTTGGAAGATAAAGAGTGTCCATACTAGGCATATGTATCTAGGGCTACTCTAAAACACACCATACAGAGAAATGAAGCAATAGCTAGCACAAGAATAAGAACAGTGACAAGGCTGGCACTTCTTCCTATACTTGCACAAAACCACAACCCCACTCCCACAAATAAATAAATGCTAACTTTTAGAAACACTAAAAACTAGAAATTCTCATCAATTTTATTTCTTGCATGACACCAAAAGATTAAAATTCCAAACCTATCTCCAATCCCTATAAATTAAATGCATTTATCTCAAACTTAGTTCTAATAAAACTAAAGCATGAAAACAAAGAGATTAAAATTGGAAATTCCAGACCATCTCCGAACCCTACAAGACTAAAATGCATTCATACCTATCATGAATTGGGTAACAAATGGATAGAATCGGTTCTGACTAATCCATTATGATCGAAAACTTCCAAGTTCTTCTTACTTTCATGCAGTTGTTTCCCGGGAAGTAGTGGATGCCGGCCATCATTTGCCGAACACTTCAGATATGGAGACGGAGTTATACACACGTATAGGGGTTTCTGATACCAAATACGTTAGCGAGTTCTATTGGCAATGCAGACCATGCGGGGAGTCGGCCTGCTATTCTCCGTATGGTATAATCACAAGTATGGCTAATATCGGAACCACAAGGAAAAACACTTTCCTTTCTGTATCTTGAGTCCAGTCGAATCCCTGCTAATGTTGGGACAGCTCGCGAGGAGATTTACATCGATCATGAGCTGATCAAGCTGTGCGAAGCTGGCAGCAACTAGTTTGAGGTAGGTCATCGACGCCTTACATGTTCCTTGGAATCAGTGGTCGATTTTGGTATTAACATTCAGATTTCGATTTGAGTTCGTCTGCGTCTTGCTCCTGCTCCCATGGTTGGGAGAAGCTTACAATCAAGATTGTCACTCACAAGTAGAGAAATGGATGATCCGTGAGGACATCCGTTTGTTTTGGATGCTTTCCAACATGATCAGTGCGTTTTGCTCCAATTCTCAGAGTAGGTCTCGATTGAGGATCTCTTGAAGTCTTGCAGAGTTTGCGATGAAATTCTGTCGAAAAGTCCATAATATAGCCCACTGTTTCAGGCCGAACACCAGCTTCCACTCAAGAGGAGACGAATGCTCTTGCGCTCACTGAAATCGAAGGAGCCGAAATCTAGTTTGACATGGGCACATGTGCTTTAGGAGACATGAGGAGCGGGATATCATTTTCTATGGTTTTGATAGTGATCCTTTGCAATAGCTGGTTGGTCGCTTCTAGCATAGGATATGGTCTGGACAGTGCACTCAATCAAGCTCAGAGCGATCCCTTGGCTGATAATGACATTTTCTTCTCTCTGTCACCAGCCCTAAAGAAGTTCCTCGTTAAAGATCCCAGCTTCGACACGAACAAAAAAATTCAGAGTCTTTTTGGCATTGAATCTACCACCCTAATCAATGTCAAACTTGTTGGATTTCCGGGTGATGATGACCGAACTAAGAGCCAATTGGAATCTCAACTTGCCCGCTATATCGACGCTCTAAACCAGGAGCTTCGTGTTAGTGTTATAGGATCCGAGGCCCATGAATTGATGATCAAAACGAAGATCTCCGTAGAGGTTACTAGGGTTGGCCGGCAGTTGGCAGACAAAGTTTTCAGTGCTGTCAAAGCGCACCTGGATAGTACACCTCCAGCAGCTTCAGGTGTTCGGTTTAATTACAATCCAATTCAAGCTGTACCTTACAGCATTGTCGACGATATCATCCAGGCAGATTTGGAGAAGCCACTCTCTTCATACACGGTGTATATTCTCAACAGTCGTGCACAGGAATCCAACTACGGGTACGAGTATGGGACTGGAGGTCAGTCCAACTATTTCACCAAGTGCCTCGGGACTTTCTGGACAGGGAAGGACCGTTACATGTGGATAGACATTGCTGCCGGTCCTGTAGAGTATGGCCCTTCAAGTTCTGGAGAGGGGTATGTTAAAGGGGAAATGTTCCCTTCTGCTCAGTCCTACGGCTTGAACCAGTTCCAGAATGTTCTACTTGCAGATCTGGCCGCAATGATCTGGAGTGCTGCGCGTCTGCTGTTCGTACCATCCGTTCGGATACCTGTATCTTTTGAGCAAGATATAGAAGTTCATCTGATCCACATACAAGGCGCGAATACCACAGAAGATAGCAAAGGTATCGAGCTGGAACTTATCAAAGAGGCATTTTTGAAGGAGAAGGAGAGCCTGATGTTGCCAAAACAAAGTTTGACGTTCAAGTACTTCAATCTGAAGTTTGCGAAGTGTCCTATATGCGCAGCAGCCCTAGCTCGTGCTCACAGGACGTTCACTGCTCGAGTTTTCTTAGAAAGGTATAGTCTTTTCGTTGATGACTACTTGGACTCGAAGCAACTTCATGAGTTTCTCTCTGAGTTTGGTACCGACTTGGAAGAGAAAATGGAAATAGATCGTGCAAGTTCAGCACATATACTTCCCATCTACATCTTGGATGTAGATTCTGATCGGCAGCTGCTTCTGGACCGCTATCACCAGGTGATCCCTTTTCGAGACATGGTTATAGCTGTACGAAGCAAGGCAGCCCAAGTGGTAACTGAGTATAGCTGCAATGGTCGACCTATGGTGGCACAAACTCGTATGCTAGAAAGGCCGATTGTAGGCGCCCTTCTACAGACATTGTGGGGCGTTGCACCTACACATTTGACTTGGAGTGCTCAACACAACAGCTCTTTGGTAGACTACAGATGGGCTGTTGGGCAGACGCCATTTGGTCCATTCTCCGATAGTATGTCACTGTCATTTGCCCAAAAGGATGCAGCTCCACGGAACGTTCTTTACTCAATGCTGAACCAGTCCATCTCGACAGCCCTTGATCTCTTAGAAACTATAAAGGTGCATGGTGGGGAGAAGAAGCTTTTTGGACAGAAGAGGCACTTGGAATTTTTGCAACGATGGAATTTGTTCGTCTACAAATTGGACAGGGCCGTGTCAACTATCTCACACTTTGACTTCAAGACGGGGCTTTACTTTCTCAAATCAGCAGAGCATGATCTGTTTGCTATTCACAATCTTGCATACACCGCGTCTGGTGACTTCGAAGCCACTATGATTTGTTACAAGGATCCTCCATATCCATGGCTTTGGAGTCTTGTCTTTGTATCGTGTGTAGGATCAGTAGTTTATGTCTGGTTTAGAAGAGACAAGATATTTGTCAACAAAAAGAAACGCTTTTGACCAAATGAGAGAGGTTTCGTTCTCCACTTTTCAGCGCACTGGCTCTATTGTCAGCGAATATTGGCAGTCATCAGGAAATGAGGACGTCGCCTTTTGATGTGAGTGAGGCTCCCACCTATGTTTGCCGTGTTGTTTGCACTTGTGCATGACTCCAATTGCTAAAGTTCCTGAGTAAAAGTTTATTTGGAGGACTACGAGAGGCACACAATCTTCCTTTTGGATGTCTAAAGTTATATGCCATCCCTGCGTTTCCTGTGAATCTGGGAAGGTATGCAGTGCGCATTTTAAGAAGGACTACGGTGATAGGTAGTCTGTGGGAAAGAATAGCTCTTCACATGTGTTGCTCAGATTATAGCAGGCAAATCTAAGTTGAAAGCAGACTTGTTTCTAGCTGGTTGTCCGTTTCGCGGTTGATGAATCTGAATTTGTTTGAGGAGCCAATTGCTTCGTTCTTTCTTGCAGGCCCGCTACATATCAACATAGGCATTTTACATCAGGATTGCCTGCTTGTCATAAATATCTTGTAAACTCCCTGAAGATTTGCGGTTATTACATCGCAGTTGGACCTCGTTACTGGAATTTACTCCCTTGTTCCCAGCTCTATATTGAAGCTCAGAACTCCATGCTTCCTCCACATGGTGACAACAGCGGCAAACTCCCATGCACTATAGAGCTACCTTATTTTGTAAATTTGTTCGCTTTGATGGGACTTTGGGATATACTTGTGGGATTTAGGATTCGGTGTGTCCTTTAAACTTTCTCTTTGGCCGCACTTCTCGTAAATGGTCACCTGTGGACCTGTATAAATGTTGCACCTGTTACAGGACTAATGTTGTTTCTGGCCTTCGTTGTGGAAGACTACATCCTGCACCTTATGGTCTGCAGAATTTCAATTGCTGAGTTTGGTTGGCATTGTTTGGTCCAAGAAGCTACAGCAATTTACCTGGAGGTTTGAAATAAATTCTTTAACCAGGAACTAACCTTATTTCAATTTCGCAAGGACTCTATGTCTCGCCTATCGCTTATCACTTGTCCCGTGTACTTGGATTAGCACTCAATGTTGAAAGGCGTGCAGTGAAGCAATTTAAAGAACAAGTATCAAATTCATGGGAAATTCGACTATATTTTCAGAGAATATTTCTGAGAGGTTAAAGTACTTAGATGACAGCGCTCAACTACTTTTGTGCATCTCTTACCTGTAATACAAGGAAAAGTGTTACAGTACGTTGTAGATAAATTAGATAAAGTAGCAGCTTAATACCTCCTTATCATGTTGCCAATGAGTATTCCGCGTTCACATAAAACTTCCGAAGCCTAGCTGTGTTCACATGGTGGACCTGTATGACCTGACTGGTTATGGCCGTTTGTGTTGCTTTCCTTCAAACTTTGACTTCAAGTGTGATCCGTAGATTTCAACTTTTGTCTAGATGGTCAAGGATATAAATTAGTTCTTCATTTGCCTTAGATGTACATTTGCTAACGGCAAGTGTGTATTTAAGGCCACCTAAGTTTTATAAGCGTTTATGGTCTTCCTAGAAGAGCGACAGAACTAGATCAACCCTAAACCTCTTCTGGGCCACAGAAGGTTGTCACGCTTGACATTGACAACGATAATCAACTGACCTACTGTGGGACTGGCGCAGCAATTGATCTTTATGGAAGGATGAGGTAGAGATATCTCTATATGTAAAAATGAGGTTTGTCATTCGATTTGTTTACAACGGTTAAAGGGGTCTTCCCATCTGTGTTTATCGGGGCATTGTGCTCATCATCTTACGTGTGCTTGCAATTGAACTTCTTAACAATTCTTTTAATCGTGAAGCATGTTAATAAGAAACTTATCTCATTTTCTCATATTTCACGATACTGTATGTCGTTTAGTGGGAGATTAATTTTTTAAGTGGTATTGAGCGTCTAAGTAACAAGCTTGCATACAGTGATTTAAGTTGTTGAGATGGGTTGTTTGAAGTCTGGATATTGTAAATGCGGAAGTGGTTAATAAATGGGTCTTCTATGATTTTAGGTTAGATGATAAATCTATCGTCGAAATTCTAATATTTTAGAATATTCACAATCAACTTATTAGTATTTCATGGTTTAGCTAATAGTAAGTCTATGTATTTCAATCCGTGCGCTGGACATGTAGTCTCTTAAACACTTTCTTTTGATTTAATAAGATTATTTCCTTCGTCATGTCGGTCATTAATTTTGACTGTCGGTCATTAATTTGGTAATTTTCTTCAACCATTTTAGCTACTTAGGAATGTAATTTAAAGGTTGGGTTGCTTGCAGAAAATATTACTGGGCATCTAACTCTTTTGTGTTTCAACTACATTTTAAGTAATATTATAATATTATAGATTTCTTTGTAGGTAAAGATTATAGTTGATAGGTATTAGAAGAATTGATGGCTGGTTCATAGTCAGGTTTCACATGATGATATTCTGGTTGCACTCCTTTCCTTAAATGTTGTTTTTAAAAAATATCTGCCACCTAAGTAAAGCTATTCTACCGTCGTATAATTTCTCAATCTCCGCGCTAACGTAGAGTGGGCTTTTGGGTTCAGACACAGTGCATGTACTTCTGATATAGGTAATTTGCATTTCATTTTAGCTTTTCAATATAAATCAACTCGTTACTCAACTCCATTTCCATTTAAATCATGTGAAAAATATCAACTCTTTAATTGAGTATAAATTTGGGGAATAGATTCGACCTTTCAAACGGGCAATCAAATTTCAAGCGGTACATATAGTTCGTTATTTAATATATTCTAAGTCTATCCAAGACAATTACTAATAAAATATAAAATATCTATAATATATATATTTCTGTAAATTAAAAAATTCGAGTATTGTGCACTGAGTAAACTTATAAGCTAACCAAATAATCTTGCCAATGTACTTCTTCCACTAAATAATACTCTCGGACTATCATAGCATTTAAATTGGTAATTATCAATTGGAAAAGACTTAAGGAAAGGTTTGAACTTTTCTTCAATATTCAGAATAAGCATTTTCAACGGTTAATGAGGTTTTGAAATATTTAATTTTAAAAAAATGTAAAAAGGTTCATTTTCATATCAACATCATTTAATCGAAGAAAAATATAATTTTAAAATCAAAATAACAAAATTTATGAGAAAATTTAACGAAGAGATGGAATAAAGGAAAATAATTTTATATAATTTAACAGTAAGTTTCATATACCTTGGACCATAGAAAGTCAAAAAGTTATAGATCTAACTATCCAGTTTGAAAACCTGAAATCTGTAGTTTTGGAGAACGTTGATTTGAAACCCAAATTAACTCTTTCAAACCTATAGATATTAGACTGGTTAGAAAACTGTCGCTAACAACGCACGTCACTGAACAAAGTGAAGAGCTCTTGGGGCATTCGTCGACTAGTGTTTTATCGAGCAATGAGAGACACGTTTGACTATAAATATCTGTCATAAGGATTAACTAATATGAAAAATTTCTCTAAATAGTTTGAGTTCTAAATATCAAGTTATCTAAATAAAATACAGAAATAAAAGTGAAATATACGTAAAATTATGAATATTAGTGAGTATTAATATCGTGAAAAGTTACTGTAAAAAAGACTATTATATTAAAAATGTTACTGATAGTCTTGAATCCTCTAGGTTTGGACCGGAACAAAACTTATAAAATAAGAGAATAGTGGACAAAGGCCATCTATTTCACGTTTATTTGAAGATTACTGGAACGAACGGGAATGTTATGTGGGTCGTGCGGTTCAGGAGGTAGAGAAAAGATAGGATGATTACTAGAGTAGTGAGACAAGGCCACTTAGTATACACAAAACAAACAAGAAAACGGAATACAAAGGACCAAAAGTTTTATAAAAGAAGAAAAAGCATGAGATTCGACAAAGGAGTGCAAAGCCTTATATCTAAAGGAAACATAGAAGCTAACCAAAGCTGATATATAATATGTCTGGTCTATTGTTGAACTTACATGATAAAGGTCTTTTAAATGTATGTCTGGTTGATGGGTGGATGTGTCTCCAATGTAGTGGGAGTTCTTATTATTACCTCAAGTGCATGCAATGTACAGAATGAATCATTATAAGGTGATGAAGACTCTATCTAAAATATGAGAACGTGATGTATAAACTTCCCCTAACTTCTCTCTTATGCAAAAATCCTTGTGAGAAGACCATAAAAATGACGTGAAGATGCCAAAAGTCTCCTATTCTAAAGGTACAATGGTATCAAAGGTTAGTCATGGTGCATAATGGTCTTTCTTGTGCCTAATGCTAATGGCCATCCTTACTTGTGCTTATGTGGATGCTTGAGGTAAAGACTTTACACATAAAAGGTTTGCAACTATCATCAAACAATATATATATCCTATAAATGAAAGTTACTATGTTTTTCCTCACTCTTTGAAGAGATAGAAAACTCATGTAATTACCATTTGATCTTTAAATGAGACCATGTGAATTGTAGGATCTATGTGACATTGTATCTCTAATAATATTATGGATTTTGATATCTATCCATCCAAAGCACGGAGAAAAAATGTATATATGGTGTATGGAGACACACAAGTACAAAGGTCTAATAAAGCTAGAAGTGCAAGACGTTGTAGACGGAGTGCTACAGTGAACTCCTTAGATGAAATATGAAAGTCTCAAATTGGAAAAGCATAAAGCCAAGCTCGAGATTATTTATCTCTGCAAGAGAAAAACCTAACTTTAGCAAATATAAATACATATTCAGAAAGCAAAAACGTTGGTGAAAGCGCATACTCTCTTCGAATTCACCTAAATCTTACTAGAGTCTAGAGGTGAAAAGTCTACGATTGTAGAGAATATCATATAAATTTAGACACGCAATAGATCAAGAGCTAATGATTTATTTAAAAGATATGAGGACATAATTTCAAATATGACTAGAACTATATTTTGATAAAAAAAACGTATTCTACTATATCACAATAGATGCAAAAAGGAAGTAAAAGATCATGCGGTAAAAATCTATATATCAACGTAGGAATCACGAAAGCAACGATCTTATGACCACGCTCCCAACAAAACTAATATGCAGTAACCTAATTGTGTGAATTGACACCCATTTATTGTGAATTGGCATCCAGTAGAATACGCAGACCATTTGATCTTATCCTATATGAATTACAACCGAGAATATCAAGAGAATTGACAAGACAATTTCAAGTGGAAAAACTATGAGAATCCGAACGTAACATGTATATCTATCAACTTCTTGATTGGGAAATTGCCTCCTAGAGATCATTAGATATTAATATTAAATGGTTTTTCTTATGAGCTTGCATCGAAGAACTGAACGGAAAATCAAACGAAAAAGTCAAAATAAAAAAAGATTTTTTGGGAAATTTATATATCATGATAAGATGAAAATTGAAGATTAAAAGTAATTTAAAAGATTTTCAATATTTACTATAGCATATTTTGCAACCATAACAAACATAGCAATGTATTAGTAGGGCACCTTTAACTTTGTATGCGTTAACATACCCTAGTCTTGTATTTGGATTATTGATTGCTTTCTAAAACCTAAATTCAAATTTTATATTAAACTCCAGGATAGTAAGTTTTCCATAAATGATGCTAATCGTATAATGAAGGAGCGATTTTTGAAACTGTATTTAGTAACTATATTTGGTAAATGAAGTTATGTGTAGATGGTAGAATTATCAATTCTAGGATCCTATTTAGTTTGAAAATGGATACTCTGTCACTAGAGCGTCGATTCAAATATTTATGATTTCGTTGTGGAAATGAACTATTACTTACATATTGAAAGGATATTCCATAGAAATAATTTTCAAAAAAATGGACTGAGAAATAAATAAAAGAGAGATAATTAGTAAAATGAATTGAACCTCGTCAAGTATTGATATAACACTTCCACACACTCCCTATCAATTCTACAGATCACAAATAAAAGAGTAGGGTTTCGGTATATGATATACGATTTGAAACCCTCTTGTGTCGAACCAATGTTCACCGTTATTCATCACTGACTTTTCTTCAAAGATAGAACCCTCCTTGTTGTAAACTTTAAAAGCATCAAATGCTCGGGAGGAATGCTTCTTTGTACATTGAACTTCGTCCAATTGCAGTTCCTACGACCCAATTGCAGTTCATACGACGTAATCTGTAAACTTTTGGATTTTAGTCCAATTTTGCAATAATACTTGATTTCAACGAGTCATTCTCTTTATTAATAATTAATTTCTGCTAAGATTTGGTTTAATGTAGTACTGTTAAATTTGTAGGGTCCACGTGACTGATTGTACTTGTGGAGGATAAAAGAAAGTTACCTTAATGCAGTTTAGGATTTAGTGTTTGTGATGGAACAAAAGAGTGGATCTAGTGTATGCGACAGTACATGACAGTGCATCCTTCACTTAGAGTAATCGTTTATATATATACTATAGGTAACAGAAATTAAAGTAAACTTGTAAATGTTCTGATACAATCAAGTGATAATAGCATTGTGGTTAAATGTACTTTCAAAAAGGGTGATTATCCATCCTTAGGATAGGCGGCAAAGAAAATGGAGGTAACTGAAGTCTCCTTTATAGGTCATAGTGGTAAAGGAGTTATGTGAAGGATTGTCCAAAAGTTTACCAAACAGAGATATCATTTTCACTTTCTTATTCTGTAATTTATTTTAAACACCGCATATTCTGTAAAGCAATCATGTCAAGTAAACAATCGAATGGAATATAGATCATTTGACTTATAATATTTCAAGTATACCAAGGTAAGAAATTTGTTTTGCTCTTATTATAACTTTAAACCCATTTAATCTGTGAGGATATATCCTTGTAAGGTTTGATGGGATCTTCCCTCCATATTTTCTAGAGGAAAGCAATCGAGTCAAGTAAAATACTCCAACTCCAATGGAATATTGAACCTTTTACTTACAAAACTTTGATGTTTTAAGTATTGTAAGTGAAATTTTTTATTCTGCTATTACTGGAACTTAAACTCATTTTTATCTATCGGGATTTATCCTTGTAAAGTTTGATGGGATCTTCCCATCCCGTTTTTCCTATTTAATTAAGGGAGCGTCTAGGTTGACCAACCCTCTGCTAGTTTGACACCCAGGTTTATTCCCGATTGTTTGATCACCGTATGCGGCAGACGATTTGGTTACATTTCCCGTACCTGCGTGGTCAACAGTGCGGGCCGCCCGAATCAAAGCGGTGGTAACAGCGGGTAACCAATTAGAATCAACTTTGAAGTTAGGGTTGTCAACCTACCAAATGGAGGAGTGAACCTAGACAGTCCATTATTAATTATAGTACAGGTGAGAGGACCACCAGTAATTGAAATAAGTAGTTCAGGGTGCTTCGTGAAAGATCTTCTTTCCGAACGCATCGTATGATAAATACTGTGCGTTGTCAGCACAAGTCGAAAAGTACCCAAATGATACGAAGGACTGGTCAGTCTTTCGGTTTAGGTTCTATAGGGTCCTTGTGAATAATGTTTATAGTTTTGGGAGTTATGGCGATTGGTACGAGAAGAAGGATATATATAAATATAAAAAAATAAATAAAGAATAATTTTTATATTATATAATATTTAAATAAATATTTTATTTTATAATTTTGATATTGATATTTAGTTTAAAGATTATACAGAAATGAATAGAAAATTATAATGATTTAAAGATTTTTTTTAGGATATAGAGTGATATTATACATTAATGTGTAGTGAATTTTTTAAAAGTTTTATTATTTATTTTAAGGGGATTTATCGTAATATTTTTTAAAATATAAAATAAAAATTATAAGAACTTATAATTTTTAAAGTTTGGAGAGATTTTAGTTTTTCATGTGAGTTGAGAAGTGAGAGGTTGTAATTTGTTAGTATGGGAAGATATGGAAAAGAACATCATATGTTAATATCATTATTTTTGTGCTAACCATGGTTACACCTTCTCATGTGGGATTGCTTAGAGTGGCTGGGGATACACAATAGTGATACTCGAGATTATACGCGCTTTCTTTATCCCATTGTTGACCGTTCCAAGGATACCGATTGAATTGGGGGAGTGGTTAGCTTCTCATGTAGGTTGCATTTGGAATTATTTGAGACTAGTATTCCATATTCACATCAATTCCATAGGCTACTCCGTTGTCGTGCGTATATACATCGCTGTCAACATCATACATTATAGAAGCACAACTCACACATAAATCATACATAGACTCTAAAGTGCCACAATAATCAGATTGCTTACCACTCTCAACTCAACTCAGATCAGTACTTGATCTGTCACTCTATAAATTGCCAACAACTGGGTATTGATTACAGTCAAGCCACAACCACTCAAGCATAGAGAATCTAGGTGACGCTCGCCGGCCTCTGTCCACCATAGCCAAGAACCCGAAGGCTCAACATCAGAGAAGTGAGCTCTCTGGAGCTCACTTCAAAACTATACCCCCTGGATTCGAGCTAGCTCCAAAACCCTAAACGGTCCCGTTGATGGCACACTCGACAGTCCCGTTGATGGCACACTCGATGGTGTGAACGGTGCACAGTGACGGTGGGCCCCACCGTGAAGTCAGTACCCCGAACATGAAATCTGCCCGTCGGAAAGTAGTCTTTGAGAAACTACTGAAATAACTCTAACTACTATCACTAGAACTCCAGTGTCCGAGCATCTAGATGCGGCACTACAAATGGCGTGACACCATACATTTCATGATGAGGCTAGACAAGCTTTTTGCCTACCACTTGATCATTTGGCATATGATCCCTTGGACGAGTTAGCATGGTTCATATTCCTCTTACTCCCTTGATGCTGTCTTCGTTATGCTAGAGGGAGATGTGCGGGGCATAGAGAGGTGACTGCTAGATTTTGTCAATTTTGAGCCAGGATGGGCGGCCCTATAGGAGAAGTCTATTATGGTTGCACATCTTAGGATATAGATTTTGCCACAGGATATCACAAAGTCCACTCGATTATGACAGTGTAAGACATTGGGTAAGGCGGGAGAGTTTAGTAGAGCGCCAAAAGCACTACACCCTTTGTCCATGGCCAGTCCTACTGATGGGACTATTTCTTCCCTATGCTCACTACATCATATGGCAGGAGAGGGATTACCACTAGAGGTCTTAGATTATTAGCCTGAGCATCCTTTATGTCTTGATAGGTCACTTTTTGCACAAGCATTGTGCACTACCTCTCACCTTTTCTTAGGAGGCTTGTCAAGGATGGTATATGAGCATATTAGAGATTGCTCTCATGTAGATGAACCTTCTAATGGTTTTATCAAGTTGTTTTAGGTGGCTGCAACAATAATGAGAGGAGATATTCCTATGTTTGTTAGTCAGGTGTTAGGTGCTAGTTGACTTCTTGCAATGGAAAAGGACACAAGGGTATTAGACCAATTGCTATTGGAGATATCTTTTTGCATTTAGTCAACCACACCATTGTCCTTTAGTATTGTTCTCACTTCCGACAATACTTTAGTCCATATCAGTTTGGAGTAGCTACACCTAAAGGATATGAGGCTATATCTTTAGGCATTAGCGCACTCCTAGATATCTATCTAGAGTGGGTCGTCTTACATGTGGATGTTGAGAATGCTTTTAATAGCATCTCATGAACATCCATCTTTAGAGAGCTAAGGGAGGTTGGTGGATCCTTGGTGAGTCTTATTCCGTTTATATGGTCTTTTTATGGCTCTCTTGTTTCCCTTTACTACTAGCACAATTGCTCATAGGAAGGAGCCACCGTCTTGGAGTCAACTATAGGTACACAATAGGAAGATCCTTTAAGGGGACTTTTATTTGCCATGGCTCACTTTAGAGCTCTCTTATCTACTATTTTGGCCATGCCAGGTTGTGTATTTCCCTCCTTGGGATACGATACACACATTGTGGGCCATGTAGATCAGATTAGGCAGGCCTTAGACCACTTGATCACCAAGCTACATCTAGTAGGCTTGAGAGTCAAGGTGTCAAAGTGTAAGGCATGGTCTCCTTTAGGTATCCCTCTCCAGCTTTAATTTTCAAAGGGGTGTATCACATCTAGAGAGGGTCTACATGTTCTTGGAGTGCTAGTAGGATCCGAGGATTTTGTCACATGCTTCTTAGATGCTGCCCTTGCAGAGGATGTTCTCCATGTAGATGACCTTCCATTACTAGGAGATCCACATGTGGCATTTGGTATGCTCTCCTTAGTATTGCTTGTCAACTGACCTACCTCCTCTGCATAATTCCTCCTTCCTTGACCTTCCTATCATGTCTAACAACCTTTGATAGGAGGATTATGGGAGTCTTTGGTGATATGATTGGACCAAGGACATTTGAGTGTGTGATAGGAGATTTGGCACATAAACATACATTTGTACTGATCTTTTGTGGAGGGATTGGCTTGCTATTTATGGAGGAGATGGCACATATAACATTTTTTGGTAGTTTTGCTCTCTTGACACCCCTACTTTCCTCTTATTTTGTGGTGGTTGTAGGTCAATTTTGGAGACTATGTGATAGGCGGAGGATCTTTTTCTCTCCAAATATTATTGCGGTAGATGAGAGATAGTCTATCCCCACGGGCACACGGAGACCTTCCATCTTTTGCTTCATTATTGTCAGATTGGACTAGAGGTTTACAATCTTCCTTGATCAAGCAATAATGTCAACATACACTACATTCTCTCTTAGTTGACTCGTCTATTCCTCATGCTACTAGAGCACATCTTTGCTCATGCTTTGGCAAGGGTGTTGGCTATTGGATCCTAGCTCAACTCTACATTAGGGCATTTTGACTTGCACCAACTATTTTCTCTACATCAATGAGGTTTTGCCTAGGTTTGGTCCACACATCTTCATCTTCATTACTCACTTGTGTGAGTGTGATTCTACACTAGATACAACAACGGTCCATATGACATGATGTCCTTTTGGAGGACAAAGGATAGCTACGCATGATGCTTAGAGACATGGTGTTTGCTATGGCACAAGAGAATGGATACTTGGCTTGGATTGAGCATTCATATGCTTTGTAGATAGCATATGTTAGGGCAGACTTACACTTGGTCCAAGATGATCAAGTGATAATAGCGTATGTCATGGTTACAAACCCTACATATGATACAATTTTGGAAGGAATGATTACCTATCTCCCTAGATGGGCAAGAAATGCAACAAAAACTCATAAGGTCTCCAAGTATAGGGGTATGCATTGAGGTCACCTCTTTGTTCCTCTAGACTTGGAGTTATATGAAGCAATGGACATTACATTTGACACATTTGTCAAGGAGTGAGAGAACTTATCATGTTAGGTGCATGGGATACCACTCTCACTCTTATACTTTGTATAATATTTTAGATAGTTTTTATCCATTGCTCTATAGATAGCAATGGCAAGTGCAATCCATAAGAGAGCAATTGCACTAGACAATACTTCTTTGGATGCTCCAATTGTTTATAGATTTTATGACTTGCATAGCTCAAATATCTTAGATATAGTATGGCATATTTCACATATAGACCATGTTGGGGCATAGCCCCATTTTACCTTTGTTGTCTCATCCTTGTAATGCTTGATGAGGTTTTCCCATCCTCCATGTTTTCTTGGCGGTCACCCTTTCTCCTTTGCTAAATTGTTTGTATTCCTAAGTAGATTGTATCTTTTCTTCTTGAGTAGTTTGGGAGGAGTTCAGGAAAAGGTGGAGATGGAAGAGGAGAGGGAGAGATATGAGAGGAAAGATTCATATTTTTTGAGTGCTCCCTAGCATATAGCACTTGAATGAATAGTTGATTCTATTTGTTTTTCAATTTTGGTTCCATTGGTACCTAGATTGAAGACTATGGAAAATTGAGTAGAAAGTTATAAAGATATTTCAGTTTTTTAGGTTTAGATAGATCATTACACATTGAAAGTGATGGGCTGAGAATTTTCATTTCTAATCTCTTGGTTTTCATGATTAAGTTCAATGAATATTTAGTTTGGAGATGGAAATTGAAAATTACGAGAGTCTATAGTTTTTAGGGTTTGAAGAGATTGTATTTTCTTATGTGAGTTGGGATGTGTGGGGTTGCAGTTTTGCAAGTACGGGAAGATATAGAAAGGAGCATCATGTTTTACTATCATTATTCTTGTGCTAATGATGGTTACACTTCCCCATGTGGGGCCGTCTAGAGCGGCTTGGGCTACACCATGCTTAGTGTGTCACCGATGCTTTACCTTGCAAGGGGTAAAGACCCATGTGGGAAGAATATAGAAGGACTATGATTGGACCACTTGGGATGCCTATGTGAGGCAAGCAATCACATCAACAATAGTGACACTCTGGATTATGCACACTTCTTTTATCCCTTTGTTGACCGTTCCAAGGATATCGATTGAGTTGTGAGAGTGGTTAGCTTCTCAAGTGGGTTGCATTTTGGGGTTATTTGTGACTAGTTTTCCATGTCCATGTTTATTCCATAGGCTACCCACACACTCCATGATGAGGCTAGACAAACTTTTTGCTTACCACTTGATCGTTTGGCATGTGATCCCTTGGACGAGTTAGCATGGTTCTTATTCCTCTTACTCCCTTGATAGTGTCTTTATTATGCTAGAGGGAGACGTGCGAGGCATAGAGAAGTGGCTGTTAGATTTTGTTGATTTTGAGCGGAGGATTGGGTGGCCCTTAAGGAGGAGTCTATTAGGGCTACACATTTTAGGAGACAAGTTTCACCATAGGATACCATAGAGTCCTCTCTATTACGATAGTGTAGGACCTTGGGTAGGGCAAGAGAGTTTAGTAGAGCAGCACAAGTGCTACATCCTTTGTCTATGGCAAGTCCTACTGATGAGACTATCTCTTCCTTATGCTCACTACATCCTATAGCAATAGAAGGACTACTACTAGAGGTCTTAGATTATCAGCCTGAGCGGCCTTCATGTCTTGATAGGTCACTTTTTGCCCAAGCATTGTGCACTACCCCTTGCCTTTCCTCAAGAAGCTTGTTAAGGATGGTTCATGAGCACCTTAGAGATTATTTTCAAGTAGATGATCCTTCTAGTGGTTTTATTGAGTTGTTTCAAGTGGCTACAGCAGTAGTGAGGGGAGACATTCCTATATTTATTAGTTAGGTGTTTCTCCACCACAATTTCTTGTGGTGGAGAAAGACACAAGAGCATTAGGCCGATTGTTGTTGGAGAGATCTTTTTTCATTGGGTAGTCGTACCATTGCATCTAATGGTTTTATCAAGTTGTTTCACGTGGTTGCAGTAGTAACAAGAGGAGACATTCATATGTCTGTTAGTCAAGTGCTAGGTGCTAGTTGACTTCTTGCGATGGAGAAGGACATGGGGGCATTAGACCGATTGCTATTGGAGATATCTTTTTGCATTTGGTCAGCCACACCATTGTCCTTCAACATTGTTCTCACTTTTGATAGCACCTCAGTCTATATCATTTTGGAGTAGCTACACCTAGAGGATGTGAGTCTATATCTCTAGGCATTAGGGCACTCCTAGATATCCATCCAAATCATTCTCAACATCCACTTGTAGGATGACCCTACAAGTGGATGTTGAGAATGATTTTAATAATGTCTCATGGGCATCCATCTTTAGAGAGCTAAGATAGGCTGGTGGACCATTGATGAGTCTTATTCCTTTTATGCGGTCTTTTTATGGCTCTCCTGCTTCCCTTTACTACCAACATGATGGTTCATAAGAGGGAGTCACCATCTTGGAGTCAGTTGTGGGTACACGTCAAGGAGATCCTTATTTTTCCATGGCTCACTTTAAGGCTCTCCTATCTACTACTTTGACCATGCCAGGTTGTATATTTCCCTCCTTGGAAGATGATACACACATTGTGGGCCATGTAGATTAGATTAGGCAAGCTTTTGACTACTTGACTACCAAGTTACATCTAGTAGGCTTGAGTGTCAAGGTGTCAAAGTGCAAGGCATGGTCCTCTTTAGGTATTCCTCCCTACCTTGAGCTTCCAGAGTGGTGTATCACATCTACATATGGACTATGTATTCTTGGAGTGCTAGTAGGATCCAAGGATTTTGTCACACACTTCTTAGAAGTTGCCCTTGTAGAGGACGTTCTCCATGTGAATGACCTTCCATTGCTCGAAGATCCATAAGTGGCATTTGGTATACTCTCCTCTAGTATTGCTTGTCAACCATCCTTCTAGTATTGCTTGTCAACCGTCCTTCTAGTATTGCTTGTCAACCGTCCTACCTCATTTGTATAGTTCCTTCCTCCTTGTCCTTCCTATTGAGTCCAAGAGATTTTGATAGGAAGATTATAAGAGTCTTTGGTGATATTATTGGACCAAGGACATTTGGGTGTATGATAGTGGATTTGGCACATAAATAGATGGCTCTGCCAATCTCGTGTGGTGGGGTTGGCTTGCTATTTATGGAGGAGACTACACCTATAGTGGTTTTGGGTATTGTGCTCTCTTGGCACCCCTACTTTCTTCTTGTTTTGTGGTTGTTGATAGGTAGGTTTTAGAGACAAAGGTGGAGGGAGGATCCTTGTTTCTCCAGATGTTATTGTGCACGACGAGAGATAGTCTATCCTCATGGGCACGAGAGGACTCTCCATCTTTTGCTTCATTATCGTCAGATTGGACAAGAGGTTTACAGTCTTTCTTGATGGAGTAATAATGTGAACATAAGCTATATTCTCTTTTAGTTGACTTGTCCATTCCTCATGCTACTAGAGCCCGTCTTTGCTCTTGCTCCAACAAGAGTGCATGCTCTTGGATCCTAGCTCGACGGTGCATTAGGGCATTCGACTTGCACTAATTACTTTCTCTGCAACAATGAAGTTTTGCCTAAGTTTGGTCCACCCATTTATATCTTCATTACTCACTTGTGAGTGTGGTTCACCATTAGATGCAACAACGTGATATATGATAGTGTCCTTTTGGAGGACAAAGGATAATTATGCATGATGCTATTAGGGACATAGTGCTTGCTATGGCACAAGAAAGAGGATATTTGGCTTGGAAAGAGTATATGTATGCTCTGCAGATGACACATGTAAATGCAAATTTATATTTGCATCAAGATGATCAAATGATAATAATGGATGTCATGATTGCAAACCCTACACGAGAAACAATTTCAAAGGGAGTGATTACACATCCCCTTAGATGAACAAGGAATACAACAGGTCATAAGATCTTCAAATATAAAGGCATACAACAAAATCATCTCTTTGTTCTTCAAACCTTGGAGTTGTTTGGAACAATGGACATGACGTTCAACACATTTGTTGAAAAGGGTGACACATTTATTGAAAAAAGTGCAAGAACTTATCATATTAGAAACAAAAGATACCACTCTCACTCTCATATTTTATTATATATTTTAGATAATATGTATTCATTAATTTTCATAAGGTAATGGCAATTGCAATCCATAAGAGAACAATAACACTAGAGGATGGTTCTTTGGATACTCCCACTGTTTGTAGATCACATGACCTGCATAGCCCAATTTCTTAAATGCAATAGAGCAGATTTCTCCTATGGACTCTACTGGGGCTTAGCCCCATTTTACCTCTTCATCTCTCCCTTGTGCGGCTTTGATGGGGTCTTCCCATCCTCCATTTTTCTGCTAAGCCCTTGTTATCGCCCTTGTTATCGCCCTTGTTACAAAGTAGACGTGTGATAAGGAAGTAATAAATAATATCCACCACTCCCCGGAGGCCGTAGAGGCGAGAGACGAAGGCACGGGACAGGAATCTATAACGTATAGAAGGGTAAATTGAAGAATATTCCGAGCTGTAACTAATCATGAACAGGAAAGAAATAACATGAACAAAGCTCAAGCTAGACATGCTCGACCTGCATATACTTCCACGAGAGAAAGAAGGTTATGAACCCGAGAACGCGGGCTTGGAAGTGGAAGTGGTTGGTGACCGTTGTAAATACTCCAGCTATTAACAACTCAATCACGAGAACTCTGTTTGCATCATTACCATGCATCATTCAACAAAGTTTGCTACTCAAGGCCCGATTGCCATCTGTTTGTTATCTTCGTCTCTAGGCTGAGTCTGTTTTGCCTTCAGGTCCCCAAGGCCCTCCACGTGGTCCTCACTGTAGGGCTCCACTGCCTGTTTGTGGTCTGCTGCGGCATCGTAAGAAGCATGCAGTCCGAAGAAGAAATAGTAAAGTAGTATAACACCCGTCCAGATTGCAAAGCGGATGAAGGAGTCTTTGTCCAAAGAACCCAAAAGGAAGAAATTGAACGCGATAGTCAGAGATGGAATCCACGGCACAAACGGCACACCCCAAACTTTTGGTTTCCGGCGCTGTGGACAGAAGAGCTGGATGGCTAGAGTAGCTGAAAACCAGATGGGCACTGCAATACAGTACCCTACCCATCCTTTATTTTCTTCGGTAGTGGAAGCCCAATAGCCAGCAATTCCTACCGAAGCGGCAATAAGGACCATCAAGGAGATGAGGAAGATTCTGGATTCTTGTGCGGTGGTTTGCACGGGATCGTAATGTCGCCGAACTAGAAGGGCAAGGGCCACCAAAGAGAAGATAACCAGCGTGCTCACAGAGAGAAGATTGCCCAGAACCGACAAATCCGAGAAGAAGGCCACCACGCAGGTGGCCAAAATCATGGCCACCGTGGCATTGATTGGAGTTTGGGTCCAGCTATTTACTTTCGCGAAGAATGAGGGAATCATATGCGTCCGAGCAATATGCGTTATGTAGCGCGCCTGCCCGATGTTGCTGACAAGAATCACCGTGGTCATACCCTTCAATGCACCCAGCGCCACTACATATTTGGCCCACTTCATCCCGACGGACTCGAAAGCATAAGAGAAACCTGCGCTCGAGTTAATTTGCTCATAAGGTACCATGAGACAAAGGGTCAAAGCCATGAGACAGTAGACAACGGTGGTTATGAGCATGGCTGAAACTAGTCCAATTGGAATGTCTCTTCCCGGGTCATTCGTTTCTTCCGCCATAGTTGAAATAGCATCGAACCCCAAGTATGCAAAGAAGAGCACCGAAGCTGCTTTGAACATGCCGTGGGCGCCAAAAGGACTGAAGGGTCTGTAATTTTCGGGTTCTGCATGCCTGAGTCCGGCGATGATGATAAATAATATGATAGCCATGTTGACGATTGAAGCAATCCAGTTGAGGATAGAAGTGCCCTTGGTGCTGTAGATAGCAATACACATCGTAACTATCAGCACCCCGACGGCGATAGGGTCCAGCATATTGTAGTTGTGGGCTAAACCTGTGTGAATCCGCAAGTCGTCCGGCTGTTTGTCGATCAATGCAGTGAAGTAATCGGTCCACGCTCGGGCAACAGCAGCTCCTCCTATAATATACTCAAGGATAATATTGCCAGCTCCAATGAAGGCTACAAAATCTCCGAGCTCCACTCTCAAGTAGGCAAAGGATCCTCCTGTCAGTCACCCGAACATTTTTGTCAGGCACGTATGGTGTGAGAACCCAGACTCACATGGTGTCATTCCTGAAATGTGATTCTAGCCCTGTTTTCCAACCTCGTAGAAGTTGTCAATATTTTGTCCATTTTCATAAATAACCCCCTTTACAGCTTCACTCATTAGCAATTACCAATCTTTGGACTACAATCAGTCGAAATAAAAACATCACAATTCGTTTAGGAAAAGTGGAGGGCCGCTAAACTGAAATATATAAGTCGTAGAATTGTTTTCTCAAACTGCGAAAATGCTTAGTTGGATTCGAGGAAAGGCAGTAAATTTTCATAATGCCATAGAGCCGCAAATGCTGTCAGTGATAATGTCGCGACCGCAACGCTGTACCGAGTGACTTTTGCATCAAGCGAATGACTAAGACCGAAATTGTGCATAGGCAACGCCATTGCTCTTGATGTTGATACTGAGAGACTCAAAATATAAGATAGAAAGATCACATAGAACTCAAGCACAAACGGAGATTATAGCATAAATACTTTGCAGAAGGCCTCTATGGTGGGTCTCTGAACTTTTGAAGGTGCTCCTAGTCCGAATTCCCCAGGTACGGGGATGATCTGACCTTTCAGCACAGCATCACTTTACTTAAAACGATACGAAATGGCCTTGTTCAAGTCAGACACATGAACTAGAACTAATAAAAGACTTCCCTCCATCGCACTAATCCAGGGCAGGCCACGACAACGCTTTATCCCCGTCCGCTTCTGACGTGAATGGATCCGGGAACAAATCCTAGACAGAAAACGACAATCTGGAGTCTAAAGTAATTTCCGCAGATCCAGCCGGAATCTGACAAGCTAACAACTAACGAACATAGGGTGCACACGAGCACATAGGCTTCTGCGATTCATGCCCGGTAATTCACTAGAGTAGTCGTATCAGGGTATTACTCTATGGCTTAGCACTAAGTGACAGTTACAAAGCATTATTTGATATCGGCCCAACCGGGAACTTACTGTTCACGATGAAAAAGGATCTCTACGATCACAAATTGAACAGCTTACAACCTCTGCACATGGCCCGGAACTCGAGGTTTTGCGAAACTCTCCATTGAACATGTTCACGGCCTCTAATAGGATCATGAGTTATAAAGGTACAATAATGGGGTATCAAGACGCATGTTGAGTAGAACACACTTTGAATGTTAGATCACAAATTTACGACAGAGCGGAAATTTACCACGATAATTACTGTCAGAACAGATTTCACACTGACGGTCTATGCATAAAGCGAATTTGGCAATCCTGACAGGGATGAAAGCGGGACTGACCTGCTACAGGAATCTCACATGCGAACTCTGTGTAGCAGAAGACAGCGAGCAAGGCCGCAAAACCTGCAGCCGCGTATGAGAGGATGATAGCAGGACCTGCTGTTTCATGAGCTTCTTGACCGGTAAGAACAAAGACGCCCGCACCAATGACTGCGCCAATTGTGAACCACATCAGATCCCACCATGTGAGATTCTTCTTCAGGCCCCCTCCGCTTCGCTTTACAAGCTCCCCTGTTTCTTCTGAAACAGACGATCTCGCAAATAGGCGTTGTCGAAATCTCTGGGGAGTGTGTGAGAGTGCTAGCCGGTAAGCTTTGAAGTTCCGGAAAGATTCCTCAGGTAAGAACCTCCCCATTGTGACCACTCGTTCTTGCACGCCACTGCTTGCAGTTTGTGCGCAGTTCAATCCGACTGACTGATGGCTTCAAAAACACAGCTAATGACTGAATATGGAGGTCCTCTCCTAGCTCGATGCCGACATAAAACGATCATTGAGCTTCGACCAGCGTACAACTTATCCACGGAGACCTCGCAACTTGAGGTACTCCCTTTAAGTTTGTTGGTAGACAAGCTCTATACTTCAGAGAAACAAGTCCACAATGAGCAAGGTGGCGAAGTCAGAGAATGAACTGATTTCTGCATTTAAACCATAGCTGTCTCCAGCAGTGCACCAACATTAAACAGGACAAGCTGTGAAAGTGACTGAGGCGTCTGCGACATTGGAAACTACACTGCTTCGTTCAGTAGTACACAGCACCAGGTAATTCGCCGGAGATAATTCTCTACTATTAGCCGCCACCACGGAGAACTTTGATTCTCCCCATAAGTTGAGCTACATTTTTCTCGCCTTTTCTTCAAGGTCTGCAAACGAATCAAGGAATATAAAAGGATGTATGCACTTCAATGAATGATCCCCTGCTTCAACTTCCCAAACTTTCACGGGCCGCCCAGTTTGGCACGCTATTGAAGCCACTAGCTGAAGTCCTTAGAGTTATACCTATTTTGTCTCACCCTTGTACGGCCATCCTTCGTGTTTTCTACGCCCTTTTCGTTCGCTGATGTCCTTACCAATGAATTACGATTGCCTACGCTCTTCGGCCACCTGGCTCACAGATACCCATAGCAAAGGTTGGAATCGCGACAAACGACAACGAAACGCTACACTACACTATACGCATACTGCAACGCTTGAGCCGTTTTTGATGGACATATTCTAAGATCGTCTTTTCTGGAAAGGCCTGCGTCTATGATGCCGTACTGAAGTGTCTCTTAGGTCAGCCTTGACTATCGTATCCGTCTTGCCTGCAGTAGTGTCTAGGGAAGATGAAGGAAGAAGAAATGCTCGGACGGATACACGAACTCTTGATAGCTTACGAAAACTACTGAGTTAGTTCTTAGTTCTTCCCATCGTCCCTAAATTGAAGGTCATGGAAAATTTAGTAGAAAGATATACCACAAATTTAGGTATTGTAGGGTTTGTAATCACTACCAATCGCTCATGATGATTGTTGCTAGTGAATTTTCAATTTATTTTTTTAATTTTTATATTTTAAAATATTTTTTAATTTTTTTGAAAATTATGAGAAATTATAATATTTTAATGTTTGAGAATTAACATTTACTGATGTGAAGAGAGATGTGAATGTGTTATGGTTTTGTAGGTGTGTAGAGAAATGAAAAAGAGAATTATATATTATTTTCATTACTTTTGTGCTAGCTATCGCTTCATTCTCCGAGGTGGTGTCACCTAGAGTATCACAAGATACACCATGTCTAATATATCATCAACTCTTTAAATTGCAAGGAGTAAAGACTCATGTGTGAAAGAACTCACAAGGATTATGATTGGACCATGTGAAACAAACAACCACATTGAGATCTTTGATACTCGGGATTATACATGCTTTGTCTATCCCTTCATTGATCACCCCGGGGATATAGATCATGTCATGGGAGTAGTTAATATCTCCAACGGGTTGTATTTTGGGGTCATTTGAGACTAGTTTTCCTGGTTCACACTTATTCCTTAGGCTTCCCCGTACACTCCATGATGAGACTAGATATGCCTTTTGCTTACCGCTTGATCAATTGGCTTGTGATCCCATGGATAAGTTAACTCGTCCCAATTGATCTCATGGATCAATAGGCTCATGATCCCATGGATGAGTTGTTCTTATTCCTTGTACTCCTACAATTGTATCTTTGCAATACTAGAGGAAGTCATATGTGAGGTAGAGAGAGGTGGTTACTAGATTTTGCAGATTTTGAGCAAGGGATTGTGCTATCTTATAGGAGTTTGCATGGAATACACTTCATAAGACATAAATTCAACCATATGATACTATAAATTCTATTTGATTGAGATGTCACGCATTTGTAACACCAAAGCTAGTTTGCTTGGATATTGGAATGATAGTCTTGGCGGTCATAGTTATATTAGTAGTTGCTTAGAGACTACATAATCGTGGTTAGATTTTGTGTTAGGATTATTGATCATACCATGGAATCCACATTCACTTGCACCATTCACACCGTCAAATATGCCATCAACGGTACCGTTAGAGCTGGAGAGTCAAATCGAGTAGAGGGGTATACCTTCAAAGTGCAACTCCAAAGAACTCCCTTCTCTAATGTTGATCCTTTGAGCTCTTGACTATGGTGGATAGAGGCCGATGAACATCACTTGGAATCTTTTAGCTAGAGTGAGTGTGGTTTAATGTAATCATGGCTTGTTGTTGGTAGACCATTGAGTTTAATGATTTATTCTGATTTGAGTTGAGTTTGAATTGATTATATCAAAGAAGTGAGAAATTGGGTATAGGAACTAAGGCGTTGGTGAAGCTTTGTTCAATTTGTTGTAGATTTGACAATGGGGCAGGCGGTGTTTAAAAGTGATGCACAATTTTCTCAAAATTGAGGTCAATCTTGAATCAATAGATGTTCAATTTGAGGACAAGAGAGTGAAATTAGAGGCCTTGGTGTTACAAATTGGACCTAAAAAGCAAAATTGGATGCGGATTGTGAAACCTATCTTCTCAAATTAAGGATTTGGAAAACCTTATCTCTCAAATTGGAGAAATTGGGCTATGTTGGCAATGGATTCAGGGGTTTTCAAGATCAACAAAGGACTTGGGGATCTCTTAAATTTGTCACGCCATTTGTAGTGCCGCGTCTAGATGCTCGGACATTGGAGTTGCAGTGATAGTAGTTAGAGTTATTTCAGCAATATCTCAGAGACTACTTTCCGACGGTCAGATTTGGTGTTCAGGGTACTGACTTCACGGTGGGGCCCACCGTCACTTTGCACCATTTGCACCGTCAAGTGTGCCGTCAGCGGGACCGTTAGGGTTTCAGTGCTAGCTCGAGTCCAAGGGGTATAGTTTTGAAGTGAGCTCCAGAGAGCTCACTTCTCTGATGTTGAGCCATCGAGTTCTTGGCTATGGTGGATAGAGGCCGGCGAGCGTCACTTGGATTCTCTATGCTTGAGTGGGTGTGGCTTGACTGTAATCAGTGCCTAGTTGTTGGCAGTTTATAGAGTGACAAATCAAATACTGATCTGTGTTGAGTTGAGTTGAGAGTTGTAAGCAATCTGATTACATCAGAGAAGTGAAGTCAGGGGGAAATCGGGTGTAGGAACGTTGAGTGTTGGTGGTATCTCCAAGCTCGGTAGATCGTGGTGGCTCGATTCAAGTTCTGTGTTTCCCTAGTGTGCAGAAGCTCGTTCAGTTGATGCAAATTTGGCAGTTAGGCGGATGGTGTGCGGAAGCGCTGGCCAAATTTTGAGCAAAGAAGGAGCAATTTTCGAGCAGTGTTGTGATTTTGAGCTCAAGAGGTGAAAGCAGGACCAATTTGCTGTGAATTGGGCTTAGAAAGTCAAATTGAAGGTGGAGTTGGGAAGCTTTTCTCATGAATTTGTGATTTGGAAAAACCTGTTTTGTCAATTTGGCTCGAGTGGAAAGTTAGCGGGGATTTGGCGGACAACCATCTTTAGGGTTTACGTCAAATTTTGGCCAGAATTGGAGGAGTTTTTGCTGTTTGGCCAGATTTGGAGGAGTTTTGCTAGTTTGGAGGACTTTTGCAGATTTGGAGAAGTTTTGCCAATTTTGGAGGAGGTTCGAAGTGGCAACAAGAAAGGCCTTATCTGGCTGAATTTTGGCGTTTTGAGGCATAGGGCTGTGGGCTATGAGAGGCTACAAAGGCCTAGAAGGGCCAGCAAGTCAGCTTGCTGGCGTGAGGCTAGCTAGTTTAGAGTAGATCTTGGTCATTGGTTGGCAAAATCTGCCTTTCCTGCTAGATTGTGCGCAACAGGGTTTGACCCCTAGATCTCTTGTTCCTAGACTGGTGCCCTAGCCAACTGGTCCACCCTCACTTGTTGTCATAATGACTATGACACTGTTATCTATACACATGTAGCTTTGGCTAGGAGAGGTAGTTTGATCCCATTCTTGGTGATCCTGGTAGCTTAGGATTTAGATACCAAATTCTCTTATGTCAAATGCCAAATGGTGGCAGAGTCAGTCCCGTGTTGTGTTATGAGATGGAGGGTTTTTGTTTAGATTTCTTGTGATTGGATCCCCTCTATTCTCTACTTCTTGTTTGTGCACCACGTTTGTGTGAGGTGCTTTGACTTTTGAGCGTTGGTGCTCTGGTGTGCTCTCGGTGGTGAGGCTAGAGTGATGACCAGTCAGACTACCTTTGTTTCTCTCCGGTGAGGCAGGAAGTGATGACCTGCAGATAGTGACAGTGCGTGTTATGATGGCAAGTTACAGGTTGCCCTTTCCCCTAGTGTAGTTATCTTGGTAGAGTTACATTAGTGGGTGGTGTTTAGTTGGTGTTGGCACGTGGTGGTGTTGGCACTTGGTGGGGTACTTGCGGTTGCGACTTGCGGTTGCAGTTGGTGGTTTGGGTTTGCTGTTGTGGTTACTTTGTCACGATGGAGTTCTTTGGAGATTCCAGAGGAGTTAGCCCTGTAGTACGCAGTGGGTTTACTCGGAGTGGTGCTTGGTATCAGCTTGTATCTCCGGTCCCAGTGAGGGAGGAGATTGACTCTGAGTTGGAGTTCGACACAAGAGTTGATTTAGTTGAGAGTGCACTTGGTGTGTCCGCACCGTTGTTGTGGGACATGGACAAGATTTATGGGGCCTCCAAAGGCCCTAGGCGTTACTCTGGTATAGTGGGTACCATTGAGTTGGATGACTTCATCCAGTAGTTTGACAGTTGGTGTGATCTGCAACAGATGTGGAACTCGACTTTGTTCACACCCTTCATGGCATGGAAGGGGTTGTTTCAGCACTTGGAGGGTCCACCGATGGATGACTACCATGAGTTCAAGAGAGCTCATTTGGAGGAGATCGAGTTATGGAGACAATATTGGTCTCCGAACTATGTCTCTATCACTTCAGGTTTGGTGGCCAAGAGTAGGTCGGCTGTACCTACGAGTTCTAGCTCGAGTAGTGTTGGTGGAGCTAGTGGAGGTGCACTAGCTGGAGATAGTGCTACTATGAGTGGAGGTACCGCTGCAGGAGGTGGTGTGGTACCGGGGTTTAACCCCATGGTGGAGTTCTTCCTGTGTTTGAGGCAGAACTACCAAGGAGTGCGGACTAACAAGCTGAGGAGCTTGCAAGAGTTCAAGCGGAAGGCTGGAGAGAGCCTACGCGAGGCATACACTCGCATGAGGCGGCTGATCAGTTTCACTCAGGGAGTTACTGAGGCCCAGGCAGTCCAGTTTTGGTATGGGATACTGGACAGGGAGTTGCGATGTAGAGTTCGTGATGCTACGTTGTTGTAGGCTACTTCACCCACTTTGGCAGTAGTCTTTGGTTTGGCTGAGCGTATTGAGCTCAACATGGTGGAGGAGAGAGTGGTGACATCTGGATTTGGTAGGGAGACCTCATCCATGGCTGTGACTTCTTCTAGAGTGCAGCAGAGTGCACCATGCCTAGTTGGTTTTCGAGGACAGGGTGGACAGCCCAGATCATATGGAGTGAGTGGAGGGCCTAGTGGAGTTAGACCCTTACTCTCATTTTTGAGTCAGCAGCAACCAATGAGTGGTGGTGTTGCTTGTTGGACTTGTGGTGGACCTCACCATAGGAGAGAGTGTACTCAAGGCAGCGGACCTGATACCTCTGGTGCATCACAGCCAGCACAGAGGCAGTGTGAGCACTGCCACAGATTTGGTCACACTAGTGATCGGTGTTTTGACCTACACCCGGAGTTACGGAGTGGTAGGGCTGCTATGGCAGGTAGTAGAGGAGCTCTAGTTCATGGAGGACAAGGTGGTAGAGGTGGTGGTAGAGGATCTACACCTAGTAGGAGTGCAGTACCTGCCCTTACTTTTGACACAACTATGGCTACTCGGATTGAGCAGTTGGAGCAGAGATTGGCTAGTATGGCTATTGCTAAGAGGAGATCAGATTTGGGTGCTGAGGCTTCTACCTCATATGCTGGTGATAGAGATGCTTTGGACTTCATGTGTGGAGCAACACAGGTGGATGCATCTGCAGTAGTGACTAGGAGTGCAGTACGTGCTCCAGAGCCCAGAGGAGCATCAGTGGAGTTGGACCCACAGAGAGGAGAGGTTGGGAGACAGGTCAGACTTCCCCAGTCTTTCACGCTATCCGAGGCATTTTAGACGACATCCATGGTTCCTAGACATCCTAGTGCAGGTGTGGTGGGTGGTGATGGAGTACTTGATGGAGTACTTGCTAGTCAGCCACCTGCTACTACACAGACTGAGCCTAGCATGATGTTGGGGGCGGCTCAACTGATTATGCGGCATCCTTTGTTTTCAGCCAGTGACATGTTTACATTGGGAGTTGACCCAGCCCCAGTATTCAGGTTGGCTGCCACATTGTGTGAGAGTAGGGATGGTGCAGTTCCTACTACTAGAGCAGAGGTGGTTGGTAGTGGAGCTGACTTGGTTGAGGAGCATGGGATCCGTTCAGCAACCAATGGTTTATGGCAGGCAGTAGCGGCTAGACTGGAAGAGTTGCCAGCTAGACCGGCCTTTGAGAGAGCGCGGTTTACACCTGGTGTTGTCCTATTGGATAACCAGAAGGGGATTTTTTGTTTGGTGGGACCTTCAAGGAAGGTCTATATACCACAGAGAGTCTTGTTAGACTCTGGTGCGCAGCCCTTTGTGTTGAGGAAGGCTGCAGTTGTCGGTCTGGAGTTACGGAAGACCGATGTGAAGAGGTGTCCATTTCAGATCCAGACATCTCTAGGTGGTGGTTCGACACAATACATCACACGTGGGGAGCTTGTTGTCCAGGTTCAACCTGGTCATCCAACTAATAGCTCGGTGGTGAGAGCTCAGGCTATTGCGGCGATAGCTGAGTCATATGATGTGCTAGTTGGGGGAGCAATGTTATACCCCATGGGTTTCAGCATTGACTATTGGGAGGAGACAACCTCTTATAGACCTGGTTGGCAGTCTGGTGAGGGACGGGTATGTCGCCTACTAGTACGTTTCAGTAGTAGCAGTCTTGGCTCACTACAGTCCGGGACCATGGCAACATCAGTTTTGGCTTTCAACGGTGCAGTTACTTGGCCTGGTGACTTGTTGGAGGGGAACGCCCATGCAGAGGATACTCCAGTACCAGAGGAGATCACTCGGCTTTGGAGTACGAGTGGGATTGTTCAATCCACCTTGGATGTTCCATTGTGGAGTTCAGAGGAGGCATTGCAACAGCATGCAGATCAGTTGGTGCAGCAGGCTTAGAGTGGAGCCTTTGTACCATCAGGGGATGAGTGTGAGGATGAGCCTCCAGAAGCAATTGCTTTGACACCTCTAGATACCACACTCATTGCTTGGCAGTATCTAGTAGAGGGGATATGCCTATTGGATTTGTTTGGTGGGATCAGCACCGGACTAGCTGCGGTGTTACATGTGGGTATTCGAGTACAGAGGTGCTTGTATATAGAGAGAGATGAGACTGCTAGGCAAGTCTCTCTACATCACGTGGCACACTTGGCCTATCGGTATCCGGAGTTATTACCGATGTTAGCAGTCAGAGGTTACCAAAAGGCCCTACCAGGAGACATTTCCTTATTGGGAGCGCATGACCTAGAGAGACATGGACCTATTCACTTGGTGATTTCTAGATGGCCATGTCAGGGACATACACGTGTGGGCCGCAGTTTGGGTCTTCAAGATCCTTGTTCTGGTGTGTTTTGGGAGATGTTACGGATACTACGACATCTCCAGGTTCATCAGTCTGTTTCTCCAGCTTACCTTTTAGAGAACGTTCCCTTGATGGTTGATTCTCGCACTAGAGTGGTGGCGAGTACACATCAAGTCCATTCTTGGATGGGACCTACTGTATTGTTAAATGCAGCCAAAGTGGGATCACGGGCTCATCGTCTTCATCTTTGGTACCTCTTACCCAGAGAGGTTCTACAGCGTGCTTATGATGGGATTCAGCGACTGGACCATATTCTTGTTGATGATATCTTGGATGTTGGGCGTCAATCTTAGACAGTGGTCGTGGCTGATAGGTCACCTATGGCAGTGGTGAACCTAGTTGGACAGCCTAGAGCTGCATTTCCCACACTCATGAGTTTCCTAGGCTCTCATGCTTTTTGAGAAGGAGGACTTGGACTTGTTTGGGACTCACAATTACAGCAATTGGTGGAGCCCAACGCTGATGAGAGAGAGCGGGTGATGGGTTTTTGCACCGGTATTACCGCCGTTCTAGTAGTGTCAGAGGCATCCAGGCATCAGGTGTTAGGTCAGGCTATGGACCTGAATTGTTTGACCTAGATTGTGAGCCTTGGCTTGGGAGAGCAGCGTAGGATGCACTTGATAGGCATCACCACTCGGACACTTGTGAGCCCTGTGCCTATCGAGACGATTCAGGCACATGCTGGGGGCGATGGACCGAGTGGACATGGTATTCTTGGTACACATCCAGTAGCTACTAGGGAGAGTGGTCTACTTGGAGTCCATCTAGGTGAGCATGGGCTACTTGGATTACACCCTTGGTCCACATGGGATGCAGCCAGAGGACGTGTGGAGCTTGCAGCCAGAGTGGAGGGAGTTTTTCACACAGAGGTTGGGACCTCTAGTGGTCGGGAGCATGACACTATTGCTCCCAAGGGCCAAGTGTAGCAGTCAGTCAGTCAATCAGTATATCTTCCACTCCTACTACAGTTACAGAGGATACTTGGGAGCCAGATCTTGGACCCAAGCTTATTGGAGAGGAAAGACGGAGGGTTTGGAGGTTCTTGAGGAGTCACACGAGTTGTTTTGCCTTCAGTATGAAAGATTTGGGTGCTCTGAAGGGACCTGGTATACGGATTGAGCTGACTAGCAACACACCAGTTTTCAGACGTCCTTATCGATATAGTGAGATGGAGAGGACATTGATTCAGAGCCGGAGTAGTGACCTTTTTGAGGCTGGTTTAGTAGAGATTTCACATGAAGAGTATGCATCAGCGACAGTGATGCCAGCCAAGAAGGATATGCATGGCAACTATACAGATAGGCGGATGTGTGGAGATTACCGTCCTATCAACCAACAGACCAGGGCTGATTGGTATGCCATGCCTACACCGGAGGAGATTTTTGATGCGATTGGGCATGCAAAGGTCTTTAGTACTTTGGATCTTTGAGCGGGATATCATCAATTGCCGATCAAGGAGGAGGATAAGTCCAAGACAGCATTTTGGGCTATTGATCCTCACGGCAAGGATGTGTTATATCAGTGGAAGTTCTTACCATTTGGGTTAAAGAATGCTCCTGCCGAGTTCCACAGGGTCATGGATAGGATCCTAGCTAGATTGGATTTTGCTTGGTGCTATATTGATGACATTTTGGTTTATAGCACTACTGTGGAGGAGCATGAGAGACAATTGTTAGAGGTGTTTGAGAGGTTGAGATCTCATGGACTCAAATTACATCTTGGGAAGTGTAGGTTCTTCTACAAGCAGGTTGAGTATTTGGGTCACACTATCTACCCCGGAGGACTTGGTGTTAAGCAGACCAAGGTGGAGGCTATTGCACGTATTCCTTGGCCTACGGATGTGAGCAGAGTGCGAGCATTCCTTGGGTTGGTGAACTTCTATCGCCGCTATGTTAGACAATTTAGTGCCATTGCCAAGGCCTTGACGAAGCTGACTAGGCTTACACAAGAGTGGTGTTGGGGAGATGAGTAGGAGAGAGCTTTTGTAGAGCTCAAGGAGAGGTTGACATCTGCTCCTATTTTGAGGAGACCAATCAAGGGATGACCATTTTAGGTTCACACTGATTGGAGTATGTTGGGGCTTGGAGCGGTGCTCACCCAACATGATGATGAGGAGAAGGAGTTTATGGTGGCCTAGGCTAGTCGCTCCAACAATTCAGCAGAGGCAAAGTATAGTTCATATGAGGGAGAGTGCTTGGCAGCAGTTTGGGCAGTAGCACATTTCCGATGTTACATGTTTGGTAACCCCTTCACTCTCATCATTGATCATCAACCGCTGAAGTGGTTGATGGAGTCCGACAAGCTTTCAGGGAAGCTTGCACAATGGGCTCTGATTTTACAGGAGTATGATTTCACGATTGTGCACAGACCTAGAGTGGTGAACCGTGATGCAGATGGGTTGAGTAGAAACCCATGTCCCAGCCAGTAGGATCAGACCGGAGCACGTTGGCATGGTGAGACAGATGAGGAGATGGTGCCAGGTTGGCATGCATCGGCCTTTCTATGTATATTTGCAGAGGCTTTGGTGGTATCTCTCTTAGTGCATACAAGAGGAGTTATTGAGGTCACAGATCCAAAGAGTGAAGATATTGGTATAGTTCAGCGAGACATTCATGATGATGTCTTAGTGATGGACTATCTTTGCACTGGTGTTGTGGGTGGCATAGTTGGAGCCAAGGAGAGAAACCGTGTTCTTCAGCAAGCCAGACGGTTCAGATTGGAGGGTAGACACCTTTTGCGTGTATGGGAGGATGGTAGAGTGCAAGTAGTACCACTTCCATCATAGAGACCACAGTTGGTCCGTCATACTCATGAGGAGCTAGGACATTTTGGAGTAAAGCGTACATATAGCTTACTCCAGAGTCATTATTGGTGGTGCGGTATGCATACCGAGGTACAACAATTTGTTGCCAGATGTGTGGTTTGTGACCGAGTCAGAGCATCATTCAATGCTCCTACGCCATAGTTACACCTATTACCTATCATGGGATTGGGTTTCCGTTGGAGTTTGGACTTTGCCGGACCTTTACCGCTGACTGTGAGACATCATCAGTATGTTTTGGTGATGGTGGAGCACTTCTACAAGTGGATTGAGTTGGTGGCACTTCCTGACAAGTCTAGTGAAGGGATAGGTCACTCGTTCCTGGATCGAGTTCTTAGTCATTTTGGTGCACCAGCTGAGGTTTTGACTGATCAGGGTACAGAGTTCTTGGGGGAGTTTCAGGTCTTGTGTGACAAGGCTTTGATTGATCATCGTACTACATCCCGAGATCACCATGAGGCAGATGGCTTAGCAGAGAGAGTGGTTCAGATGGTGAAGAGAGGATTGTGAAAGTATGGTTTGCAGAGAGGCCACTTGGGAGATTGGGATCTCTAGTTACCTTGGTTGGCCATGGGCTATCTGTTCAGCCGACAAGCCTCCTTAGCATCCTTCTCTCCATACTTTCTACTCTATGGACAAGATCTAGATTTACCTGCAGCAATTCGTGGAGATGCTATTGTAGTTTTGGACTTGGATGACCCCGATGTATGGATGAGCGCATGTTCTCAGCGGGCAGAGATCTTTTGGAGAGTGATGCCGATGGCCTTTGAGAACTTGGCGATTGCTCAGCATAGAGATACTTAACGCTATGCTACCATTCGAGGAGGAGGTTATAGACCCTTGATCTGTCGATTCCATCCAGGTGACTATGTATATCTACAGTTGACAGCACCGACGACACTTGATGTTTCTATAGGTTGCACTATCTTGAGAGTGCGCGAGGTTTTTCCATCTGGAGTCCTTGTGTTAGAAGGACGTGATAGTGTTGTTTGGAAGGATCATGTGCGCAATTGTGCGCCATGCCACCTCCCAAACATTGATGGTACTATGGACCCAAGCTTGGCACTTGTACGTGCAAGCTTGAGGTGTATGTTATGTGGCTCTTTTGGTGGAGCTGCTACTATGTTAGTGTGTGATAGCTATTCGAGAGGATGGCATATGGCATGTATGACTCCTCCTCTCACGGTGGTTCCTCAAGGACAGTGGTTATGTCCTAGATGTACTTGACCTATAGCTAGTTCATTCTTTATGTGGTATAGATTGCAGACAGGCGACTAACGATGGGGCTCCATAGCACCCGGCCTCCTGATCTTTGCCCATTAGAGGGTATACCATATACTTAGAATAGATGGCTATCTGGAGTTAGAGGGACCTAACCGCCAGCTAGGGGGGTGATTGTGGCACTTTAGAGTCTATGTATGACTTATGTGTGAGTTGTGTTTCTATAGTGTATGATGTTGACAGTGATGTATATACGCATGACAACTGTCATGCCATTTGTAGTGCCGCATCTAGATGCTCGGACACTGGAGTTCCAGTGATAGTAGTTAGAGTTATTTCAGCAATATCTCAGAGACTACTTTCCAATGGTCAGATTTGGTGTATGGGGTACTGACTTCAAGGTGGGGCCTACCGTCACTTTGCACCGTTTGCACCGTCGAGTGTGCCGTCAGCGGGACCGTTAGGGTTTCAGTGCTAGCTCAAGTCCAGGGGGTATAGTTTTGAAGTGAGCTCCAGAGAGCTCACTTCTTTGATGTTGAGCCTTCGAGTTCCTGGTTGTGGTGGACAGAGGCCGGCGAGCGTCACCTGGATTCTCTATGCTTGAGTAGGTGTGGCTTGACTGTAATCAGTGCCCAGTTGTTTGCAGTTTATAGAGTGACAGATCAAGTACTGATCTATGTTGAGTTGAGTTGAGAGTTGTAAGCAATCTGATTATTGTGGCACTTTAGAGTCTATGTATGACTTATGTGTGAGTTGTGTTTCTATAGTGTATGATGTTGACAGCGATGTATGTTGTGTAGCGATGTATATACGCACGACAAATTAGAGGTTTGAGTTGGTGGAGACCCACAGGTTCAAAGGTCAAGTTGGTGGAGGTTGGCCAAATTGATGAAGTTTTGAATTGGCCAAATTTGGAGGTGTGTTAGATTTGGTGCAGGTTAGAGGAATTGGGTTCTGTTGGTGGCAAATTTCGTGGTTTTCTAGATTGATAGAAGACTTGAAGATCTTTGAAATTGGAGGTTTGAGTTGGTAGAGGTCGGTTAGGTTTAGAGGTCAAGTTGGCAAAGGTTGGCCAAAATTTAGAGGTGTGTTAAATTTTATAGAGGTTAGCTAAATTGGTGAAGGTTTGAATAGGCCAAATTTGAAGGTGTGTTAGATTTGGTGAAGGTTAGCCAAATTGATGAAGGTTTGAATTGGTAAGAAGAAAGGTCTCATTTGGTTGAACTTTGGTGTTTAGAGGCTTTGGGACATACGATTGTGGGCTAGAGAGGCTATGAGGGCTAGCAAGCCAACTTTAGTGTGAGGCTAGCTAATTTAATTGATTTTTTTGTAGTTGTTTGGCAAAATCTGCCCACCCTTTAGGATTATGCACAATAAGGTTTGGATCCCAAATCTTTGATTCCTAGATTGGTGCTCTAGCCAATTAGTCCATCCTCACTTGTCCTAATGATTGGTATCTTGATATATATATATTCATGTAGCTTTGGGTAGGAAAGGCAATTTGATCCCATCCTTGGTGAACTTGGTAGTGTAAGACTTTTCATGACATTTGTAGTGCCAAAGCTAGTTGGTGGCCAATTTCATGTTAAGGCTACTAATCACATGATAGGACCCACTATCACTTCCATCATTTACACCATCAAATGTGTTGTCACCAATTTGTTAGGGCTAGAGACCTAAGTTGAGCACAAGGGTGTACCTTTGAATTGCAACTCTAAAGAGCTCACTTCTCTAATGTTGAGCCTTTAAATTCTTGGCTATGGTGGATAAAGGCCGGTGAGCACCACTTGGAGTCTCTTAGCTAGAGTGAGTGTGGCTTGATTGTAATCAATGCCCAATTGTTGGTAGATTCTTAAGTGAAAGATTTGGTATAAATCTAATTTGAGTAGAAGAATGAATTTATTACATCAAAGAAGTGAGAGTCAAGGGAAAATTGAGTGCAAGAACTAAGGGCATTGGTGGTATCTCTAAGCTTGGCTGATCATTGGTACATTTGACCATTGTCCTAGATTTCATTAAGAATGATCATGTGAGGATGTTACAACATTTTGTGATATTGAAGGTAGATTGCTCAAACACTAGAGCAATAGTGTTGGTAGTCATAGGTGCTTTGGTAGTGAATCATAGACCACTTTTTCACGGTCTGATTTCATGTTCAGGGTACTAATTACATAGTGGGACCCATTGTCACTTGCACCATTCACACTGCTGGTGGGTTGTCAATGTTAGGGGAGACCTAAGTCAAAATCAGAGGTATACCTTCAGAGTGTAGCTCCAAATAGCTCACTTCTCTCATGTTGAGCCTTCAAGTTCTTGGCTATGGTGGATAGAGTCCAACAAGCGTCACCTAAAGTCTTTTAGCTAGAGTGGATGTGGCTTGATTGGAATCAATGCATGATTGTTTGTAGAATGATTGAGTGATAATCAAGTACTGATCTATTTGAGTGTGATTCAAGTTGATGAAGAATTGATTACATCATAGAAGTGAGAGTCAAGGGGACATCAAGTGTAAGAACTGAGGGTGTTAGTGGTATCTCCAAGCTTGGTTGATCATTGATACCTTGATTGTGGTTCCTATTTCCTTGAGAATGATCTCGTGCAAAAGCACTAGCTAAATTTTGATGAAAATGGAATCAATTTCAAGCAATAGTGTTTGATTTGGGTCCAAGAGGTGAAATCAAGGACAATTTGGTATGAGTTGAGCTCAAAATGAAAAATTGAAGGTGGAGTTTGGAACCCATCTCCTCAAATTAATGATTTTGAGATCCACATCCTTCCAATTTGGCTTGAGTAGAGATTTAGCTGAGGATTTGGCAATTAGCCAACTATAGAGGAAATATGTCAAATTTATGTCAGATTTGGTAGAGGATTTATGTTAGATTTTGGCCAAGTGCAATTTGATCTCATTCTTGGTGATCTTGGTAGCTTAGGAAGTAGATAAACACTCTTATGATATCAAGTGACAAATGGTGATAGAGCCAATCTAGTGTTGATTTATGAGATGAACGGTTTTGTTTAGACTTCTTGTGATTGGACTCCTTCCATTCTTTGCTTTCTATTTGTGCACCATGTGTGTGTAAGGTCCCCTAACTTTAGAGCATTGATGCTCTAGTGCTCTTGTGTGACAACCCGGCAAATATCACTTTTGCGGTAATCGGGTAAGTAAAGTTCGTTCCCGCAGAGATACGAGTCAGAATTGGTCAAATACAAAGCAAAGTAACAATTTCAGTTCTTCTTGAGTTCTTCTTTAGTCTCTCAGGTAGAAACCACACCCAGAAGAGAGTAACAAGCACTGACTCGCAGTCTTGTCACAAATTAACACTCCATAATCACAACTCCATCAAATCTTTCCAAACAATCTTGATTGTGATGATTCAGGCTCTCCCAAAAATGGCACTTCACTACAAAACGACTTTGCCTCAAAATTGTGTTCCACCCCTCCACTGAAGGCACAACTTCCTCGATCAAAATTGCTTCACACCAACCTCGCATTGCACTCACAAATGCAGAATACTACCAACACTACAATTCCTCTCAGATCTGTCAAGGCATTGCTTCGATTGCACTTCACTCAGGATCAAACACACAGAATGAAGATCAAGGTTGTGGAATCCAACATCCAACAAGCACTTTGACTTGCACTTCAAATTTCTCCAAACACTCACAAACACAATTGCGAAATTGATACTCGGAATCAAGCTCAAGCGATGAGCACTACTTCACAGCACTTCGCTTTATCTATTCTCAGAAATAATGAGCACTAAACAACAATTTACTGGGAATGCCACTCTTAAATAGTGAAGCAATTGACAGTTCTAACAACTATACCGTTCTACCACAACTGTTCTAACCTACAGATCCCATATGACAATGCAACCTTTCATATCTGCCCCTTCAAATCTCAAATCGGTTACTAATCCGATCCGATGTCTACTTCTTCTTTGGCTTTCAAACCCGAACCCGAAGTAATCATACTTCTTACTACTCTGTCCTCGGGTTTCACATCTCCTACTTCTTTGACCAGATCTAGCAATTCTCTTTCCTGATCTGAAATTGCACTAGTGGGTAATCTATCTAACTCTTCATCTTTCGACCCACTCTTCTCTAAAGTGTAAAATGTCAAATCCAAAGACACCTGCACTCCTATCTCTCTTACCTTGGGTTTAACTACTATCAATTCCTTTACTTATTCTTTTGTGTCATCATCAAGAATTGTAATTGAAAGCATGGGTACACTATCTACACCTTCAATTTGTAATCCATTTTCCCCTAATCACTCATGTTACTAACCCGAAGACACTTACTGTCTGATCCTGCACTTCGGGTTTATTCACTATTGTTATTTCTCTTTCAATTTCTATCATATCTTCAATCAGAACTGAAATTGAAGTCATAGGTATCATAACTATCTTCTTTCCCTACTCTAACTTCCTCTGATCCCTCTCGCAAAACTCCCAAAAACACATTCACTGCACTCCGAGGTCCGGCTACCTCTGATTTAGTCATCTTCATCTTGAGGCAAAGTCTTTAGACCCGAAGTCATGTAAACCCGAAGTACAAAGTCTGAAGTCCGAAGTACGAAGTCACATTGACCCGAAGTACATCTACTCTCAAAACTTCAAATGCTTGTAACTTCTTCTACACACCTCCAAACTTTGCGATTTTGGTGGCAATGGAAAGCCCTGAACGAAACATTTCCAACGAGATATAACACGCTTGATTTGAAATTGTGGTCACTGAGATATATCCCCCGCAAGAATCCTGACCTACAACTTTTATTTCTCCTTCGGGTTTGCCCTCCTTAACGTCTGTTTTGAGTTTTTCCCTCCTCTGACACGAAGTAAGCTTCTTCGGGTCTGATCCAAACCGAGCTCTTCTTCCTCTTACATGAAATTGACTTCCTCGGGGCTGATCAAAACACAAGTTTCCACTCATTTCTTCTCCATTTGATTTCAATTTGGTTTCAGCAAGCCATTTCTTCTTCAAAACTCGTCCAAAATGAAAAATGTGGATACCACATCTTGGTAGTGAGGTTAGAGTGATGACTAGTTAAACTACTTGTGTTTCTCTCCGTGAGGTATGAAGTGATGACCTATAGACCATGAGAGCGCATGCTGTGATGGTAGGTTATAGGTCATTCTTTCCCCTAATATAATTGTCCAGAATAATAGCTACATTAGTGGGTAGTATTTAGTTGGTGTTGGCACTTGGTGGTGGTACTTGGTGGGGTATTTGTAGTGGTTACAATAATGATTTGAGTTACTTTGTCACGTCAAAGTTCTTTGGGGATTCTAGAAGTAATACGTAATACGTAGTGGGTCTACCCAAAGTGACACTTGGTATCAATCTATATCTTAGGTCCCAATGAAGGAGGAGATTGACTTTAAGTTAGATTTTAACACATGAGTTGATTTAGTTGAGAGTGCACTTTGTGTGTTCACTTTGTTGTTGTGGGACATGGACAAGATTTATGGGGTCTCCAAAGGCCCCAAGAGCTACTCTAGTATAATGGGTACCATTGTGTTAGACGACTTCATCTAGGAACTTGATAGTTGGTATGATCTATTGCAAATGCGGAACCCAACTTTGTTCACACCTTTCATGGCATAGAAGGAGTTGTTTCAACACTTGGAGGTCCACTAGTGGATGACTATCATGAGTTCTTGAAGTAGATTGAGCTATAGAGACAATATTGGTCTCCAAACTGCATCTCCATCCTTTTAGGCTTGGTTGCTAGAAGTAGATTGGCAATACCTACGAGTTCTAGCTCTAGTAGCATTGGTGGATCTATTGGAGATGGTGCTACTATGAATGGAGGTGCCACTATAAGAGGTGGTGTAGTATTGAGGTTTAACCCCATGGTGGAGTTCTTTTGGTGTTTGAGGCAGAATTACCAAGGAGTGCAGACTGATGAGCTGAGAAGCTTGCAAGAGTTCCAATAAAAGGCTAGACAGAGCCTATGTAAGGCATATACTCGCATGAGACAGTTGATCAACTTTACTCAAGAAGTTATTGAGGCTTAGGTAGTCCAGTTTTGGTTTGGGATTCTGGATAGGGAGTTGCAACATAGAGTATGTGATGTTATGTTATTACAAGTTACTTCACCTACTTTGGTACTGGTCTTTAGTTTGGCTAAGCATATTGAGCTCAAATGGTGGAGGAGAGAATGGTGATATTTGGATTTGGTAGGGAGACCTCATCTATGGTTGTAACTTCCTCTAGAGTGTGGTAGAGTACATCATTGATATGTTAGAGGATTTAGTGCCATTGCCAAGGCCTTGATAAAATTGACCAAGCTTACATAAGAGTGGTGTTTGGGAGAGCAAGAGAGAACTTTTGTAGAGCTCAAGGAGAGGTTTACATCTGCCCCTATTCTTAAAAGACCAATCAGAGGATGACCATTCTAGGTTCACATTGATGGGGCTTGGAGCATTGCTCACCCAACATGATGATGATGGGAAGGAGTTTGTGGTGGCCTATGCTAGTCTCTCCAACAATTTAGTGGAGGCAAATTATAGTTCATATGAGGAAGAGTGCTTGGTAGCAATATGGGCAGTAGTACATTTCTGATGTTACTTATTTGGTAACCCCTTCACTCTCATCATTAATCATCAACCATTGAAGTGGTTGACGACGTCCAACAAGCCTTAAGGGAAGCTTGCACAATGGGCTCTAATTTCACAAGAGTATGATTTCATGGTTATTCACAGACTTGGAGTGATGAATTGTGATGCAAAGGGGTTGAGTAGAAACCCATGTCCCAACCAACAAGATCAGACCAAAGCACATTAACATGGAGAGATAGAGGAGGAGATGGTGCCAAGTTGGCATGCATCTACCTTTCTATGTACATTCTTTGAGGCTTTGGTGGTATCTCTCTTGGTGCATACAAGAGGAGTTATTGAGCTCATAGATCTAAAGGGTAGAGATAGTGGTATAGTTTAGTGAGACATTCATGATGATGTCTTAGTGATATATTACCTTTGCATTGGTGTTGTGAGCCAAGGAGAGTGTTGTGCATATATACATTGCTACATAACATACATCACTATCACCATCATAGACTATAGATGCACAACTCATACATAAGTCATACATGGACTCTCTAGTGCCACAATAATTAGTTTGTTCACAATTTGAATCACACAATCAAATCAATACTTGATCTAACACTCAACAATCTGCCAACAATTGAACATTGATTACAATCAAGCCACACCTACTCTAGCTAAGAGATTCCAAGTCACACTCATTAGCTTTCTATCCATTTTAGCCAAGAACTCAAAGGTTCAACATCAGAGAAGTGAGCTCTATGGAGCTGCACTTCTAAAGTATACCTTTAATTTTGACCTAGATCTCCAACCCTAATGGTCCCACTGACGGCACACCCAATAGTGAAAATGGTGCAAGTGGTAGTGATCCCTACCATGCAGTAAGTACCCCAAATAGTAGATCTGACCGTCAACAAGTAGTCTATGAGTAATTGCCAAAATACCTCTAACTACCAACACTACTATGCTAGAGTCCAAGCAATCTAGGTGTGATACTACAAATGGCATGATAATTGTCAAATGTATATACATTGCTACACAACATACATCATAGTCAACATCATAACTATAGATGCACAACTCACATATAAGTCAAACATGGACTCTAAAGTGCCACAATTGCTCCCTCATTGGCAGTGAGGTCCCTCTAACTCCAAATAGCCATCTACTCCACCTTTATGGTATATCCTATGGTGAGCAAAAGATCAAGAAGCCAGGTGCTCTTGAGCCCCATTGTTAGTTGCTTGTCTGCAATCTATACCATATAAAGGATGAACTAGTTATAGATCAAATACATCTAAGACATAACCATTGTCCTTGAGGAACCACAGTGAGGGGAGGAGTCAAACATGCCATATTCTATCTACTTGAACAACTATCACACACTAACATAATAGTAGCTCCACCAAAAGAGCTACACAATATATACCTCAAGCCTATATGTACAAGTGCCAAGATTGGGTCTATAGTACCATCATTTGGGAGGTGGTATGGTGCACAATTTCATATATGATCCTTCTTAACAACACCATCATGTCCTTCCAACACAATGATTCCAGATGGCAAAACCTCACACTCTCAAGATAGTGCAGCTTGTAGAAACATCAAGGGTTGTTGGTGTTGTCTACTATAGATATACATAATCACTTGGATGAAATTGATGGATTGAGTGTCTATGACCTCCAACTTGAATGGTAGCATAGCGTAAGGTATCTCTATGCTGAGCACTCACCAACTTCTCAAAGGCCATTGACATTACTCTCCAAAAGATCTCTACCCATTGAGAGCATGTGCTCATCTATACATGTAGATCATCCAAGTCCAACATTACAGTAGCATCTTGACAAATGGATATAGATAAATCTGGATCTCATCCATAAAGTAGAAAGTGAGGAGAGAAGGATGTTAAGGAGGCTTGCGAGCTGAACCGATAGTCCATGGCAAACCAAGGTAACTAGAGATCCGAATCTCCCAAGTGGCCTCTTTGCAACCATACTTCCACAATCCTTTCTTCATCGTATAAACCACTCTCTCTACTAAGCCATCTACCTCAGGGTGATCTCAAGAGATAGTACAATGATCAATCAAAGCCATGTCATACAAAACTTGAAACTCCTCAAGAACTCTATACCTAGATCAGTCAAAACCTTAGCTGGTGCACCAAAATGACTAAGAACCTAATCTAGGAACAAGTAAGCTGTCCCTTCACTAGACTTGTCAAGAAATGCCACCAACTCAATCCACTTGGAGAAGTGCTCCACCATCACCTAAATGTACCAATGATCTCTCACAATCAATAAAAAAGGTCTAGCAAAGTCCAAACTCCAATTGTAACTTATTTCCATAATAGGTAATGTATGTAACTATAGTGTAGGAGCATTATGATGTTTTAACCCAATCACAAACCACACATTTGGCAACAAACTATTGTACATTGGTCTGCATACCATGCCACCAATAATGACTCTGGAGTAAGCTATATGTCCACTTTACTTCAAAATGACCTAGCTCCTCATGAACATGATAGACCAAATATAGTCTTTGAGATGAAAGTGGTACTACTCACACTCTCCTATCTTCCCATACATGTAGAAGGTATTTGGCCTCCAATCTAAACTGCTTGGCTTGCTTAAGAACACAATCTCTCTCCTTGGCACCAATTGTGCCACCCTCAACACCAGTGCAAAGTTGCACTGGTGTTGAGGGTGGCACAATTGGTGATAAAGATAGTCCATCACTAAGACATTATTATCATGAATGTGTTGCTGAACTATATCACTATCTCCACTCTTTGGATTTGTGACCTCAATAACTCCTCATGTATGCACTGAGAGAGATACCACCAAAGCGTCAAAAAATATATAAAGAAAGGTAGATGCATGCCAACCTGGCACCATCATTTGTCTTACCATGCTAACATGCTCTGGTCTGATTCTGTTGGTTGAGGCATGGGTTTCTATTCAACATCTGCATCATGGTTCACCACTCTAGGTCTATGAACAATCGTGAAATCATACTCTTGTAAAATCAAAGCCCATTGTGCAAGCTTCCTTGAAAGCTTGAAGTACTTCATCAATCAATGGTTGATGATTAGTGATGAGAGTAAAGGGGCTATCAAATAAGTAATATTGGAAATGTGCTCTTGCCCATATTGCTACCAAGCACTCTCCCTCATATGAACTATACTTTCTTTCCACTAAATTGTTGGAGCAACTAGCATAGGCCACCACAAACTTCTTCCCCTCATCATCATGTTGGGTGAGCACTACTCCAAACTCCAACATATTCCAATCAATGTGAACCTAAAATGGTCATCTTTTGATTGGTCTCCTCAAAATAGGAGCAGATGTCAATCTCTCCTTGAGCTCTACAAAAGCTCTCTTCTACTCATCTCCCCAACACCACTCATGTGTAGGCTTGGTCAGCTTTGTCAAGGCCTTGGCAATGACACTAAATCTTCTCACATAATGGCAATAGAATTCTGCAAACCCAAGGAATGCTTGCACTCTGCTCACATCAATAGGCTAAGGAATATGAGCAATAGCCTCCACCTTGGTATGCTAAACACCAAGCCCTCATGGGTAGATAATGTGACCAAAATATTCAACTTTCTTGTGGAAGAACCTACACTTCCTAGGATGTTATTTGAGTCCATGAGATCTCAAACACCTCCAAAAAATGTCTCTCATGCTCCTCCATAATATTGCTGCCAATTCCTTTACTTTTCACCAACACTAACTTTGGATTAGGCTTTTGCATCTTTTGTGGCTGTACAACTGCAATGCATCCTTTGGGTCTATCTCTCTTTCTTGGCATGGGGATGTCAACTGCTTCTATACTCTCCTTTCCACTCTCCTTATAATACTCATCCCCTTCTCAAATCCACTCCATGTAATATTGTTCATCAACATCTATCTCTTTGTGCAAATCTGGATGGAAATGAGATCGCATTTTACTTCTCTTCTCCAAAGTCATCAAGTTCAGCCCAAAGTAGAAGTGAGCTGCAAAGGGTACAAAGTAGTGTGGTTGGATATCCATTCTCCAACCCGTAATCATCTGCCACACCTGTTGGTGCAAATACTTTGCCCAATCCACTACTTCTCTTAAAAACATTTGATGAAAGAAGATTGCTTGCTGCATTATGACATAAGTGGTTTGCTCTGGCTTGAACATTGCCATCATTGTGCTCATGATACTTCTCCACATTGGGTCTCTATAACTATCCATCTTATACCCATTATTTGTGCATGGTCAATTAGAAGAAGTCCTAACCTTGGCAGTTTCTTTTGATGCATCACACTTATGATAGAAGGTGGTAACCCTACCTCAATTGCTTCTCTACCCAAGACTAATCTCCAATCAGACTCTATCCATCAAGCCAGATTTCCTCTCTTCTCTTTGTGCTTTGGCCCATCCTTGCAATCACTCACGACAATCTCTACCATGAAACCTAGAAAGCTAAAATTCTAGTTTTAGGCTAGAAAAGTGATGCAATGTCTTGATAAGGCCTTGATACTTGCCACTACATCCAATCTACGCATTGCAAGATCCCTCACCACACTTTTCTTACTCATTTTTGGTGCCATTGTGTGTTTCCTCACTCTCTTCTTGTGAAAGATTGTACCTAAGATTCTAACCCACTCTTCTTGCATATTCAAAATTTGCATTCTTTTGGGTTGACTCTGAATAGGAACAGGATAGCGTCTAGACATTGCAGTGCTTCCTCACAAAAATCTCTATTTCATAGTCCTTTGCTGATTGGTCATTCTTGAGTTGCTGCTCCGTATCACTCACTGATTTTGTGAAGTGGTTTCCTATCATTGTTAAGAACCTCATGGTCTTGAGGTAGTCACTTTCTTCCCGTGTACTGTCTTGATTGGCAAAACCCAAAGAAATTTGTTATAGGATCTTCAGATCAGGTTGCACTCCCCAATATAAAGTCCTTGTCTTTATATTTTATCTTGTCCAACCCGTGTCCTTTGGGCTTGACCCGGTGCCAATTTCAAGTTTATGCCAAACACACAATTCTTCACATTTCTTCCACATTTAGCCCTCCTTCAGCTTTACCAATGCACTTCTTCTCAAAACTTTAGCACAAAAAAAACAAAACAAAAAATGTGGATACCACATACCTCCTTCCTCAAATGTGAGCATCCCCGCAAACACCAACAATAGGTTCTTTATACAAAGCCGTGGTCCAATATTTTCTAACTCTCCACCCGTTCACTTGAGTGGCAAAGGAATTGCTGTCCAAGTCTGCAAGTTGAATAGAGCCATTGTCATAAATGTGCATGGCGTGGTAGGGCCTCATCCACCATAAATGCAACTTGCCTAGAAATTTGTTTTGGTGATTGTTATATAATAGCACAAAATCACACTCTTGAACAACAACAAGTTTGATGTGCTTATCGTGCCTGATTTTCCTTTGTTCTTGCACTTTCTTAGTGGTTTGCTTTGCATTGTCACTTTTCTCTTCTAACTACATCAGTTGATGGATCCAAAGATCCTAGCTTTCTTCCTCCAATAATTTTTCCTTGCAAGGAATTTGATATGACAATACTCCAAATTCAACTGGTAGTATAGGATGCAATCCATATGCCAAGAAATATGGAGTTTGTTTGGTTTTAATCTTCTTAATTGTTTTGTATGCCCACAAATATGTAGGTAACTTTGTGTCCCAATCATAGGCATAATTGACTACACTTTGTTTAAAATTTTACATAACAATCCATTGGTCTTTTCTGTTAGTCCATTTGTTTTTGGATTATAGGGAGTCATCTTTTGATGTTTAATCTAGAAGTACTTGATTAATGCTTCCACCATGGAGTTCAAAAAATGAGTTCCCCAATCATTGACAAATTCTAGAGGACATCCATAACGTGAAATAATGTTTCAGAAGAAAAATTCTACAACTATTTCTGCATCATCTTTCCGAGTTGCCTCAGCTTCCACCATCTTGGCAGCATGATCAATGCACAACAAGATGTAACTCTTCCTTGTGACTCGGGTCACTAGTTGAATTAGACACACAAAATCAATACCTCATTTCTCAAATGGAGCCAATGGCAAAATTGGTTTCAAAGGCCATTGGGAAGTAGCCATTGGCTTTCCTATTTGTTGATAGGCACCACAACTTTGTATGTAGGCATAAGTATCCTTATACATCATAGGCCACCAATACCTTATTGAAAGGATCTTCTTTACATTATTCTCCAAGGCATAGTGTTCTCCCTATAAAAAACTAAGAATGAGGAGAGAAATAAGAGAATGGAAGCTCACATTGGGATAATTGAATGAGGGAAAACTCCAAATGCCTAGCATGAGCATTAGATCTTGTATTTATAGGGAGCATACAAGGCCCTTGAGAAGCTTCTCAAGAAGCTTCCTTGAGCCACTTTCTTGGAGTGCAAGCCAAGTTAATTGGGAAGCTTCTCAAGAAGCTTCCTTCTAGAAGCCACTTACTTGGCATGCAAGCTAAGCTAATTAGAAGCTTCTAGAGGCTACCTACTTGGAGTGCAAGCTAAGCTAGCCGAGAAGCTTCCCAAGAATCTCCTAGATACTTATGGAATATTCTAGGCTAACCTTATCACCAACTTGAAAGTTGAGATCACGGGGATGGTGATCTACATATTGTTTTTGCAGATTTTGAGCAACAAGGAGATGAGATTTAGCTTGTTGGAGGAATTGGGAAATGGTGGTCAAGAAGGTAGAAGTATGAGGGACATGAGACGAGGGAGGAGCAAGAAGGGAATCTGGAACAAGTGGGTTGTGGCCAAAATTGAGAAATAAAGGAGAGAATCCGGTGCTTGCCTGTTTAGAATTGTTGTATACAAACTCAGCAGCTGCAAGACATTCATCCCAATTGGTATGGTGAATGTTGACAAAGGCACAAAGCATATCTTCCAAGGTGCAATTTTCACATTCAATTTGAGGATGATTTGTGGACAAAGCAAACTTGGTGCCAAGTATCTGGAGGAGTGCTTCCCAAAACTTTCCAATGAAGTGAGGATCATGGTTGGAGATGAGTACATGCAACATCCTATAATGCTTAAATACATTGTTGAAGTAGAGTTGCACCAAGGTTGGAGCTTCCACAATATCAACCATTGGTGCCAAATGGATTTGCTTACTAAGCTTATCCACAAATACCATAATTGTTGTGTGACCTTGCTTTGTCTTGGGCAAGGAGGTGATGAGATCTAAGCTCACATATTCCCAACAAGTAGTTGAAATGGGAAGTGGCTGAAGGAGTCCACTCAACTTTTGGTCACTAATCTTGTTGCGTTGACAACTCTCACACAATTGGACAAACTCCCAAACATCTTGTGCTATGTTGGGCCACCACCATTGGTGTTGGAGGGTACCCAAGGTCCTGTCCATACCCATGTGACCAGCTATTGGTAAATTATAGACTCCTTGAAGGCACACAAGTCGAAGATCACCTTTGGCTAGAACATAGATCTAGTCCTCATGGAAAAGAAGGCATTCCTTGAAGGAGAGGTGTTATACTCCTTGTCACATGCTGTTAGACAACCATGTACCATTTGGAAGAAGGGGTCTTGTTGTAGAGATGCCCAAAACTTGTTATGGACCTTGGAGTCAAATGACACTGTCATAATTGCCACCGTGATGAGAGGAAGAGACTTCAAATCAGGTCATCATGATAGAGCATCAGAGATGATATAAAACCAACCTGGTTTGTACTCAAGTTTGATGTCAAACAATTGGAGGTGCTCCTCCCATCAATTATATTGACTCTTCATGTGTTCCAAGTGTAAGGTTTGCAACAATGGTTTGTGATCAATTTGCATGATCACTTATTTCTCCAAGAGATAATGCCTCCATACCTTGGTGGCATATACCATTGCAAGTTGTTCTTGATCTCGAGTAGAGTAATTTCTCTCAGTTGTATTTAGTCAATGAGACACAAAGGCAATGGGATGTAGTCCATTTTGGAATTCCTATTGCAACCCGGCTCCAATTGCAAAGTTAGAAGCATCAAAATCAACAACACAAGGTAGCTGAGGATCATATGGTTGAAGAATGGGTCTTGAAGACACCATATGTTTCAACTTTTGGAATGCTTCTTCATGCTTGGTGTTCCATTGGAAACTCAAGTTCTTCTCTAAGAGGTCAGTCAATGGTGCAGCCAAATGAGCATAATAGTGGATGAACCATTGGTAAAAATTGGCCAATCCATTGAATGCCCATACTTTTGTAGCATCCTTCAGAGTAGGCCAATCAATAATGGCCTTGATTTTCTCCTCTTCCATCTTGATTCTCTCCGATGAGATCTTATGACCCAAGAAGGTAACCTCCTGCCAAAAGGCACACTTCAACTTCTTGCAGTAAAATTTCCATTATTGTAGTCATTTAAGGACTTCTTGCACATGATTCACGTGTTCTGTCTCTATCTTACTATAGATTAAGATTGTCACGCCATTTGTAGTATCGCATCTAGATTGCTCGGACACTTGAGTTCCAGTGGTAGTAGTTAGAGTTATTTCAACAGTATCTCAAAGACTACTTTCCGACGGTTAGATTTTGTGTTTAGGGTACTGACTTCACAGTGAGGCCCACCGTCACTTTGCACCATTTGCACCGTTGAGTGTGCCGTCAGCAGGACCGTTAGGGTTTCAGAGCTAGCTCGAGTCCAGGGGGTATAGTTTCAAAGTGAGCTCCAGAGAGCTTTGAGGCATAGGGCTGTGGGCTATGAGAGGCTACAAAGGCCTAGAAGGGCCAGCTTGCTAGCGTGAGGCTAGCTAGTTTAGAGTAGATCTTGGTCATTGGTTGGAAAAATCTGCCTTTCTTGCTAGATTTTGTGCAATATGGTTCGACTTCTAGATTTCTTGTTCCTAGACTGGTGCCCTAGCCAACTGGTCTTGTGAGCTAGCCTGTCTCTCACTCAGGACGAACCTATGATGGCTATTATGGTAGCGCACCATGGACTAAGAAGGCAAGGAACCCCAACTCCATCATACTCCTCCAAGGCTAACACTCCAAGACTCAAGACATTGCTCACTAGAGAACTCAATGAGAGAGAGATAGTTGCAAATGAAAGGATGATAAGTACCTCCTCACCTCTTGTTTATATACTTGTGAAATAGTTACGTACCAAAGTTACTAATTACCGTAGTAACTCAAGTTACTAGACTAAAAGTCAAGTAAAGTCAAAAAATAGAAAGGAATATCTATTCACATGGGCATATTCCCCTAAGCATGTGGTCTTATCTTGACCCAACCACTAAGTCAAGGATTCCTTCACATGGGCTATCCTTGGACTAAAGAAGAATCCAAAACAAAAAGGCTTGTGGGCCCAAGAGTTCTCAACTCTTTCCTCAAAACCAAACACCTAGGAATAATACCAAGTCAACACACTAATATCCAAAATAATGGTGCTCATCTTTTCTACTTCCTCTAAAGTAAGGTCCACTCTATCTTAGCTATGACTAACTTTAGCTAACCATGACTAATATAGAACCATTCTTTATTTCTATATAAATAATATCTCTTAAGTACTTGTAATATCAAGCTAAATATCACAATACCACACACATGCACAAATGGGTGTTACATTTACCCCCGGACTAAGTTTTCACTTTGTCCTCAAAGTGAAGGTCTCTCTACCTTCTATGGTACATCTTCAATTTATCATGGTTAATCCTATCAAAGTGTCTTCCTCCCAACTCCTTGAGATCCTAGGTGTAATTGCTCCACACCTTCTCCACTATGAAAGGTCCAAAGTACTTAGGCAAAAACTTCTTTTGCACTCTCTTGAATCGAATGGAATCAAACAACATTACCCAATCACCTTCTTTGAAAGTCTCCACCTTCTTCTTGCCTTGCCTCTTGTCATAGCTCTCCTTTTGTTTCCTTTGGGCTTGCTCCACTCGAACCATAGCAATTGCTCTTGCCTCTTCCAACTCCATAAGTTGATCCTTCCTTGACTTCTCTGCATCACCTCCTTGTGCTTTCTTCAATCTCCTATGAATGCTTTGGAAGGTAGGAAGATCAAAGTGAATAGGTAAGGTAGACTCAATACCATACACCAATTGAAATGGAGAATATCCGGTGGAAGTCTTCATGGTTGTCCTATACTCCCACAAAACTGCATGAATCCTCTTGTCCCAATGATGTTTAGCCCCCTCCATTTCTGCATCTTTGGCCAACATCATGCACAAGGTCTGATTGGTTCTCTCTGCCAAGCCATTGGAATTTGGCTTATAGGATGTAGTTACTCTATGTGTGATAGAGAAATGTCGTAGCATGGCTGTAGTAATGCTTCCTATAAACTCTCCTCCTCTATCAAAAACAAAATCCAAAGGGCATCCAAACCTAGTGATAATGCGTTCATAAAGAAATCTACCCACTTCATCTTCATTCTTGTCCCTCAATGGTCTAGCCTCAACCCACTTGGTAAGGTAATCATAACTACCACAATGTACCGATTGTTTCTTGGGGTTCTATTGAGAGGACCTACAAAATCAATTCCCCACTTCTCAAAAGGTCCTAGCAATGGAATTGATCTAAGTGGTGGAGTGGATGTAGACTTTCTAGCAAAAGCTTGACAAACATGACAAGTTTTGCAATAATCAAGACAATCCTTGAAAATCCCTCTCCAATGGTAACCTGCATCTAGAATCTTGAAAGCAGTCACCTTTCTTGCAAAAAGTCCTCCACCTACTAAACCTTCATGAAACTCCTTTATGAGTAGGATAGACTCTTCCTTACCCACTGCTCTTCGAAGTAGACCATCTGCTCCTTGGTGAAAAAGAATATCCTCCACCATTGTGTAAGGTCTAGATCTTGCTGCAAGGGCCTTCCTCTCTCTAGCATGCATCCCTTTTGGATAGTTACCTCTTGTCACAAAATCCACAATCTCCTTGTACTCCATAGGAACCTCTTGAGTGATTGAGATTGTCATGAGTTCCTCATTCGGGAAGGAATCATCCACTAGCTCATCTCCATCATGATCATAGGCTCTAGATAACAAATCAGCATTTGCATGTTTCTTTCTTGGCCTATCCTCAATGGTGTAGTCATACTGAGACAAGAGTAGCATCCACCTTGCTAGTCTCCCTTCAACATTAGGCTTGTTGAAGATGTACTTCAAAGCCTTGTGATCCGTGACAATGGTGGCTTTCCCTCCAATCAAGTAGTGTCTAAACTTCTTGAGACCAAAGATCACTGCCAACCCTTCTCTCTCCGTGACAAAGTAGTTCTTCTCTGTTGAAACCATCTGCCTACTAGCATAAGTTATTGGATGATCATGCCCATTTTGGTCTAATTGACTAAGAGTGCATCCTATAGCTACATTAGAAGCATCAGTGTAGAGGATGAAAGGCTTACTCCAATCAGGTTTAGCAAGAATTGGAGCTACAACAAGGGATTGCTTGAGCTCCTCAAAAGCTTTGAGAGCCTCCTTGTCCTCCAAAATCACCATGTAATCTACACTCTTCTTCATGTAGATGGTCAATGCATAAGCCTTGTTGGAAAATGAGAAGATGAACCTCCTATAGTATCCAACCATCCCCAAGAATTGGCATAACTTTGTCAAGCTTGAAGGGAATGGAAGGTCTGAGATTTTCCTCACCTTCTTAGGATCAACTGCTATTCCATCATTGGAGATGATGTGCCCCAAAAGTAGACCTTCTTCACATCCAAAAATGCACTTCTCTGGGTTGAGTGATGCATTTGCCTCATCCAAGCATTCCAAAACTTTGATTAGGTGCTCAAAGTGCTCCTCCTTGCTCCCATAGACACAAAAGTCATCAATGAAGTCTCTCACAAATTTTCCAATGAAAGGTTCAAATACCTTGTTCATGAACCATTGGAATGTGGCTGGAGCATTGCAAAGCCCAAAAGGCATGACCTTGAAAGCGTAAGTTCCCCAAGGTGTGGTGAATGTGGTGAGTTGTTGATGCTCTGGTGCAATCTTGATTTGGTTATATCCACTATAACTATCTCCAAAACTATACCTCTCATGACCTGCAACCTCCTCCAAGATCTCATCATGAATGGCAATGGGTAGTAGTCCTTCTTCCAGCATTGAGCTTCTTGTAATCCACACATACCCAAAGCTTGCCATTCTTTTTCTTCACAATGACAATTGGAGACACCCATTCTGAATTCTCCACCTCAAAGATAAATCCAGTCTCCTTGAGCTTATCAATCTCCTCCTTTACAACCAAAGATATTGGTGGGCTAATGCGATGTTGCTTTTGGCGGATTGGTCTTGCATGTGACTCCACCTTTATCTTGTGCTCCTCCAAGGTGACTTCCTTCAAATCCCTATAACTAAAAGCAAACACATGGATGAACTTGCGGAAAATCTCCTCAAATCTCACCTTCTCTTCCTTGGTAACATTTGGGCCATACTTGAGGGTAGATAACCTTCTCTCTATTTCCTCGTGTCAATGGTGATTTGTCTGGGTCCTTCAAAACATCTAGCTTAGGTGCAAAATCCATAGCACACAAAGGATACACATCTGAATCAGATTTAGATTCATCCTCCTCCGTGGAAGTCTCCTCTTCCATGCTTGTGTCCACACCTGAAGCTCCTTCTTCAGAATCTGATTCCCAATAATCAGAAGATGCTATATCTAAATGTGAAGTGTTGGTGGTGTTAGTCACAGGAACTGTGACTCTATGATTTGATGGCCCAATCCTCAAGTACCCTTTGTGCCATTGATCAGTTGTGCGTGCTGCTCTCAACCATGGCCTCCCAAGAAGTAAGTCATAGCTTGAATCTTTCAAGACTTGGAAAGTCATGAGATTTTGAACTCCCATAACTGAAACTACCACTTTATCCATCACCCCTACTGGTCGAACTTGTTGCTTGTTTGCCATGCTCACCACAAATGTTGAAGGTCTTGAGGGTATCATACCCAACTTCTTCATCAACCTTTCTGACATGGCATTTATTGCTGATCCTCCATCAACCAATGCATCCTTGATGTTGTGACCATTCACTCTCACATCAATCTTGGAGGCATATTCACAAGCCTCCCATGGTGCTGGCTTGGCATCCACCACCCCCATTGATATTGGAACTTTTGCCTTCTTCTTCCTCTTGCTCCTTGTAGAACTCAAACCACCTCTAAGCTCCTTTCTCAAGGTAGGGTTCAAAGCAATTAATTGGCCCACTATGATGTTAGCCTTGTGACTACCAACATCCTCCAACACATTGTAGTTCCATTGTTGTTTTGAGATCAAGAAGTCCTCCATCCCCAACTTCTTCCTTGGAGTCTTTGTTGTTGATGGTGTTGAGGTGCGAGTGCTCCTAGTAGACATAGGAGTATCCTTGCTTGGAGTGAATCCTTGAGAAGAGTGAACATCCTCTACAAAACGAGCTCTTCTCTTCTCTTGTGCCAAAAGCTCCAAATTAAGACCCTTGGAGTTTGAGCACTCTCCCTTCTCATACTTGCTCTCAACCACATCTTTGGATGCTATTCCCTTACCTTTGTTGGGATTAGGAGCCACTTGGGTTTCACTACCTCCCTCTTTCCCTCTATTGGCTCCCTCATAACCCCTTCCTCCATGGTAAGTGGAATTTGGGCAATTTCTTTGAATATGGACTCTTCCTCCACAACCAAAACAATTTCTATCATTGAAATTGTTGGCTGGTTGGCCTCTTCTATATGGATAGTTTCCATAACTCCTAGGCCCTCTCCCTACATTCTGATCCACCTCTCTCTTCTCCCATAGTTGCACCACATTGATCTTGAGATCCGCAAGTTGTTTTGTGATGGTTTGAAGTGGATCTTTTGGTGGAGGTGCAAGAACTGGAGCAACTACTACTTGTGGTGCAACCCTTGCCACCAAAGTATCAGAATTTACACCATACTTGTAGCCTTGAGGAGGATTCACAACCTCCTTCACCACCAAATCACTCTCATTCCCTTCCAAACTCTCCTCCATACGAATTGCGATCTTGATAGCTTCAACCTTGGAAGAAGGTTTCTCATATCTCACCTTGCTTCTAATTTGTGGTCTCAACCCTCCCACAAAATTCTTGGTGAGCATGGCCCCTATGCCAATCATTGTAGTCTCCACATCATCCCCACCCTTCCTCAACACTATGCAAAATCTGGACTCTAACTTTTCCACTCTTTCCACATAGACTCTCACTTTCTCTCCTTCTCCTTGCTTGAGAAATGTAACCTCACTCATCAATCTCTCATAACTCTCATCAGGAAGAAAGTTCTCAATGAGTGCTGAAGTCAAAGTCTCCCAAGACTCCTCTTCCCCATCTCTCCTCTCTCTCTTTTGGTATTCTGACTCATACCATGTAAGTGCTGCATCCTCAAAGAAATCTGGTAATAATAAGGCCCACTCATTCTTCCTCCTCTCATTGTTTCCTATTTAAGCTCTCTTGAAGTCTCTCACAAAGGCCTCCACATCTTCTCCATCCTTGCCAAAGAAAACCGGAAGTTTCCTCATCTTAACCTCTCACTATCTTTCTTTCTCTCAATTTTTTTCTCTATTTTTTTCTCTCACTCTATTACTAATAGAGTATATACATGACTAACACCATCTGAGAATAATCCACTGTAGTGAACACAAAAGGTTCAGGTTGCTCCAAGATTTCTATAGCAACATCAAATCCTAGAGTGCATATTAATCTAACTCTCATGGATAGTTTATCCATAAGTTGAAAGATTATCTCCATCACTAATCTTGAGAACTAGCTGATGAAGGTGGTAGTATTTCTGTAGCTGTACTAAGACTCTCTCCAAGATCCTTCACCAAATTCTCCAAAAGTGCCTTTACTCCACTACACTCATGTCCTTTTGGAAGTCCTTCCACTCCACAAACCTCACACAACTCCTTGGTCTTAGATCTTCTCCCTCCTAATCTTGGTGAAGAAGGTCCAACATGCAAACCCAAGTCAAGTAAGCCTCTCCTTTCCCTCAATCTCTTGCTCTCAAAGGTCAATGGACATGAAATTGCCTTATGTCCCTTTTCTCCACATAGAAAGCACTTAGACTCACTCTTTCCTCCAAGTGATGTAGGTTTTTGGATCCTCTCAACACTCTCTTCAAATTCTATTGTAAACTCTCTTTTCCTCAAATCCACCCCTACAATCACCTCAAACCCTTGGGGTGATTGTAGGGGTGGATTTGAGGACCTCCGAATGCTGGCTCAACATTGCATTCATCCGGAGGACTATCTCCTTCAAAGGCTCCAATCTCATCTTCCGCTCTCGTTCTCGATCTGCAAGCCAATCCTCCCTGTACATTGCCAATTCTCCTTCAAACTCGGCTTTCACCGTCTCCTTCTCCTTCTCCTTCTGTACATTTCTCTCTTCCTCATTACAAAGTAACTCTCGTAATCTCTCTTCTTCCTTATACCGTGCTGCCAACTCTCATTGCCAGATTTGCTTCTTCTCCTCGACACTCTCCATCACCCTATTGAGCTCTTGATCCTTTGCTGCTACTCTTGCCATAGCATGGATAACCTCTACTCTTGAATCAACAAACTGCTGCTTCAAGATCTCGTACTCAGCTACTTGTCTCTCCCTTGCTATGTCACTCTTCTTCACAAGATCCTCTCGATAATTCACTTCTCTCTTCAGGTCTTCAATTACCTGACTTCTCACTCTACTGCCTCCGCTCGTAGTACTTCCCTTTCCTCCTCACCTCGGGTTATACTCTTCTTCAACTCCGAGTTCTCTTCTTCTAATCTGGACAACACCTGCAATATAGTCTTTACATATGGACAAGTCGACTGCATCTCCTTCTTCTTGTACTCCAGCTTCACCAACAGAGCACACACCACCTCCCGTAGGTACTCAACTCCATTGCTCGGGGTTACTTCTTCTTGCGCATCCACTTCCCTTCGTACTTCTTGTTCATCCGATACTCGCCTTCTTCTCTGCAGTCTTCATATCGGAACATATGCCTTGCTTCCCGAGCTTTCATGTGCTTCTTCCTTCACCATACTTGGACCTGCATCATACTTTGCCTTACGCCTCGAGCGGACTCCTCTCTGCACTGCAATCTTCTTTTCTTTGGGCTCGGTTACTTTGTCTTCCAACTGCGTGTTGTCCTCGACTTTGATCTTTGCCTGCACTTCGTCTTCTTCTTCTTCTTCTGCAGCAGCTGGTGCCGATGTCATTTCTCCATCCTCATCGCTATCGCTACTCGTATTGCCACTCTATAGCGTTAGCTTGGGCTCCTCCTTGTGTTCCGAGTCTTTGGTCTTGAGCTCGGCGTCACCTTCCAAGTCTTCATCTTCCGACTCGATCACCACCATACCTCGCCTCGGGTTTCCTCTCTTGATCTTCCAAGGTTTCTTTGTGTCTTTGGCTTTGCCCTGCTGACTTCTCTTCTTTGAGTTTGGAGTACTCACTTTGATCTCCACAGTCTTCCCTGTCTTCTTGTAGTACTTGTCGGTGCTTCTGATTTGCAAAATGTACTACTGCTCCTCTGTATCAACATCCTTTCTCAAATCAGGATGGAAGTGCGACACCATCCGAGTTTGCTCCGCCGAGTTCAGCAAATTCAACCCAAGGTAGAAATGTGCTGCAAATGGCACGATGTAGTGTGGAGGCGATTTATCCCACAGATTCCACACCATTTGTCACGTTCTCCCATGGAAACACCTTGCCCAATTGATCGGTTCTCCTGCAAACAACTTGTGAAAGAATACTGCTTGGTGTTTCATCACATACATTGTTCTCTCCGGCTTCAGGATTGCCACCAGAGCACTCACAATTCCTCTCTTGATAGGGTCCTTGTAACTCTCGACTTTGTACCCATTCTTTGTTTGCTTTGATGAGAATGCATCTCTCACCTCTTGAGTTTCTTGGGCTATCTCTCCCTTCCCCAAGAACGTGGCCCCCTGCTCCGAGCCTGCTTCCCTCCCGAGTACTAGTCTCCAATCTTACTCTGTCCCAACAAGCCGGATTTCCTCTCTTCCCTTCTTCCTCGGGTCCATCGAGACACTTACTCTTGATGATTTCTGTCATGAAACCTGGAAAACTCACGTTCTAGTTCCATGCCAAGAAAGTGATCTAAAGTCGGCTCAAGACTTCGATCCTAGCAATCACATCTAACCTCCAAATTGCATGATTTCTCACTGCAAATTTGGAGTTCTTCTTTCCTCCTCCCATCTCTCCTGCTTTCTCACTATCTCTCGATTTCACTCTTGCGACTTCTCCCTTACACACTAATGTGTTTCCAACTCTATTTCTCTTCCCACGATCACATGCAAGATGACTTCTCAACAGCGAAGGAAAATTACTTGACATTTCATTGTTGCAAGTTTGATTTTTATAGAGTTGCGCTTTCTTCGTCTTTCTTCACTTTGAGTTTCTACTGAGAAATCACACCTCTTGCATGCACCTGTCACTGTCAATCAACTTTTGCGTGTATGGGCCGCCAGTTTTTGAACGGTCTCTTCTTGAATTTCTCGCCCCAACAAAAGGTTGTTAGATTGTCTTCACCTCGGGTTGAACTTCCTCCGATATGAAGACTCCTTACTTTGGGTTGTGTGTTGACAGGGCATTTCTGAGTACTTTGCCTGATGAAACCCAAAGTCACTTTACTTTGGGTTTCATCTTGAAGACCCTTTTCTTTGCCTTCTTCGGCTATACAGGCGCAATCCGACTTCTTTATACACTTCTTCTTCTTTATTTTGAAAAAAATAAAAAATGTGGGCACCACAACAATCTAGTTTTGGTATTGGATACTAGACAGGGAGTTACGACGTAGAGTTTGTGATGCTATGTTGTTGCAGGCTACTTTGCCCACTTTGGCAATAGTCTTTGGTTTGGCTGAGCATATTGAGCTCAACATGGTAGAGGAGAGAGTAGTGACATCTGGATTTGGTAGGGAGACCTCATCCACGGCTGTGATTTCTTCTAGAGTGCAGCAGAGTGCACCACGTCTAGTTGGTTTTTGAGGAAAGGGTGAACAGCCCAGATCCTATGGAGCAAATGGAGGCCTAGTGGAGTTAGACCCTTACCTTCATTTTTGGGTTAGCAGTAGCCAATGAATGAGTGGTGGTGTTGCTTGTTGGACTTGTGGTGGACCTCACCAATCGGAGAGAGTGTACTTAGGGCAGTGGACCTGATACCTTGGGTGCATCATAGCCAGCACAAAGGCAATGTGAGCACTGCCACAGATTTGGTCACACTAGTGACCAATGTTTTGACCTACACCCGGAGTTACGGAGTGGTAGGCTATTATAGAAGATAGTAGAGGAGCTCCAGTTCATGGAGGACTAGGTGGTAGAGGTGGTGGTAGAGGATCTACACCTAGTAGGGGTGCGGTACCTGCCCTTACTTCTAACACAGCTATAGCTACTCGGATTGAGCAGTTGGAGCAGAGATTGGCTAGTATGGCTATTGCTCAAAGGAGATCAGATTCGGGTGCTGAGGCTTCCACCTCATATGCTGGTGATAGAGATACTTTGGACTTCATGTGCGAAGTAGCACAGGTGGATGCATCTGCAGCAGTGACTAGGAGTGCAGTATGTGCTCCAGAGCCTAGAGGAGCATCAGTGGAGTTGGACCCACAGAGAGGAGAGGTTGGGAGACAATTCAGACTTCCCTAGTCTTTCACACTATTTGAGGCATTACAGACGACATCCATGGTTCCTAGACGTCCCAGTGTAGGTGTGGTAGGTGGTGATGGAGTACATGATGGACTACCTGCTACTCAGCCACCTGCTACCACATAGACTGAGTCTAGCATGATGTTGGGGGCGGCTCACCTGATTATGCGATGTCCTTTGTTTTCGGCCAATGATATGTTCACATTGGGAGTTGACCCAACCCCAAAATTCCGGTTGGCTGCCACATTGTGTGAGAGTAGGGATGGTGTAGTTCCTACTACTAGAGCAGAGGTGGTTGGTACTGGAGCTGACTTGGTTGAGGAGCATGGGATCCGTTTAGCAACCAGTGGTTTATGGCAAGCAGCAGCGGCTAGACTGGAGGAGTTGCCAACTAGACCAGCCTTTGAGAGAGCACGGTTCACACCTGATGTTGTCCTATTGGATAACCAGAGGGGGCTTCTTTGTTTGGTGGGATCTTCAAGGAAGGTCTATACACCATAGAGAGTCTTGTTAGACTCTGGTGCACAACCCCTTATGTTGGGGAAGGCTGCAATTGTTGGTATGGAGTTACGGAAGACCGATGTGGAGAGGTGTCCATTTCAGATCCAAACATCTCTAGGTGGTGGTTTGACACAGTAAATCACACGTGGAGAGCTTGTTGTCCAGGTTCAGCCTGGTCATCTGACTAATAGCTTGGTAGTGAGAGCTCAAGCTATTGCGATGATAGTTGAGTCATATGATGTGCTAGTTGGGGGAGCAGTGTTATACTCTATGGGTTTCAACATTGACTATTGGGAGGAGACAACCTCTTATAGACCTGGTTGGCAGTCTAGTGAGGGATGGGTATGTTGCCTACCAGTACGCTTCAATAGTGGCAGTCTTGGCTCACTACAGTCCGGGACCATGGCAACATCAGTTTTAGCTTTCAGCGGTGCAGTTACTTGGCCTGGTGACTTGTTGGAGGGGAACGCCTATGCAAAGGATAATCCAGTACCAGAGGAGATCACTCGGCTTTGGAGTATGAGTGGGATTGTTCCATCCACCTTGGATGTTCCATTGTGGAGTTCAGAGGAGGCATTGCACCAGCATGCAAATCAGTTGGTGCAACAGGCTTGGAGTAGAGCCTTCGTACCATCAAGAGATGAGTGTGAGGATGAGCTTCTAGAGGTGATTGCTTTGACACCTCTGGATACCACACTCATTGCTTGGCAATATCCAATAGAGGGGATATGCCTATTGGAGTTGTTTGGGGGGATCAGCACCGGACTAGCTGCGGTATTACAGGCGGGTATACGAGTACAGAAGTACTTGTATGTAGAGAGAGATGAGACTGCTAGGCGAGTCTCTCTACATCATGTAGCACACTTGGCCTATTGGTATCCGGAGTTATTACCGATGTCAACAGTCAGAGGTTACCAGAAGGCCCTACTAGGAGACATTTCCTTATTGGGAGTGCATGACCTAGAGAGACATGGGCCTATTCACTTGGTGATTTCTAGATGGCCATGTCAAGGACATACACGTACTGGTAGAGGATTGGGTCTTCAGGATCCTCGTTCTGGTGTGTTTTGGGAGATGTTATGGATACTACGACATCTCTAGGTTCATCAGTCTATTTCTCTAGCTTACCTTTTGGAGAACATTCCTTTGATGGGTGATTCTCGCACTAGAGTGGTGGCGAGTACACATCAGGTCCATTCTTGGATGGGACCTCATGTATTGTTAGATGCAGCCAGAGTGGGATCACGGGCTCATCGTCTTTGTCTTTGGTGGACAAACCTCTTACCCAAAGAGGTTTTATAGCATGCTTATGATGGGATTCAACGACTTGACCACATCCTTGTTGATGATATCTTGGATGTTTGGCGTCAGTCTCAGACAGTGGTAGTGGCTGATAGGTCACCTATGGCAGTGGTGAACCTATTTGGACAGGCTAGAGCTACATTTCCCACACTCATGAGTTTCCCTGGCTCTCATGCTTTTTGAGAGGGAGGACTTGGACTTGTTTGGGACCCACAGTTACAGCAATTGGTGGAGCCCAATGCTGATGAGAGAGAGCGGGTGATGGGTTTTGGCACCAATATTACCGCTATTCCAACAGTGTTAGAGGCATCCAGGCGTCAGGTGTTAGATCAGACTGTGGGCCTGAATGGTTTGACCTGGATTGTGAGCCTTGGCTTGCCAGAGCAGCATAGGATGCGCTTGATAGGCATCACCACTTGGACACTTGTGAGCCCTGTGCCTATCGAGACAATTCAGGCACATGCTGGGAGCAATGGACTGAGTGGACATGGTATTCTTGGGACACATCTCATAGCTACTAGGGAGAGTGGTCTACTTGGAGTCCATCCAAGTGAGCGTGGGCTACTTGGATTACACCCTTGGTCCACATGGGATGCAGCTAGAGGACGTGTGGAGCTTAAAGCCAGAGCGGAGGGAGTTTTTCACACTGAGGTTGAGACCTCTAGTGGTCGGGAGCATGACACTATTGCTCCCAAGGGCCCAGTGTAGCAGCCAGTCAGTACGTCTTCCATTCCTACTACAATTACAGAGGATACTTGGGAGCCAGATCTTGGACCCAAGCTTATTGGAGAGGAAAGATGGAGGGTTTGGAGGTTCTTGAGGAGTCACACAAGTTGTTTTGCCTTCAGTATGAAGGATTTAAAGGGACCCGGTATATGGATTGAGCTGACTAACGACACACTAGTTTTCTGACGTCCTTATCGATATAGTGATATATTGAGGACATTGATTTAGAGCCGGAGAAGTGACCTTTTTGAGGCTGGTTTGGTGGAGATTTCACATGGAGAGTATGCATCAGTGATAGTGATGTTAGTCAAGAAGGATATGCATGGCAACTATTCAGATAGGCATGTGTGGAGATTAGCGTCCTATCAACCAACAGACTAGGGCTGATCGGTATGCCATGCCTACACTGGAGGAGATTTTTGATACGATTGGGCATGCAAAGATATTAAGTACTTTGGATCTTCGAGCGGGATATCATCCGTTGCCGATCAAGTAGGAGGATAAGTCCAAGACAACATTTTGGGCTATTGATCCTCACAGTAAGGATGTGTTATATCAATGGAGGTTCTTACCATTTTGGTTAAAGTATGCTCTTGTTGAGTTCCAGAGGGTCATGGGTAGGATCCTAGCTAGATTGGATTTTGCTTGGTGTTATATTGATGACATTTTGGTCTATAGCACTATTATGGAAGAGCATGAGAGACAGTTGTTTGAGGTGTTTGAGAGGTTGAGATCTCATGGACTCAAATTGCATCTTGGGAAGTGTAGGTTCTTCCATGAGCAGGTTGAGTATTTGGGTCACACTATCTGTACCAGAGGACTTGGTGTTAAGTAGACCAAGGTGGAGGCTATTGCACGTATTCCTTGGCCTACGAATGTGAGCAAAGTCTGAGCATTCCTTGGGTTGGCAAACTTCTATTGCCGCTATGTTAGAGGATTTAGTGCCGTTGCCAAGGCCTTGACAAAGCTGACCAAGCTTACACAAGAGTGGCATTGGGGAGATGAGCAGGAGAGAGCTTTTGTAGAGCTCAAGGAGAGGTTGACATTTGCTCTTATTTTGAGGAGACCGATTAGGGGATGACCATTTCAGGTTCACACTGATTGGAGTATGTTGGGGCTTGGAGTGGTGCTCACCTAGCATGATGATGAGGAGAAGGAGTTTGAGGTGGCCTATGCTAGTTGCTCCAACAATTCAGCGGAGGCAAAGTATAGTTCATATGAGGGAGAGTGCTTGGTAGCAGTTTGGGCAGTAGCACATTTTTGATGTTACCTATTTGGTAACCCCTTCACTCTCATTACTGATCATCAGCCACTAAAGTGGTTGATGGAGTCCGACAAGCTTTCAAGGAAGCTTGCATGATGGGCGCTGATTTTACAAGAGTATGATTTCACGGTTGTTCATAGACTTGGAGTGGTGAACCGTGATGCAAATGGGTTGAGTAGAAACCCATGTCCCAGCCAGTAGGATCGGACCGGAGCACGTTGGCATGGTGAGAACAGATGAGGAGATGGTGTCAGGTTGGCATGCATCGGCCTTTTTGTGTTTATTTGCAGAGGCTTTGGTGGTATCTCTCTCAGCGCAAACAGGAGGAGTTATTGAGGTCACAGATCCAAAGAGTGAAGATATTGGTACAATTCAGCGAGACATTCATGATGATGTCTTAGTGATGGACTATCTTCGCATTGGTGTTGTGGGTAGCACAGTTGGGGCCAAGGAGAGAGACCGTGTTCTTCAGCGAGCCAGATGGTTCAGATTGGAGGGTAGACACCTTTTGCATGTATGGGAGGATGGTAGAGTGCAAGTTCTACCACTTCCATCTCAGAGACCACAGTTGGTCCGTCATGCTCATGAGGAGCTAGGACATTTTGGAGTAAAGCGTATGTATAGCTTACTCTAGAGTCATTATTGGTGGCGTGGTATGCAGACCAAGGTATAGCAGTTTGTTGCAAGATGTGTGGTTTGTGACCGAGTTAGAGCATCATTCAATGCTCCTATGCCACAATTACACCCATTACCTATCATGGGATTGGGTTACCGTTGGAGTTTGGACTTTGCCAGACCTTTACCGCTGATTGTGAGACATCGTCGGTATGTTATGGTGATGGTGGAGCACTTCTCCAAGTGGATTGAGTTGGTGGCACTTCCTGACAAGTCTAGTGAAGGGACAACTTACTTGTTCTTGGACGAGTTCTTAGTCATTTTGGTGCACCAACTGAGGTTTTGAGTGATCAGGGTACAGAGTTTTTGGGGGAGTTTCAGATCTTGTGTGACAAGGCCTTGATTGATCATTGTACTACATCCCAAGATCACCCTGAGGCAGATGGCTTAGCAGAGAGTGTGGTTCAGACGGTGAAGAGAGGATTGCAAAAGTATGGTTTGCAGAGGCCACTTGGGAGATTGGGATCTCCAATTACCTTGGTTGGCCATGGGCTATCGGTTCAGCCGGCAAGCCTCCTTAGCATCCTTCTCTCCATACTTTCTACTCTATGGACGAGATCCAGATTTACCTACAACCATTTGTCAAGATGCTACTATAGTTTTGGACTTGGATGACCCCAATGTATGGATGAGCGCATGTTCTCAACGGGCAAGAGATCTTTCAGAGCGTGATGCCAATGGCCTTTGAGAACTTGGTGATTGCTCAACATAGAGATACTTTACACTATGCTACCATTTGAGGAGGAGGTTATAGACGCTCGATCCATTGGTTTCATCCAGGCGACTATGTATATCTATAGCAGACAACACCGATGACACTTGATGTTTCTATAGGCCGCACTATCTTGAGAGTGCACAAGGTTTTGCCATCTGGAGTCCTTGTGTTAGAAGGATGTGATGTGGTGGTGTTTTTTGGAAGGATCATGTGCGCAATTGTGCGCCATGCCACCTCCCAAACATTGATGGGGCTATGGACCCAAGCTTAGCACTTGTACGTGCAGGCTTGAGGTGTTTGTTATGTAGCTCTTCTGGTGGAGCTGCTACTATGTTAGTGAGTGATAGCTGTTCAAGAGGATGTCATATGGCATGTATGACTCATCCCCTCATGGTGGTTCCTCAGGGACAGTGGTTATGTCCTAGATGTACTTGACATATAGCTAGTTCATTCTTTATATGGTATAGATTGCAGACAGGCGACTAACGATGGGGCTCCATAGCACCCGGCCTCCTGATCTTTGCTCATTAGAGGGTATACCATATACTTAGAATAGATGGCTATCTGGAGTTGGAGGGACCTAACCGCCAGCTAGGGGGGCAATTGTGGCACTTTAGAGTCTATGTATGACTTATGTGTGAGTTGTGTTTCTATAGTGTATGATGTTGACAGCAATGTATGTTGTGTAGCGATGTATATACGCACAATAGCTGTCATGCCATTTGTAGTATCGCATCTAGATTGCTCGGACACTAGAGTCCTAGTGATAGTAGTTAGAGTTATTTCAACAATATCTCAGAGACTACTTTCCGACTGTCAGATTTTGTGTTTAGGGTACTGACTTCATGGTGGGGCCCACTATCACTTTGCACCATTCACACCATCGAGTGTGCCGTCAGAAGGACCATTAGGGTTTCAGAGCTAGCTCGAGTCCAGGGGGTATAGTTTTGGAGTGAGCTCCAAAGAGCTCACTTCTTTGATGTTGAGCCTTCGAGTTCCTGGCTATGGTGGATAGAGGCCGGCAAGCATCACCTGGATTCTCTGTGCTTGAACGGGTGTGGCTTGACTGTAATCAGTGCCCAATTGTTGGCAGTTAATAGAGTGACAAATTAAGTACTGATATGAGTTAAGTTGAGTTTACAGTGGTAAGCAATTTGATTATTGTGGCACTTTAGAGTCTATGTATGACTTATGTGTGAGTTGTGCTTCTATAGTGTATGATGTTGATAGCGATGTATATACGCAAGACAAGATATTGTCCAAGAACACCACCACGTTCTGATCTAATAATCCATCCAACACCCAATGCATCTGATCCATGAAGACTACTGGAGCATTGGTGAGCCCAAAAGGTAGAACTCTCCACTCAAAATACCCATACCTTGTGCAAAAGGCAGTCTTTTGCACATCCTCCCTATCAATGGGGATTTGCCAATAGTTGCTACAAAGATCCAACTTGGAAAAATATTGCGCTCCACTCAATTGATCAAGCAAGTCATTAATCCAAGGCAAGGGATATACATTTTTCACTATTTGCTTATTGAGCCCATGATAATCAATATAGAAAAAATATTTTCCATCCTTCTTCAGAACAAATAGTACTGATGCTCCCCAAGGAGAGGTACTATGTCAGATGAAGTCCTTCTCCAACAACTTTTTAAGTGTTGTTGCAATTGCTCCAACTCCTTTGGTGAGAGCCAATAGATTGGTCTACTCATTGGAGTACTCCTTGGCAATAACTCAATCTTGAAGGACATACCACGATCAGAGGGTAATCCCTTTGGCAGATTGTCTGGAAAAAATTCCACAAACTCTTGAACTATCTGATCAACCATTGCTTGATGAGGCTCTTGGTCCTCCTTAGATTGTTCTTGTGCAATCCGCTTGATTCACACCGCAAAATAAACTTATCTTCCTCCAAAGCTTGCTCTATGGTTGCTTCACTAACAAACTTCCCATCTGGGACTCATCTTTCTTTAAAGCTTGCTCCATGGCTGCTTTCCTTGCAAACTTCCCATCTTGGGACTCATCTCCCTTCAAGGTTTGCTCTATTGTTACCTTCTTGATAAACTTCCCATCTTGGGACTAACTATTCTTAGGTGTCTTACTCAAAGATGCCAACCAACCTAATTGGAAATTCCTACCTTGGTGTTGTACTTGAATTTGTCATTAGTTCCAATCAAATTGAACTTTATGACGTTCAAACCAATGTTGTCCTAGAATGATATCATAGTGTAGAGGTGCCACTACAAACCTCATACACTCCAAATACTCCTTCCCAATCGTGAAAGTAACAAGACATGAGATACAAAATGCATAACCCTTTCTACCATCTGCCATCTACAATCTACTTCTAATTACTGGCTTGATAGGAATACCTAACTCTTTTGCTACTTGCATAGATATACAATTCTCTAAACTTCCAAAATCAACCAAAATCCTACAACCCCAATTAGATATTATACCTTACAAGTGAAGCAAACTTGCATAGGTGGAGCTTTCAATCTCATTGGAACTAATCAAGCTTCCAATAAGCAGCTCAAAATTTCCTACTAGGATTCCTTGTTTCTCTAATCATTCTACTCCACAAACTCTATCTGGGCAACTTGTTGAGGTTGCTTATTCTTGAGTGGACATTCAATAATGCGATGTCTAACCTGCAAACAATAAAAACAACCATTGTTTTGTCATAATCTTTCTCTATTTGTTGTACCACGTGGTCTCCGTTGGATAGCATCAATATCCATTGGTGCTTGTTCTTCCACTTGGGCGTAGTGTGTTGGTAGGCTTTGTGTAGGTCAAGGTTGAGACCAAGTTGTTGCAACCAAGGAATCAAAGCACTCAGCCAATTGCATGGCTTCTTCCACATTTTGTGGTTCCCGCATGGTCACCTCCAATTAACTTCAAGCTCCTCACAAATCAATCCAAAACTTCACCTTCTTGTATATCTAGAATCTGCATGATGATGTTCTAAAATTGCATGATGTAGCTCCTTACAAAGCAAACCTGCTTCAACTCCGTTAATTTATCTCGTGCATCTCGGGTGGCATTTATAGTTTGAAATCGACCAAGTATTGCATCCTTGAATTCCACCCATTTTAAGATTGGTGCAACAATTTTTCATTTAGTTTGCTCCACTCAAAATCACCACCAAAGTTTTGCCACACCATCCAATTAGCTAGAAGCCAAGAGAATCTATTTTCATTCATCTTGAAGATTAGTAGCTTCAAAGTAGCATTTGCAGTCAAAGATAGAATTCTCCACTATGCTCGGAAGATTCTTGCCTTCAAACAGCTTGGGTTTTGGAAATCGGATTCAATCTTCTCCATCACAAATTGGTGTTCTCTCTATGTGTTCTTGTTATTGCTAGGCTCATTCATCCAACAATTGTGTAAGGTGCTCAATTTGTTGTTGCATAGCAATCATAACATCCGGTATTGCCACCATGGCAACTAATCTATCTCACAACTCCCAATTTCTCTAATTTATAACACGTAGATGCAACACGTCCATCATTTTCCATAAGTTACAACTGGAAGTATCAAGGGTTGCTCAAGCAAGGTGATCATATGTAGAAAATCCTACCAAAAGCACGAGGTGATAAATTGTGTGAACCGATGCTTGGGTAGTACTTGGACATGAAAATCCCAATGGTTTGGTGGAAGTGGATTTGGTGGTCCATAAATTCCATCCATCCCATTCTTGCTCTAATACCAATGTAAAAGATTGAGATCGAGGAGAGAAATAGGAGAATGGAAGCTCACATTGTGACACTTGAATGAGGAAAAACTCCGAATACCTAACATGAACTTTGGCTCTTGTATTTATAGGGAGCATACAAGGCCCTTGAGAATCTTCTCAAGAAGCTTCCTTGAGCCATTTTCTTGGAGTGCAAGCCAAGTTAATTGGGAAGCTTCTCACGAAGCTTCCTTCTAGAAGCCGCTTACTTGGCATGCTAGCTAATTTAGTTAAAAGCTTCTAGAAACTTCCTTCTAGAAGCTACCTACTTGATATGCAAGCTAAGCTAGTTAGTAAGATTCTCAAGAAGCTTCCTAGATACTTCTAGAATATTCTAGGCTAATTTATCTTATTTGCTACTTTGTTAGCCCTACTAACTTTGTTGCTAAACTCCATATTGTTACACTCCCGATGCTTTAGAGTGTAAGGTCTCAATTACTCCTCTAACCTCATATGCCTCCAAGCATCTCCAAAGTACTTCGTCTTCACCCATCTTAAATAAAATGTTGTGTTTTAGCTAGTATGGTCCCATCTTTCTGAGGAAGACTGCACTCTGCTCTAGGTCCAGCCTTTTAGGGCATTGGCAAGTATGTAGATAATGATATTTTGCCGCACACCTCATACTTTGCATTGCCATTCAATGGTATAACTCTTCATCAAGAAACCAATCATCAACTTCTAAGTCTTGGTCTTGAGTTTCCAACCTAGATAGGAAGCCCTCATTCAAATGCAAAGCTCCCTTCCTTACTTGTATAGTGTAGGTGAATTCTTGTAACAACAAGATACATCTCACAATTTGCCTTGACAAATCTGCCTTCTTGACCAGATGTTGCAATGCATAATGGTCAACATAGAAGAAAAACTCGTATCCCAACAAATAGTGGCTAAACTTCTTGTAGGCATACACCATTCTAAGGGTTTCTTTTTCAGTCATTGAATAATTTTTTTCAGAAATTGAAAGCTATTGACTGGCATAATAAATTGGGTAATCCTTCTTCTTCTTGTCCTTCTAACTTAAGACAACTCTGATTGCCATGGACAAAGTGTCCACATACACATGAAAAAGGACATCCCAATTCAAGGCCCTCATAACTGGTGCTTCAACCAATTTCTTTTTCAATACTTGGAAAGCTTCTTCTTGTTCTGCTTCCCACAAATAGTCTTTGAACTTCTTCAAAAGCTTTGTGAGGGATGCAACAAGCACCATGTAGTTTGATACAAAGCATATGTAGTATCCAACATGTCCTAACAAGGCTCTCAGCTCCCACATGTTTTTAGGGGATTCCAAAGTTGAGATGACTTTCACCTTCTTAATATCAACTTCAACACCTCGGCTTGACACCCAATGCCCTAGAAGAATACCCTCCTTCATTGGAAATAAACATTTCTCTGGATGTAATGACAAACCAGAAAAATAGCACCTTTCAAAAGTTTGGCAAAGGTAATCCAAATGTACTTCTGTTTGCCCAAACACACAAAAATCATCAATGAAGACTTCCACAAATTTGCATAGAAAATCTTTGAAGATTGCATTCATCATCTGTTGGAAGTAGCCAGAGCATTACACAACCCAAAGGGCATATGATTGTAAGTGAAACTGCCCAGCCTGTAGTGAATGTGGTTTTGTCTTTGTCTTCTTCTTGGATGGATACTTGATTATAGCTTGAAAATCCATCAAGAAAATTGTAACAAGGATGACCAACTACTTGGTCCAAAATTGTATCAGTGAAAGGCAAGGGATAACGATCCTTTCTTGTGATTGCATTCAACTTGCAAAAATCTTGGCACACTCAAATTTTCCCAATCTTCTTCTTCAGAACATTGACAATAGGGGAGACCCACTCACTACTCAAGACAAGAAAAATTATTCCGGCCCCTAAGTACTTGTAGATTTTATCTTCATTAAGAGTGAGTACAGGTGGTACTATCTTTGCCAAACCAGACTGCACCTTCAACCAGATCAATCTAATTTTTTCCAAATTCTTGTGGAATACCTAGTATTTGATCAATAGACCAGGTAAATACATCATGGTACTCTATAAACAGGGTAGTGTATCCTGCCAACTCCTCCAAAGTGACTATCTTTGAAATCTTCAAAAATTTTCCTTCAGTCAAAATGACACTTGACAGTCATTGGGTTTAATGACTCCTTCCATGTGACTTACTCGGCTTACCCCAAGTCAAACTGCACTCAAACCCCCTTACTCCAAGTGTTTTTTTCACCCGAGGCAATGTTGTATGGGTCTTTGTCTTCAACCTCTACCTCTAGCACTCCAAGTAATTGACTTGGACTTTGTCATCGGATTTGTTTGAAGACAAAGACGATGAATCTTTGGATTCATCTTCTTCTTTTGACAAAGTTTTTTCCCCCAAATGGAGAACCTTCATCCAACTCACAGTTACCAGATTTTGTTCCTTGGACGAGATGTCCTTGAACCTTAGCTTTTGCTGATGCAAATCCACAATAACTTGAGCATTGTACAACCAAGGTCTACTAATCAACAACGGGTAATCAGTTTTAGTTATTGATCGTAACACAATGTAGTTTAACTTGAAGGGTACCCTTCTAATAATTGTAGTAATATTTGAAAGCATGCCCAACGGCCGTCTCTTTGTTTGATCCGCAAACTTCAGAATTTGGGGTGTTGGCTCAAATGTCATATACTCCAATTGATATGTAGTGTCTTATGTCATGATATTCATACCCAACTCCAAATCAATGGGTATGGACCGACTCCAAATCAATGGGTATGGATATGATCATACAGCCTGCAATCTTTGCATCCACTTTGGGAGATCCTAAATCTTCTTATTCAATATGATAGATGGCGGGCAAGTCTTTCTTGGTCATTGCTCTTACTTTCTTGAGGGCTGAACTCAAATACTTCATGTATAGCTTTTTTTCCTCCCACAATTGCTTGAATGTGACCTCAACATTCATAGATGACAAATCTGCCACAATATTGTATTGAGGTACTCTTCTCAACTTCACCATCTTCACCTTTGTCTTTGGGTTTGAAGTCTCTCCTTGTTCAAGTTGGACTCTGGGGAGCTTCAAGATGGTGACCAAAAATATTGGTGGTCTTGATCCAGGGGTCTTTGGGTTTGCCCACCTTGGCTTGGATCAGATCCTTCACATCAGATCTGATGTTTGCCGGAAACATGGGAGGCTTCATCTTCTTATCCTCCTCCAAACTCATTTCCCAATATGTACTGCTTTGTTGATTTCCTTCTGTAAGGCTTTAGCTTTTGCTTTTGCTAAGATCTTTTCCTCCTTTGTAGAAAGAATTGCTTTTGGGCGCAACTTCTTTGCCTTTTGTGAAGTAGTACTTAGTTCCTTGGGATCATGCTTCTTTTTACCTGTGCATGTTTCAAATTTCAAAAATTTAAGGTCTGGCCATTCTCCTTTAGAAGCCAGACTCCCTTCTTGAGGTCTCTCCTCCTCAAGTGTTATACAATTTACATTAGTATTCATATTCCTGAGAATAGATAAACCAAAGTGTTGATTTTAGTGCTTGTTGCTTGAGCTTAATTCTGATATCAATTTTGTGTTTGTGTTTGTGAGTGTGGGAAGAATTTCAAAGTGCAATTCATTGTGCTTGTTGGATGTTGGATTCTGTAGCCTTGATCTTCATTTATGTTTTTGATCTTGAATGAAATGCAATCAAAGCAATGTCTTGACAGAAATGAGAGGAATTGTAGTGTTGGTAGTATTTTGCAGTTGTGAGTGCATCATTGAGTTGATGTGAAGCAATTTTGATCAAGGAAGTTGTGCCTTTAGTGGGAGGGTGGAACACAATTCTGAGGTGAGGTCATTTTGCAGCAAAGTAGCCATTTTTGGGAAGGATTGAATCATCACAATCAAGATTGTTTTGGACATATTTGAAGTTACTGTGATTCGTGAGTGATATTTTGTTGTGACAAGACTATGATCAGTACTTCTTACTCTCTTCTTGGTGTAGTTTCTACCTAAGAGATTAAAGACGCAATCAAGATGAACTAATTTGGTTACTTTGCTTTGTATTTGGATATTTCTGACTTGTTTCTCTATGAGTACAAACTTTACTTACCTAATTACCGCAAAAGTGATATTTTCCAAGTTGTCACAAGCTCCTCAAGAACCTCCAAACTTTCTTTCTTTCTCCTCTTGTAAGCTTGGGTCCTAGATTTGGCTCCCAAGTATCCCTTGTAATTGATGTAGGAGTGGAAGATGTATTGACTAGCTACTACACTGAGCCCTTGGAAGTAGTAGTATCATGCTCCCAACCACTAGAGGTCTCAACCTTCATGTGAAAAACTCCCTCTGACCTAGCTGCAAGCTTCATACGTCCTCTAGCTGCATCCCAAAGAGACCAAGGGTGTAATCCAAGTAGACCATGTTCACTTGGATGGACTCCAAGTAGACCATTCACCCTAATAGCCATTGGCTATGTCCCAAGAATACCATATCCACTTGGTTTATTGCTCCTAGCAAGTGTCCAAATGGTGATGCCTATCAAGCGCATCCTATGCTGCTCTACCAAGCCATGGCTCACAATCCAGGTCAAATAATTTAGGTCCATAGCTTGACTGAATACTTGATGCTTAGATGGCTCTAACACTATTGGAATGGTGGTAATACCAATGCAAAATCCCATTTCTTGCTCTCTCTCATCAATGTTGGGCTGCACCAACTATTGTAACTATGACTCCCAAACAAAGTCCAAATCTACCTTCTCAAAAAGCACGGGAGCATGGGAAACTCATAAGTATGGGTCAAGAAGCTTAGGGCTATCCAAATATGTTTACCACTACCATAAGTGACCTATCAACCACTACCATCATTTGAGACTGGCGCTTAACATCCAAATCTCATCATCAATAAGGTGGTCAAGTTGTTGAATCCCATCATAAGCATGCAATAGAACCTCTCTAGGTAAGAGGTTTGTCCACCCGGATGAAGAAGATGAGCTTGTGATCCCACTCTATCTACATCCAACAACAAAATAGGTCCCATCCAAGAATAGATATGATGTGTACTCACCACCACCCAACAGCAAGAATCACCCATCAAAGGTATGTTCTCCAAAATATAAGCTGGAAAAATAGATTGATGAATGTGAAGATGTTGTAATATACATAACATCTCCCAAAACACAAGAATAGAGATCCTAAAGACCCAAACCTCATCCAGCACGTGTATGTCCTTAAGATGGCCATCCAAAAATCACCAAATGAATGGGCCCATGTTTCTCCAAATCCTACTCCCTAAGCAAGGAAATATCTATTGGTAGGGTCTTTTGGTAACCCTTGATTGCTAACATTGGTAATAACTCAGGATAGCAATAGGCCAAGTGTGCCATATGATGTAGAAAGACTCACTTAGTAGTCTCATCTCTCTCCACATACAAGTCTATGTGGAGAGAGATGAGATTACTAGGCGTGAGTACCTCTATACTCGTGTACCTACTTGTAGTACCGCAACTAGTCCAACACTAATCCCACCAAACAACTCAAATAGACATACTCTATCTACAAGATACTACCAAGCAATGACTGTGGTATCCAAAGGGGTCAAGGTAATTGTGGTACCCACATTTTTTGTTTTTATGAGTTTTAAAGAAGAAGTGCATTGGTAAAGCCAAAGAAAGGCTAAACGGAGAGGAAACACAAAGAATTGTGTATTTTAGCATAAACTCAAAGTCAACCTTGGGTCAAAGTCAAAAGGTCTTGGTTCAAACAAATGGAAGTATGAAGCCAAAGATAGAGGACTTTGTATCAAGATGGGCAACCCATTTCAAAGAACCTGTAACAAATTTTCCTTGGGTTTTGGTAATCAAGAAAGTACCTACAAAGAAAGTGACTTCCCCAAGACAAAGATGATCTTGAAAGTGATAGGAAATCAACCCGCCAAATTGGTGGGTAAATGGAAAAATGACTAAAGAATGACCAATCAGCAAAGGACTATAAAATTGAGATTTTGACAAGGAAGCGCTGCAATGTCTAGAAAGTATCCTATTCTTATTTAGAGTTGTCTAGAAAGAATGCAAATTGTGAGTATATAAGAGGAGTGGGTTAGAGTCTTGGGTTTGATTTTTTATAAGCAAAAGTGAGGAAGGACATGACCTTAAAGAGAAATAAGTAGAGTGCGGTGAGGGGTCTTGCAATTCATTGATTACATGTAGTGGCAAGCATCAAAGTCTTATTCTAGCCTTTGTATCACATTTTTGGCTTGGAACTGGAATTTGAGCTTTCTAGGGTTCATGGAAAAAATCATTGCCAATAATTGCAAAGATGGGCCCAATCATGAAGAGAAGAGAGGAAATCTGGCTTGATAGACTGAGTTGGATTGAAGATTAGTCATAGGAAGAGAAGCAAGAGAGGTAGGAAATGTCACCTTCTATCAAAAGTGTGATGTATCAGAAGAAATTACCGGGGTGAGGAATTCTTTCAATAGACCTCACACCAAGAACAAACCTCACACTAAGAACATGTACAAGGTAGATAGTTACAAGGATCCAATACAAAGAAGGATCATGAGCATGATGATGGCTATATTTAAGCTTGAGCAAAACACCTATAACACAATGCAATAGGCAGTATTCTTTCATCAGATGTTTGTAGGAGAGGCGGTGGATTGGGCAAGGTATTTGCACCAACAAGTTGGATCGATGATCACCAGTTGGAGAATAGATATGCCGACCCACTACTTCATACCCTTCATAGCCCACTTCTACTTTATGGGACACCATCTGTCCTCTCTCCTCTAAGAGGCTCAAAGGAGAGAGGACGGATGGTGTCCCATTGTCACCCCAATTTATGAAGAGAAGCAGATAGAGATGAACAATATTACATCAAGCGGGTTCATGAGGATGATGATTATTAGCTAAAGAGTGGAAAGGAGAAGATAACGGTAGTGTACATCCCTATGCCAAGAAAGAGAAGTAGACCCAAAGAATGAATTACATTGGTGCAACCCCAAAAGATATGAAGAATCAATCCAAAGCTCGCACCAATAGAAGTGAAGACATCAACTTTGGAGGAAGAATCAGAAGGAGAAATGGAGTCAAAGGAAGAAGCCTTAGGAGCAGAAGAAGAATTTACACTACGGAGCAAAGAGTCAAGTAGTGGTAGTGAAGGAGATGCTTAAATTCAGCAATCAAGAGAAGGGATTGTTGGAGAAGAAGAGAGTGAGTTCCATGTGGTGATCAACCGCATGGAAGGAAGAGACAAGTTGTGTCTGGAGTTGCCAGTAGACAAGCTAAAAGATGAATGTGTAGGAGAGGGTGTCTTGGTATTTCCAAGGGCAGCCAGAACAAAGAGAAGAGCTCAAGTGTTTGTTGCCAAAGCAAGCAAAGTTGATGATGATGAAGAAATTTTAAAAGGTGAGACATTGAACATATGAAGATTTTGTCTTTTGGATAAGGCACCAGTGAAAGAAATACCTGCCAAACAAAAAGACAAAAAAGGTGATGAAGGAGGATATGATAGAGTCAAGTACCTATCAAAGATTTTCTGTCCTTTGTTGGTGCTTCTACATCAAAAGAAAGCAGATTTGAGGAACTATCATCCAGAAGTGATGGATGAGTTGGAGGTAGTGAAGAAATGGACTAAGGAGACTTCAGAGTTGAGGAGTAAGCTAACTTGAAGAGAGAAGGAAGCCAAAGAACTTTGGGCTGAAGCAATTCTTTGGAGTAAAACCTTAGATGCCTTGCAGGAGAACTTCATGAAGTGCAGTGAAGAATTGAAGGAGCAAAGGTGTTGGTTGAGAACATGAAACATGAAGTTGGTAATGTACAAGTTGAGGTCATACACTCAAAGACAATTGTAGTAGTGATGGAACAAGAGTTGGAGAGTTTGAAGAAGAGCAAGGCAGAGAAAGACCTGGTAATGAAAATTGACACAATGTAATTGGGAGGAAGAACAATTAGTCCAATATGCGCAAGAGAAGGACGTACTAAAGGCTGAATTTGAGGATGAGTTGACAATGTATCAAAATGAATTGGAAGTGGAAAGAAGTAAGGAGAAGGTAGTTTTGAGTGTGGAGTTGGATGCAATAGGAGTAGTCATGAAGGAGTTGAAAATGATGCTAAGTACTGAAGCCAAGGGCAAGTTAGAAGAGGCAAGGCTACACGAGTTGAAGTTGTTGGTGCAAGAAACTCAAAGGAGGAAAGCAAAAGATGCAAAGTTGAACAACCTTTTGATTTGCTTGAGAGATAGAGTAGATAGGAAGATGTTAGAGGTAGGAGATAATGTATGTCTCATATCAGATTTTGTTAGATTGGCTTTAGATAAAATTTGTAGTGAGATGAAGATGAATGTTAAGTCCGAAGTTGTAGAAGTAGGAGTATAGGTGTCTTTGGGTGAGTTACTAGAGTCATTAAAGAAGTGCGGGTCACAAGATAAAGAAGTAGATAGGTTACCCATGTTTGCAATTGTAGTTCAGAATGAAAAGATAGGAGAAATAAAAGATGTAGGAGTAGTATTAGAAAGACCTAAAGAAGGAGAAGTGATATGAGGAACATTGGGTTTGGAAGCCAAAGTTGAGGTTGATATTGGATTGGAGTAGTAACCAATTTGAGATTTGAAGAGGCAGATATGAAGAGGTGGTTTGTCATTTGGATCTACAGGTTGGTAAAGTTGTGGTAGAATGGTATTTTTGTTAGATAACTATTGAAGGTGCTCAGCCTATTTAAAGGAAGCATTCATAGTGTTATATTGTTCAATATTTGTATTTTTGAAGTTGAGTTAAGTGAAGTGTTGTAACTCAATGCTCATTGTTTCAACTTAAGTCCAAGTATCAATCTTATGTATGTATTTGTGAGTGTTTGGAGAATTTCAAAGTGCAAATTAGTGAGCTTGTTGGATGTTGTATTTTGTAGTTTTGATTTCATTCTATGTGTTTGATCCTAAGTGGATAGCAATCAAAGCAATGTCTTGATAAATGCATGAGGAATTGTAGTGTTGGTGCATTTTTTGCATTGGTGAGCACAATATAGGGTTGATGCCAAGCAATTTAGATCAAGGAAGTTGTACCTTTAGTGGAAAGGTGGAACATAATTTTGAGGTGAGATTGTTTTGTAGTGAAGTAGCCTTCTTTGGAAGAATTTGAATCATCACAATCAAGTTGGTTTGGAAAGATTTGAGGGTATTGTGATTATGGAGTGTAAATGTGTGACAAGACTATGAGCCAATGCTTGTTACTCTCTTTTTGGTGTGGTTTCTCTTTTCTAAAGATGAACTCAAGAAGAACTACATTGTGATTGTTTACTTTGTATTTGACCATATTTGACTCGTATCTCTATGGGAATAAACCTTACTTATTGATTACCACAAAAGTGATCCTTGCCGGATTGTGGTACTCACATTTTTCATTTTGATGAGTTTTGAAGAAGAAGTGCATTGAGAAAACCAAATTGCAACCAAAGGAAGAAGAAAAGAATGGACTTATGTGTCTTTGGAGTAAACCCATAGAAGTCAACTTTAGGTCAAAAGAGGAAGTACTTGGAGAGGACTTATGAAGAGCCTAAACCTAAGAAGGGCATCTTTGGAGTATGAAGTTCAGCTCAATATAAAGACATTGTAACAACTTTTCATTGGCATAGACCAGCCAAGAAAGTACACTTAAAGAAATGGCTAAGGCAAGAGAAGAATGTGTTGAGAGTGACAAGAACCAAACATGCAGAAGAGTGAGAGTCAATTTCAAAATCAATTGAAGAATGACTCTACCTCAAAGCACTATAAAATTAAGACTACATCAGGGGAAATTGGACATGTCAAGATAGCATCCTATTCCTTTGAATAGTCGTCTTATAAGAATGCAAGTCACAAAGCAAATTGAGAGTGAAATTTTCCAAAATCCAAAAGGAGTTAGAGTGTCGTGTCTAAGAGAGAGGATAGTTGCGGAGGCGGTGATGGATAAGTCTTTTGGAACAAAGTCTGAAGGACAGATGGAGTTGAAGAGAGAAGACTACAAAGAAGATAGACTTACATTGCAAAGCAAGGAGTCTAGCAGTGCAAGTGAGGGTGAAGAAGAAGTTCAAAAATCAATTGATGCAGGGATGCTAGAAGATGATGCAGAATTCCATGCGGCAATTGATCGTTTGAAAAGAGAAGATGCTCCTTGTTTGGAGTTACCTATAGAAGAGCTGGATGATTAACAAAAGAAGGTAGTCCAGAAGGGAGTGAGTTCAAAGAGATTGTTGTAGGTTGTAGTTGCACCGAGCCGAGAGAAGGAAGAGGAGGCAAGCTCGGAAAGTAACATTGAAGGTATGAAGATCTCAACTTTGGGATAAGGGCCGTGTTGAGGAAGCACCGATGGAAGCCAAGTACAAAGATCATGACAAAGACAAAGACTTTGATGGAGTGGCATACTTGTTGATGATTTTGTGTTTGTTGCTACTATTGTTGAAGCAAAAGAAGTAGATATAGGACAATCATCTAGAGGTGAAGAATCAGTTGCAGGCGATGAAGTATATAATTGAAGAAGCAAGATAATTGAAGAAAATGGTAACCCAAAGGGAAAAAGAAGCTGAAGGACTTTAGGTGGATGTAGTGTTAAAGAAGAAGACTTTAGAGAACTTGCAAGAGAGTTTCAATATGCGTGGAAGAGAGATAGATTGTCAAGTTGAAGAGTTGAAGGAGCAGAAGGTGATGATCAAGAAGATGAAAGGTGAAGTAAGCAAAGCTTGTATTGAAGGTATACATGTGAAGGTGATGGTGGTTGTGATGGAGCAAGAGTTAGAGAGCTTGAAGAAGAGTGCTGAAAAGAAAGACCAAGCATGGCAAAGGAACTTAACAATCCAACATCAAGAGGAAGATAGACTAAGAAGTTTGGTGAGAAGTGCTCAAGGTCAGATTGCTCAGTATGCAAAGGGAGAAGAAGATGTTAGCAACTGAGTACAAAGATGATTTAAAGATGTATAGAGAAGAGTTGAAGGTGGAATGTTCTCACGGGTATGCATCAGAGTTGGTAGGAGAAGTTGTTGGGAGAACAAGAGTGATGTTGAGTACAAAACCTGAAGGGAAGCTAGGGGAAGCGAGACTGCATGAGCTGAAGCTGATTGTGCAAGAAATTTGGAAGAGGTAGGTGAAGGCTGTTGATATGGACAATTTGATGATTTGCTTGAGAGACAAAGTAGATAGGAATATGATAGAAGTAGAAAACAATATTTGTCTCATGTTGAATTTAGTGAAATTTGAGTTTGAGAAACTTTGGAGTAGTGTGAAGTAGGAGAAGAAGTCAAAAGTTGTAGAAGTAGGAGTGCAGGTGCCTTTGGGCAGTTACTTGAGACATTAGAAAAGAGTAGGTTTCAAGATAAAGAGGTAGACAGGTTACCCATGTCTGCAATTGTAGTTCAAAGTGAAGAAATAGTAGAAATAGAAGAGGAAGGAGTATTATTAGAGAGACTTGAAGAAAGAGAAATAATGGAAGGAGCATTGGGTTTGGAAGCCAAAGTTGAGGTTGACAGTGGATTGGAGTAGTAACAATTTTGAGATTTGAAGAGGCAGATATGAAGAAGTGGTTTGTCATTTTGGATCTGCAGGTTTGCAAAAGTTGTTGTAGAATAGTATATTTGTTAAATAATTGTTGGAGTGCTCAGCCTATTTAAGGGAAGCATTTGTAGTGTTGTGTTGTTCAATATTTATATTTTTGAAGTTGAGTAAAGTGAAGTGTTGTAACTTAGTGCTTGTCATTTTAGCTTAATTCCAAGTATCAATCTTTGTGTGTGTTTTTGAGTGTTGGGAGAAATTCAAAGTGAAAATTTTAGTGAGTGTTGGATGTTGGATTCCACATTGCTGATTTCATTTTGTGTGTTTGATCCTAAGTGGATAGCAAACAAAGCAATGCCTTGATAGATCCATGAGGAATTGTAATGCTGGTAGTATTCTACATTGGTGAGCAAAGTATTGGATTGACTCAAGGCAATTTTGATCAAGGAAGTTGTGCCTTTAGTGGAGAGGTGGAACACAATTCTAAGCTAAGATTGTTTTCTAGTGAAGTAGCCTTCTTCAAAAGACTTTGAATCATCACAATCAAGTTGGTTTGGAAATATTTGATGGTATTGTGATGATGGAGTGTTAATTTGTGACAAGACTGCAAATCAATGCTTTTTACTCTCTTCTAGGTGTGGTTTCTACCTAAAAGATTAAAAACAAAACCAAAAAGAACTACATTGTAATGTTATACTTTATATTTGACCATTTTTTACTTATATCTATGTGGGAGTGAAATTTACTTAATAATTACCACAAAAGTGATACTTGCCGAGTTGCTAAATGATTTTTGGTACCGTTGCCAAGGATACTACATATCTGGGGAGTGGAAGAATACAAAGCCAAATCTGAAATTGGGTGTCCAACAAATATGAATGTTTGCGTCAAGAGAACAATGGGAACAGAGACTTTGTAAACAAACTTTGCACCATGAAGAAGAAGAATTCCAGAAGAGCCATATCACCTTGATGAAGTTGACAAGAAGGCATTGGACTTGCAACTTCTTCATGAACTTCAAGAAGCCTTGAAAGACCTCAAGTAGAAGAAATGAAAGACAGGTGGTGAGGTTACTTTGTATGTCTAAATCCCAAGAAGAAGAAAGACACCAGTGGACAAATATATTTGCTATGACCCAATACACCAACTTTTTCAAGAGCTATTAAGGGAGCTAGTTTCATAAAAGAATTCATTCATGAGAAGATAACACAAATTTTGATGAAAGAAGAGTGTCAATATCTTCTTCATATGATTCTTCAACTTGTTCAAAGGGATCTAAAAGACCCAATTGAAGATATTGAACCTCTGTCTGACTCAGGTTGAAGTTGAAATACCAGCAAAAGATTTGTCTATCAATGAAGACCCCATCTTGAACTTGGTGAACCCTTGGGCTGAATTCAATGCACAATCATCAACCAGTACCTTGGGTTGATCTGTGAGCCGGCCTGTCTCTCACTCAAGATGAACCTCTGATGGCTATTATGGTAGCGCACCATGGACTAAGAAGGCAAGGAACCCCAACTCCATCATACTCCTCCAAGGCTAACACTCCAGGACTCAAGACATTGCTCACTAGAGAACTCAATGAGAGAGATATAGTTGCAAATGAAAGGATGATGAGTACTTCCTCATCCCTTGTTTATATACTTGTGAAATAGTTACGCACCAAAGTTACTAATTACTGGAGTAACTCAAGTTACTAGGCTAAAAGTCAAGTAAAGTCAAAAAGTAGAAAGGAACATCTATTCACATGGGCATATTCCACTAGCATGTGATCTTATCTTGACCCAACCACTAAGTCAAGGATTCCTTCACATGGGCTATCCTTGGACTATAGAAGAATCCAAAACAAAAAGGCTTGCAGGCCAAGAGTTCTCAACTCTTTCCTCAAAGCCAAACACCTAGGAATAATACCAAGTCAACACACTAGAATCCAAAATAGTGGTGCTCATCTTTTCCACCTCCTCTAAAGTAAGGTCCTCTCTATCTTAACTATGACTAACTCTAGCTAATCATGACTAATGTAGAACCATACCTTATCTCTATATAAATAATATCTCTCAAGTACTTGTAATACCAAGCTAAATATCACAATACCACACATATGCACAAATGGGTGTTACAGATCAAGCCCCACTTTACCGCAACCTATTATTCAAAGTTTTAGAATGACTTTGTTACTCGTAACCTAACATGCCTATCAAAAGTACAAGGAGATGGAGCAAGATAAAGACCTTGATGAATTCATCAAAGAATTCCAAGTCATTTCCTTTGCCAATAAGGAGCATGACTCCGCTGGCTGACTGCAAATTTTCTCAAGTCTACTACAAAAGAAAGCTTGGAGTTGGTACGCACACATAACCCCAAGGAGGTTCAGTCTAGCGGATTGGGTGGACTTGCAAAGTAGCTTCTTGGAATGATTCTAAGAAGTTGATTATGACAAAAAAGTCTTTGCGGCACTCAATGATTTGGATAGAGGGAAGAAAGAGAAGTTGAGAGACTACTCTGAGCAGTTCATGGCCTTATTGAACCAAGTTTTGAAGCAATCCGGTGTTGTGGGTTACTCCAATGCCCAAGCCATTACCTTTTCCTCAAAGGATTGTCACCAAAGATTCAAATCTTTGCTAAGGAGAGGAGTGTAACTTCCCTAGATAAGGTACTCAAACATGTCGCCTGCTATGAGGCGGCTCATTCTCATTCTTCCAAAAACCAAAGAAATTGGGAGAAGAAAGGCAAGAAGCCAAGACAAAGAGCTTCTTGCAGTAGATCCCCATCTTTGGAGGAATCCTCCACTTCTTGTAATTCTTCTTTGAAATCTGAAGAAGACTCAAAACCAAGAAGAACTACATTGTGATGTTTTACTTTGTATTTGACCATTTTTGAATCGTATCCCTATGGGAACAAACTGTACTTACTGATTACTACAAAAGTGATACTTGTCAAGTTGTCACAAGGTTGTCATAATAATTGACTTAAGAGGCTCATCCTCACACTAGTCACCTAGTGTTACAACGGCTCCACTCCAAGCCTATTGCACCAACTGATCTACATGTTGTTGCAATGCCTCCTCTAAACTCCACATGGAACATCCAAAGTGGATAAAACAATCCCACTTGTACTCCAAATCCAAGGGATCTCCTTTGGTACTAGAGTATCATGTGCATGGATGTTCTCCTCCAATAAGTCACCCTTCTCCAAGCCAAGTAATAGAACCATTTAAAGATGAAATTGATGTTGCCATGGTCCCACATTGTAATGAGCCAAGACGGCCACTATTGAAATGTATTGGTAGGCAACATACCCTTCTCTCACTTGACTGCCAACCTAGTCTATAAGAGGCTATCTCCTCCCAATAATCAATACTAAAATCAATACCCATGGAGTATAACATTGCTCTCCCAACTAACACACTCAACTATTATCACAATGGCCTAAGCACTCACCATAGAGCTATTAGTTGGATGACCAGGCTGAATCTAAACAACAAGCTCTCCACATGTGATGTACTATGTAGAACACACCCTTAGAGATGTCTAGATCTGAAATAGACACCTCTCTACATTGGTCTTCTATAACTCTAGACCAATAACTACAACCTACCCCAACATAAGACGCTGCACACCCAAGAGTCTAGTAAGGCCCTTTGTGGTGTATAGACCTTTTCCTGAATGTCCCACCAAATGAAGAATCCCCCCTTGGTTATCCAATAGGACAACTCTAAGTGTAAACCATGCTTGCTCAAAGGCCGATCTGGTTGGTAACTCTTCCAATCTAGCCCCTACTACCTACCATAAACCACTAATCATTGATTGGATCCCATGCTCTTCATCCAAGTCAACTCCACTATCAACCACCTCTGCTCTAGAAGCAAGTACCACATCATCCATACTCTCACAAAGCAAGGCAACCAACAGAAACATTGGGGTTGGGTCAACTCCCAATGTAAACTTGTCATTGGTTGAGAATAATAGAAAGTGCATAATCAATTGAGCCGTCCGCAACATCAAGCTAGACTCAATTGGTGTAGTAGTAGGTGGTTGACTAGTAGGTTGTCCATCATGTACCCCATCACTACCTACCACACCTACACTAGGACATATAGGAGCCATGGATGTTATCTATAATGCCTCAAAGAGTGTAAAAGATTAGGAGAGTCTGACCTATCTACAAGCCTCTTCCCTCTATGGGTCCATTTGCACTGATGCTCCTTTAGGCTTTGTAGCACATATTGCACTCCTAGTCACTATAGTAGATGCCTATGTTGCTCCACACATGAAGTCCAAGATGTCCTTATCACCAACATATGAGGTGAAATCCTTAGACCCAAATTTGATCTCCTCTGAGCTATAGCCATGCTAGCCAATCTTTGCTCCAATTGCTTAATCCAATTATATTGCATCCATACTAGGTGTGGATCTTTTATCACCACCTCTACTACCTCATCTTCCATGACCTAAAGCTCCTCTACCACTTACCATAATAATCTACTCCATAACTCCAAATGTAGGTCAAAGTATCAATAACTAGTATGACCAAATTTGTGGCAATGCTCACATTGTTTTTCTGCCGGCTAAGATGCACTAGAGGTATCAAGTCTGCTGCCTTGAGTGCACTCTCTCATGTGGTGAGATCCACCACAAGCCCAACAAGCAACACCACCACTCACTAGCTACTGCTGACCTATAAATAAAGGTAAGGATCTAGCTACACTAGGCCCCCTAGTCGCTCTATAAGATCAAGGCTGTTCACCTTGTCTTTGGAAACTAACATGGCATGGTGTACTATGCTTCACTCTATAAGAAGTAACAATTATGGATGAGATCTCCCTACCAAATCTAGATGTAACCACTCTCTCTTGCACCATGTTGAGCTCAATACGCTCAGCCAAACCAAAGACCACTGCCAAAGTAGGTAAAGTAGCCTTTAACAACATAGCATCACATACTCTACATTGCAACTCCCTATCTAGTATCCCATACTACAATTGGACTGCTTGGGCCTCAATAACTTTGTGAGTAAACTGATCAGCCATCTCATGCAAGTGCATGTCTTGTGTAGGCTCTCTACAGCCTTCCATTGGAACTCTTGTAAGCTCCTCAGCTTGTTAGTCCACTTTCTAGTAGTTTTGACTCAAACACTAGAAGAATTCCACAATGGGGTTAAACCTCTATATTACAACACCTCCTATACTGGTACCTGCACTTGTAGTAGCATTGTCTCTATCTAGTGCACTTCAACTAGCTCCACCAACACTATGAGAGCTAGAACTCATGAGTATTGCCAATCTACCCATGGCAACCAAGCCTGAAGTGATGGAGACAAAGTTCAAAGACAAATATTATCTCAATAGCTTAATCTCCTCCAAGTGAGCACTCTTAAACTTATGATTGTTGTCCATCAACGGACCATCCATGTGCTAAAACAACCCCTTCTATGCCATGAAAGGTATGGAAAAATTTGGGTTTTGCATTTTTTGTAGATCACATCAACTATCAAACTCTTGGATGAAGTCATCCAACTCAATGGTACCCATTGTACTAGAGTAATGCTTGGGACCTTTGGAGGCCCTATAAATCTTGTCCATGTCCCACAACAATAGTGCAAGTGCACTCTCAACTAAATTAGCTCTTGTGTCAAACTTTAACTTAGATTCAATCTCCTTCCTCACTAGGACCTAAGATATAAGCTAATATCAAGTGCCACTTTGAGTAAACTCAATACATATTACAATGCTATCTTCTCTAGAATCCCCAAAGAACTCCATTTTGACAAAGTAATCAAAAACTGCAAACCACAACCGTAACCTCCACAAGTACTCCACCCAAAATTATCACCAACCAAACATCACCCACTAACATAGTTGTAACTACAACAACTACACTATGGGAAAGTGAAACCTATAACTTGCCATCACAATAGCACTCTCACGGTTTGCAGGTCATCACTTCTTGGCTCACCGGACTGAAACACAAGTAGTATGACTAGTCATCACTCCAGCCTCACTATTGAGAGCATGCCAAAGCACCAACACTCTAAGTCAGGGCACCTCACATAAACATGGTGCACAAACAAGAAGCATAGATTGAAGGAATCCAATCATAAGAATGCCAAACAAAAACACTCCATCTCATAAATCAACACCGGACTAACTTTGCCACCATTAGGCATTTGACACAATAGGAGTTATTTATCTACTTTGTAAACTATGAGGATCACCAAGAATGGAATGAAACCTGTCTAGCCAAAATTTAACATAAATTCTCCATGAAATCTGACATAAAATCTAAAATAAATTTGGTGTAAAATTTGATATAAATCCCTAGAGTTGGCTAACCACCAAATTCTTTGCTAAATCTCCACTCAAGCCAAATTGGAAAGATGAAGATCTTCAAATCTCTAATTCATGGGAATAGGTTCCCAACTCCACCTTCAATTTTCCGCTTTGAGCTCAATTTGCACCAAATTGGTCCTACTTTCACCTCTTGAGCTCAAAACAAACACCAAAGTTTGAAATCAATTCTCTTTAGCTCCAAACTTGGCCAGCACTTTTGCACACAATCACTCTAAGGGATACTTGAACTACAATCAAGGTACCATGATCTACCGGGCTTGAGATACTACCAATATCCTCAATTACTACACCCAATTTCCCCTTGACTCTCATTTCCATGATGTTATCAGTTTGTTCACAACCTCAAATCACATTCAATCAGATCAATACTTGATTTTTCACTCAACAATCTACCAACAATTAGGCACTAATTACAATCAAGCCACACCTACTCTACCTAAGAGACTCCAGGTGACACTCATCAGCTTTTTATCTACTCTAACCAAGAACTTGAAGGCTCAACATCAAAGAAGTGAGCTCTTTAGAGCATACCTCTGATTTTGACATGGATCTCCAACTCTAATGGTCCTATTGATGGCACACTTGATGGTAGGCCCCACTATGTAGTTAGTACCCCAAATCAGAAATTTGATTGTCAACAAGTAGTCTATGAGTAATTGCCAAAATACCTCTGACTACCAACACTATTACACTAGAGTTTTAGCAATCTATGTATGATGTTACAAATGGAATGACAAGAGAGACCATGTTCTTTAGTGAGATAAGTGGCTTAGATTGAAGAGAAAACACTTTCATTGTGTATAGGAGGATGGTATAGTGCAAGTTGTACCACTTCCATCCTAGAGACTATAGTTGGTCCGTCATGCTCATAAGGAGCTAGGACATTTTGGAGTATAGCATACATATAGCTTACCCCAGAGTCATTATTGGTGGTGTAGTATACATATTGATGTATAGAAGTCTCTTGCCAGATGTGTGGTGTGTGATTGAGTTACAACATCATTTAGTGCTCCTACACCATAGTTACACCTATTACCTATCATGGGATCAAACTTTGTTGGACCTTTATCATTGACTATGAGCCATCATTGGTATGTTTTGGTTATGGTGGAGCACTTCTCCAAGTGGATTGAGTTGTTGGCACTCAAGTTGTTGTTGTAGGACCAATCAAAGTTGAAGGTGAAGAAGAGAGTTCAAACAACAAGACATTGAAGATACAAAGATTGAGTCTTCGAGGTAAAGCACCAGCCAAAGAAGCACCTACCAAAGACAAAGAAATAAGAGATGATGAGGGAAGATATGGTGGAGTTGAGTACCTATCAAAGATTATGTGTCCTTTGTTGGTGCATCTATAGCAAAAGAAAGTGGAGGTGAAGAAGAATCATCCGGGAGTGAGGGATGAGGTGGAAGTAGTAAAGCAATAAAGTGAAGAGACCTTGGAGTTAAGGAGTAAGCTAACCTAAGGAGAGAAGGAAGCCAAGGAACTTTGGGCTAAAGTAGTACTTTGGAGTAAAAGCCTTGATACCTTGCAAGAGAACTTTGTGAAGTGCAGTGAAGAACTAAAGGAGCATAAGGTATTGGTTGAGAAGATGAAACAAGAAGTTTTTGATGCTTGGGTAGAAGATATACACTCAAAGGCAATTGTGGTAGTAATGGAGCAAGAGTTGGAGAGCCTAAACAAGACCATAGCAAAGAAGGAGCAAGCCTGGCAATGAGAGTTGGCAAATTGTAATTGAGAGGAAGATTGATTGTGGGAGTTGCTCAAAGGTGTCAAAAGATCAACAGGTCTAGTATGTGCAAGAGAAGGAGGCATTAAAGGCCAATTTTGAGGATGAGTTGATGATGTATCGGAATGAATTGGAAGAAGAGAGAAGTAAGGAGAAGATAGTTCCAAGTGTGGAGTCATATGCAATAGGAGTAGTTGTGAAGGAGTTGAAGGTGCTGCTGAGTATTGACACTAAGGGTAAGTTAGAAGAGGCAAGGTTGCATGAGTTGAAGTTGTTGGTGTAGGAGACAAGAAGAAGGAAGGCAAAGGACATGGATATGAACAATCTTCTGATTTGTTTAAGAGATCAAGTAGATAGCACAATGTTAGAGGTAAGAGATAATGTTTGTCTCATATTAGATTTAGTTCAGTTGGATTGAGATAGACTTTGTAGTGAGATGAAGGTAAAAGTGAGGTCCAAAGTTGTAGAGATAAGAGTGCAGGTGTTTTGGGTGAGTTGCCTGAGACATTATATAAGAGTAGTTAGCTGATAGTAAAGTAGATAGATTTTGTTAGATTGGATTTAGATAGACTTCATAGTCAAGTAAAGATGGATAAGAAGTCCAAAGTTGTAGAAGTAGGAGTGCAAGTGTCATTAGGTGAGTTACTTGAGAAATTAGAGAAGAATAGGTTAGTTGATAAAAAAGTAGACTAATTACCCATGTTTGCAATTGTAGTTTAGTTTGAAGAGATAGTAGAAAGAGTGGATAGAGTAGTAGTATAAAAGAGACCCAAAGAAGGAGAAATGATTGTAAGAACATCAAGTTTGGAATCCAAAGTTGAGGTTGACATCAGATCAAATTAGAAACAAATTTGAGATATGAAGAAGTAGATATGAAGAAGTGGTTTAGGGTTTGGATCAATAGGTTGGTAAAGTTGTTAATAGAACGGTATTTTTGTTTGTAATTGTCAAAGTGCTCTGCCTATTTGAAGGAGTTATTTGTAGTGTTTTGTTTTTTAGTATTCATATTTTTGAAGTTGAGTACAACAAAGTGTTATAACTTAGTGCTTGTTGTTTTAGTTCAATTTCGAGTATCAATCTTATGTGTGTGTTTGTGAGTGTTTGGAGAATTTCAAAGTGCAAGTTAGTGATCTTGTTGGATGTTGGATTCCATAGTGTTGATTTCATTTTTTGTGTTTGTTTCTGAGTGGATATCAATCAAAGCAATGCCTTGATAGATCTGTGAGGAACTCTAGTGTTGGTAGTATTCTTCATTTAAGAATGTGACATTGGATTAATGCAAAGCAATTTTGACCAAGGAAGTTGTGCCTTTAGTGGAGGAGTGGAACACAATTCTGAGGCAAAGTTATTTCATAGCAAAGTAGCCTTCTTTGAAAGAGTTTGAATCATCATAATCAAGATTTGTTTGGAAAGAATTGATGATATTGTGATTAGGAGTTTTGTTACTTGTGACAAGACTGCAAATCAATGCTTGTTACTCTCTTCTGGGTGTGTTTTCTACCTTAGAGATTAAAGACACAATCAATAAGAACTACATTGGTACTTTTTACTTTCATTATAATCAAGATTTATCTGGAAAGAATTGATGATATTCTGATTAGAAGTGTTGTTAACTTGTGACAAGACTGCAAATCAGTGCTTGTTACTCTCTTCAGGGTGTGGTTTCTGCATAAGAGATTAAAGACACAATCAATAAGAACTACATTGTTATTATTTTTGACCATTTCTGAATTGTATCTCTATAAGAACAAAATTTACTTATTGATTATCAAAAAAGTGATAGTTTCCACGTTGTCACACATACCACCTCCCAAACATTGATGGCACTATGGACCTAAGCATGCAAATTGTACATACAATTGTATGTGTATGTTATGTGGGTCTTCTAGGAGAGCTACTACTTTGTTGATGTGTGATAGATGTTAGAGAGGATGAGACATGGCATGTTTGACTCCTCTCCTCATGGTGGTCCTTCAAGGACAATGGTTGTGTCCACAATGTACTTGACCTATAGCTAGTTCATTCTTTAAGTGATATAGATTGCATACAAGCTCTAATGATTGGGCTTGATAACACTCAACCTCTTGATCTTTGCCCACCATAGAGCATATGACATACTTGAATTAGATGGCTATCTGGAGTTAAAGGGAACTAATTGTGAGCTAAGGAGTAATTATGGTACTTTAGAGTTTATGTATGATTTTTTGGTACCCATATTTTTTTGTCTTGTTATATTTTGTAAGGAGGGTCTTGAGAACCAAGGGAAGAGAGGAAATCCATCTCAATGGACAAAGACGGATTGGAAATTGGTTCTAGGAAGAGAAGCTAGTGAGGAGACTAGGGCTACATTCCTCAAGAAGGGAGAGTCTGCGGAGGAGATTGACAAAATCCACAATTCTTTCATTGCGCCACGTACAAAGAACGAGTATAAGGTTGATACCTTTTGAGACCCATTAAGGTGAAGTATTGTTGGGGCAATGATGGCACTTTTCAAGCCTGATTGAACCACATACATGGTGAAGCACCAAGTAGTATTCTTCCACCAAATTTTTGTAGGAGCACCAATAAACTGGGCAAAATGTTTCTATCAGCAAACATGATAGATGGTGTGGAATTGGTGAGATTGACCAGATCCTTACTACTTGGTGCTATTTGCAGCCCACTTATACTTCAAGCTGAATCTTATGATGGAAGTGGAGTGGAAGAAGATGGTGTTGCACTTCCATCCTGATTTACAAAGAGTGACAGATGAGGAGGAGCAGCAATACATTCAATAAATCAGAGGTAGTGATGAGCAATACGCAAGAGTGGGCCAACATACGATGGTGGTAGTGCCTCTTCCAAAGACAAGGAAGAGAAGTCATCCAAAAGGGAGGGTGTCATTGGAACAGCTCAGAAAGATGAGGAAGGTGAACTTGAAGCAAGATGTCATAACAATTGATGAGTCATTGGATGCGGAAAAGCCAGAAGGAGAAGTTGAGTATAAGTTAGAAGACTTGGTAGAAGAAGAAGAACCAGAGTTCCCGTTGCGGAGTGAAGAGTCAAATAGTAGAAGTGATGATGAAATTGTATTTTTGCAACAAAGAGATAATGATGTTGATGAGGAAGAACAAGAGTTCCATGCCATGATTGACCACATGAGAGGAGGAGATATTCTTGGTCTGGAACTACCGTAGGCAAAGATTGAAGAAATCCAAGAAGAACTAAAGTTGGGGTTCCAAAAGGGTAGGAGATTGAAGAGAAGTATGCCTATTGCCGGGGTGGAAACAAGCAAAGCAAGCTTGGTAGAAGAAGAAGGAGAAAGCTTGGATGAGATGCCTTTGAGAGTGAGGAGATTGAGACTTTGAAGTAAAGCTCCAATAGAAGAAGTAAGGCATGCAGAACCTAAAGAACTTGAGATAGTAGGAATCTTTGATGGAGTAGAATACTTGTCAAAGATTGTTTGACCATTGCAATTGAAGAAGAAGAGAGAAGAGTTGAAAGGCAGTAAGGTAGAGTTGAAAGATGAATTGAGAGTAGTGCAATACTTGAGTGAGGAAAGTTTGGAATTGAGAAGGAAGTTAATCCACAAATAGAGGGAGGTAAAAGAACTTCAGACTGAATTAGAGCTTAGGAAGAAAGAGATTGAGAGCCTAACTGAAGATTTTGTAAAGAGGGGCAAAGCAATGATGAAACAAGAAGAAGATTAGAAGGAGTAGATGGCAAAGACTAAGGCATTGCGGATGGAAGTTCATGATGCTCAAGTGGAGGTTATTCATTTGAAGGCTATGGTAGCAGTAATGGGACAAGAGCTGGAGAGCCTAAAGATGAGTGCAATAGAGAAAGATTGAGATTGGCAAAGAGAATTGACTCTGAGAGGTGAAGAGGAGAAAATATTGCATGGGTTGATGAGGGGAATGGAAGTGCAACTCAGACAACATGTGAAGGAGAAGGAAGCATTGAGAGCCAAGTTAGGGATGTATAGGGAGGGGTTGCAGTTGAAACAAGAAAGATTGAAGATAGATAAGTCGACGAAGCAATTCTAAGAGTGAAAGTGATGCTCAGCACAATATCTGAAGTTTAATTGGGAGAAGTAAGACTGCATGAGTTGAAATTGTTAGTGCAAGAGACAAGGAGGAAGAAATCAAAGGACATCAATTTGAATAAGTTACTAATTAGTTTAAGAGAAAGAGCAGATCAGAAGATGTTAGAAGCATAAGAGACTATTCATCTTAGATTAGATTTAGTAAGATCAGATTTAGATAGACTTTGGAGTTAGAAGAAGTCCAAAGTAAGAGATGTAGGATTACATATGTCTTTGGGCCAATTACTTGAGGCAGTAGAGAAGAGTGGGTTAGTAAGTGAGGAAGCAAATATGTTAGCTATCGTTCCAATTTCAATTTGTATAGAAGAAGAAGTAGAAACTGTGAATGAAGAAGTAGTATTAGACAAACCCAAAGAAGGGGAAATTTGTAAAGTAGAATTTGTTTTGGAAGCCAAAGTTGAGGTTGACATCAGATTGGAGTAGTAACAATTTTGAGATTTGAAGAGGCAAATATGAAGAGGTGCATTGTCATTTTGGATCTACAAGTTTGTAAAGTTGTTAGGAAATGGTATTTTAGTTAGTTAGCTATTGAAGTGCTCAACTATTTAAAGGAGGCATTTTCAATGCTCTATTGTTCGATATTTATATTTTGAAGTTGATAGAGTGAAGTGTTGTAACTTAGTGCTTGTCATCTCAGCTTAATTTTGAGTACCAATCTTGTGTGTGAGTGTTTGTGAATGTTTGGAGAATTTTGAAATGCAAGTCAAAATGCTTGTTGGATGTTGGATTCCACAATGCTGATCTTCATTCTATGTGTTTGATCTTGAGTGAAGAGTAATCAAAGCAATGCCTTGATAGATCTAAGAGAATTGTAGTGTTGGTAGTATTTTGCATTTATGAGCGTAGTGTGGGATTTATGCAAAGAAATTTTAATCAAGAAAGTTGTGCCTTTAGTGGAGGGATGGAATTTAATTTTGAGGCAAATTCATTTTGTAGTGAAGTAGCGTTCTTTGAGAAATCTGAATCATCACAATCAAGGTTGTTTGAAAAAATTTGATGGAGTTGTGATTATGGAGTGTTAATTTATAATGAGATTGCAAATCAGTACTTGTTACTCTCTTTTGGGTGTGGTTTCTACCTGAGATATTAAAGACAAACTCAAGAAGAACTACATTGTTATTGTTTGCTTTATATTTGCACATTTCTAACTTGTATCTCTGTGTGAACAAACTTTTACATACTGATTATTGCAAAAGTAATACTTGTTGGGTTGTCATTGATTTTTATATGAGTTATGCTTCTATAGTGTATAATGTTAATAGTAGTGTATATTATGTAGCAATGTATAGATGCAAAATAGATGTATAACATTTGGAACACCAAAGTTAGTTTGCTTAAATGTTGGAATGATAGTCTTGGTGGTAAAAGTAATATTAGAAGTTGCTCAGAGACTACTTAGCTATGGCCAACTTTTGTGTTAAGGCTATTGATCACAATGTAGGACCCATTGTCACTTGCACTATTCCTATCATTAGATGTGCAATCAATGGTGCCATTAAGGCTGGAGAGCTAGGTCAAGCATATTGGTAAACCTTTGAATTGTAGCTCTACAAAGCTCACTTCTCTAATGTAGAGCCTTTGATCTCCTAGCTATAATGGACAAAGGCCAACAATTGTTGCTTGTAGTTTTATTAGCTATAGTAGGTGTGGCTTGACTATAATCAAGGCCCATTGTTGATAGACCATTAAGTTGAGGATTTATTTCTTATTTGAGTTAAGTGTGATTTGATTATTGTGGTGCTTTAGAGTTTATGTATGACTTTTGTATGAGTTGTGCTTCTATAATGTATGATGTTGCCAGTGATGCATGTTATGTAGTGATGTAGATATGCACAACAAAGATGGTGTACAATATTGGGTCAAATAAGAGAGTAAAGTAGAGCAAAACAAGCCCTATATGATTTGTCTATGGCTAGTTCCACAAGTGATAATATCTCTCTTATGCTTATATATACATCATATTGTAGGAGTAGGTCCTATCATTAGAGATCTTAGATTATCAGCTTGAGTAGCTTTTATGTCTTGTGGACTACTTTTTGCACAAGGAATTTGCATTGCACCATGCCTCTCCTCATGAGGTTTGTCAAAGATGGTATATGATTATCTGACTAGAGCTGGATGGACAATGGAGAAGGACACAAAGAGCATTAGAAATATTGCTATTGGAGAGTTTTTTTGTGTCTTGTTAGCCATACCATTGTCCTTCAACATAATTTTCACTTTTTATACCACCTCAATCTACATCAATTTAGAGTTGCTACACTTGAAGATTGTGAGGCTATATCTTTAGGCATAAAATCACTACTAGATATCTACCCAAAGTAGGTTGTTCTATAGGTGGATGTTGAGAATATTTTTAATAGTGTCTCACTTGCATTTGTCTTTAGATAGCTTAGAGAGGCTGATGGATCCTTGGAAAGTCTTCTTGTGTGGTCTTTTTATGGCTCTCTTTCTTCCTTTTATTGCTAGCACGGTTTCTAATAGAGAGGAGTCATTTTCTTGGAATCCGTCATTGGTACATGGCAAGGAGATCCTTTAGGAGGACCTTTATTTACCATGTCTCACTTTAGAGACCTCTTATCTACTACTTCGGCCATATAAAGTTGTGTTTTTCCCTTCTTGTCAGATAATACACACATCATGGGCCCTATAGATTAGATTAGGCAGGCCACTTGATTGATGAGCTTCATCTTGTAGGCTTAAGAATAAAGGTGTCAAAGTGTAGAGCATAGTTCTCTTAAGGTATTCCTCTTCATCTCTAGTTTCCAAAGGGGTGTATCATATCTATAGATAGCCTACATATACTTGGAGTGCTAGTAGGATCCAAGGATTTTGTCACATGCTTTCTAGACGCAACCCTTTGCAAAAGATATTCTTCATATGGATGACATCTCTCTATTAATAGATCTGCATATGGCATTTGGTATACTCTCCTCTTGTATTGCATGTAGACCAACCTACCTTCTTTGTGCAATTTCTCCTCTTATGTAGAGGAGTAGACCCACTATTTATAGAGTAGATAGTACCTATAATGTTTTTAGGTAGTTGAGCTCTCTCTAAACCTCTACTTTTTTCTTGTTTTGTGGTTGTTGATAGGCCAATCTCAAAAATGTATGTGACAAATGTAAAAGACCAAGGAAGGAAATAGGAGAATGGAAGACCAGAGTGGTAGATCAAATTGGGACTCTCAAGTGAGTGAAACACTAAATGCCTAGCATTTAGGCATTTTGTATTTATACAAAAAAATTTATACAAAATATTTTTTTGTATTTATAGTGAAGCAATATAAGGGTCTTGAGAAGTTTCTCTCTCAAAGTTGCACTCTTGGAGTGCAAGCTAAGCTACTTGAGAAGCTTCAAAGGAAGTTTTCTTCTCAAAGCCACCTACGTGGCATAAAAGCTAAGCTAGTTGTTAACTTGGTGTGCAAGTTATCCAATCCTTGGAAGGTACCTAGAATTTTCTCACTAAAAAGCTTCTTAAATGCTTCTAGAACATTCTACCAAGAAACTTCCTAGATGCTTCTAGAACATTGTTAGAATTCCTAGCTATATTTTGTTTATTTTAGTAGCTGATTAGCCTATGTTTGCTAGTTTTCTAACTCCATATTATTATATATTCCCCCCATCGCTAGTTGGTATCATCTTTATCACCATGGAATCTTCAAATTCCTATATGGCCACTTATACATTGTGGAGATGAGAACAAGGCTCTCAGGTGGTATCATGAAGGAGATACCCATTTTAGAGGACTTATATTCAATGTCTTCTTAGCAACCACATTGGATATCATGATGTGCAAATATACAATCAACTTTGTATTCCTCATGATTGTTGATAAGGATGGGAGGAGCAATGGGTTGGATTGAGTAGAAAAGGAAGATAGGTTATAAACAAAGGGTTTAACATTGAAACTTGGAAGATAGGTTGAATTTGCATATGATTAGGAAGTGCAATTCAATAAGCAATAAGAGAAATGATCTAAGTAATCTCAAAAGAAATAATCCAATTAAGAATGTGGATACCAATGAAGAGAAGAAGCTTACTAGAAGAAAGCATGACCTTATCACCTAGTTGAAAGGTGAGATTGTGATAATACTTATCAAGATGTTGCTTTTGCCAACTTTTAGCAACAAGAAGATAAGATTTGGTTTGGTGTAGGGACTTAGATAACATGGACAAGAAGGTGGAAGTATGTGAGACCTGAGATATCAAAGGAGCAAGAAGAGAATATGGAACAAGTGGATCTTGCTCACTATTAAGGAAGAAGAGAGAAAAGCTTGTACATGTGTGGTACCCACATTTTTTGTTTTGTTCTATTTTGTTAAAGTTTTGAAGAACTGTATTAAGGGAGCTAAATTTCAACGTAAAGAAGGGACTTATGTGTCTTTAGAGGAAACCAAAAGAAGTCAACCTTGGGTCAAGAACCAAAAGTACTTGGATGGGGTTACAGAGAGACAAATCTGAAAAGGGGTGTCTTGGGATCGAGAAGCAAAGGCCGATACAAAGACGGTTTAACAACCTTTCTATGTGTCAGGCTGGGCAAGAAAGTACACTTCAAGAAAAGATGAAGGCAAGAGAAGAATACCTTGATAGTGACCGGAAACCAACACATAGAAGAAGTGGAGGTCGATTTTGAAATTGACTGAAGAATGACTGCGCTTTGGGGTACTATAAAATTACAATTGTGAAGGGGGAAATCAAATATATCAAGTAGATATTCTGTTCCTCTGAGTAGTTTTCATGTAGTAATGCATGTCAAGAAGCCAATTGAGAGTGAAATTTTTTGAAGTCCAAAAGGGGTTAGAGTGTCACGTCCAAGAGAGAGGATAGTTTTTTAGTGCCAAAGAACCAGAGAGCAAATCATGGCAAAGAAGACTAAGAATGCACTCAAATTGAGGAGTTTGCAATTTGGAGGTTAGATGTGATAGCTAGGATTGAGGTCTTGAATAGTCTTTGGATTACATTCCTGGCATGGAACTAGAATTTTAGTTTCCCAAGCGTCATGTCAGAAATAGCTACCAGTAATTATGAAGAAGGCCCCAAAGTTGTGGGGAAGAGAGGAAATCCGGCTTGATGGACTGAGTCGGATTGGAGGTTAGTATTGGGGAAGGAAGAAAGAGAGGCAACTAGGATCACCTTCTATCATAAGTGTGATGCTATAGAGGAGACCACAGAAATCAAAAACTCATTCTATGCTCCAAGGACCAACAATGGTTACAAAGTAGAGTCCTATACGGACCCAATCAAGTGGAGCATTGTTGGAGCAATAATGGCCATGTTCAAACTCAAAAGAACAACAAACGTGAACATGCAACAGGCAGTCTTCTTCTACCACACATTTGCATTAGTGAAGATGAACTAGGCAAAAGTGCTTCCACCAGAGAATGAGGTAGATGATCGTCAATTGGAAAACCAATTTGCTTCCACATTACTTTGCATTGTTTGCAACATATTTCTACTATGGATCAAATTTGCGGATAATAGAAGAGAGGCAGCATATGGTGTCACATTTGGTTTCACATATGGTGCCATCTTGATTTACAAAAAAAAGCGGATGAAGAGGAGCAGCAATAAATGTTACAATTGTGAGCCAATAATGACCACTTCATCAGAACAAGACAAAGGGTGATGGCGGAAGGAAGAAGTCCAAAGACAAAGAAGCAGACTAAGCCCAAAGAGGTAGCATTGCCCCAGCCACAATGAAAGACCTGAAGACTCAATCTGCAAGGTAAGTACGTGGTGAAGGAGGAAACTTTGGAGACAAAGTCTGAAGGAGAGACAGAGTCCAAAGGAGGAGACTCAAAAGAAGCCGAGCTCACACTATAGAGTGAGGAATCCGGAAGTGAGAGTGATGGTGAAGAGGAAGTACAACAATCAACTGAGGCGAGAGAAGATGAGGCATTCCATGCGGTGATTGATTGTATGGAGGGAGAAGATTACCCTTGCATAGAATTGGCTATGGAGGAGATGAATGAAGAGCCAAAGAAGGAAGACCGCAAAGGAGGCAAAGCCAAGAATTCAACAATAGTTGAACTTGCAGGTCTGAGCTCAGTCTGTAAGGAAGAAGGAAGCTTGGAGGCAATATTGCTGAAGGTACAAAGATCAAGACATTGGGGGAAGGCTTTGGCAAAAGAACCAAGGTACAAAGATGAAGCCAAAGACAAAGAAGGCTTGAGGGAGTAAAATACTTAACACAAATTGTGACTTCATTGTTGGAGCTTCTAAATACATAAAAGAAGGTAATCTTGCAAGATTTTATGAAGGTGAAGAATGAGTTGCAGGTGGTGAAGTATCTATTGGACAAAGTAAAGGGATCAAACGAGAGTGTAACCCGAAGAGAAGAAGAAGCTGAGGAACTTCGGGTGGATGCAGTCTTGAAGAAGAAGACTTTAGAGAACTTGCAAGAGAGTTTCAAGAAGTAGGGAGGAGAGATGCACAGTCAAGCCAAAGAGTTGAAAGAGTAGATGACATTGCTGGCAAAGATGAAAGAGGAGGTCAGTGAAGTTCATGTAAAGGTGATGGTAGTTGTGATGGAGCAATAGTTAGAGAGCCTGAAGAAGAGTGCGGCCGGAAAACATCAAGCATGGCAAAGGGAGTTGGCAATTTGACACCAAGAGGAAGAAAGATTGTGAGGCTTGGTCAGAAGTGCTGAGATGCAGAGTGCTCAATATGTGGAGGAGAAGAAAATCTTTGCTATTCAGTACAAAGACAAGTTGAAGATGTACAAAAAAGTGTTGAAGGTAGAATGATCTTGAAGGTATGCATTAGAATCAATAGTAGAAGTTATGGGAAGACATGGGCAATGATGAGCACAAAGTCCAAAGGAAGATTGGAGGAAGCAAGACTGCACAAATTGAAATTGCTTGTGCATGAAGCTCAAAAGAGAAGAGCAAAAGACGTAGAAATGAATACTTTGTTAATGCGTCTAAGAGAGCGAGTAGATAGGAAGATAATTGAGGTAGGAGACAACGTAAGTCTCAGATTAGTTTTAGTAAACTCAGAGTTAGAGAGACTTAAGAATAGTGTGAAGGAGGAGAAGAAGTCCAAAGTTGCAGAAGTAGGACCGCAAGTGTCTTTGGAGTTGTCACCTGAGACATTAGAGAAAAGTGGGTCAGAAGATAAAGATGTAGATAGATTAGATATGAGTGCAATTGGAGTTCAAAGCAAAGAAGTGGTAGAGAAAGCAAAGGAATTAGTAGAATTAGATAGACCCAAAGATGGAGATATTCTTGGAGGATCATCAGGTTTTGAGGCTAAAGAAGAGCTAGACATCAGATTGGAGTAGAAATAGATTGAGATATGAAGATGCAGATATGAAGAGGTGCATTGTTATTTTGAATCTGTAGGTTGGTAGACTTGTTGTAGAACGGTATAGTTGTTAGAAACTATAGATTGCTCTACTATTTAAAGGGGGCATCCGTAGTGTTTTGTTATTCAATATTCTAGATTTCTAAAGATAAATAAAGTGAAGTGCTGATTTTAGTGCTCATTGCTTAAGCTTAATTCTGAGTATCAACTTTGTGTGTTTGTGTTTGTGAGTGTTGAGAGAATTTTGAAGTGCAAGTCAGTGTGTTTGTTGGATGTTGGATTCTATAACATTGATCTTCATTCTGTGTGATTTGATCCTAAGTGAAGTGCAATTGGAGCAATGCCTTGACAAATGTGACAACCCGGCAAATATCACTTTTGCAGTATTAGGTAAGTAAAGTTTGTTCCCGCAAAGATACGATTCAGAATTGGTCAAATACAAAGCAAAGTAATAATTGCAGTTCTTCTTGGTTGTGTCTTTAATCTCTCATGTAGAAACCACACCCAGAATAGAATAACAAGCACTGATTTGCAATCTTGTCACAAATTAACACTTCTTAATCACAACTCCATCAATTCTTTCCAAACAATCTTGATTGTGATGATTCCGGCTTTCCCAAAAATGGCACTTCATTGCAAAATGACTTTGCCTCTGAATTGTGTTCCACCTCTCCACTGAAAGCACAACTTCCTTGATCAAAATTGCTTCACATCAACTTTGCACTGCACTCACAAATGCAGAATACTACCAACATTACAATTCCTCTTAGATTTGTCAAGGCATTGCTCCGATTGCACTTCACTCAGGATCAAACACACAGAATGAAGATCAAGGCTTTGAAATCCAACATCCAACAAGCATATTGACTTGCACTTCAAATTTCTTCCAATACTCACAAACACAAACACAAAGTTGATACTCGGAATCAAGCTCAAGCGACGAGCATTGCTTCACAGCACTTCGCTTTATCTATTCTCAAAAACAATGAGCACTGAACAACAATTTCATGCAAATGCCACTCTTAAATAGTGAAGCAATCAACAGTTCTAACAAAAATACCATTTCTCTACAACTCTACAAACCTGCAGATCCAAAATGACAATGCACCTCTTCATATCTGCCTCTTCCTATCTCAAAACTGTTACTAATCCGATCCGATGTCTACTTCTTCCTCGGCTTTCAAACCCAATCCCAAAGTAACTTCATTCAATACTACTCTATCCTTGGGTTTCACAACTTCTAATTCCTCTACCAAATCTATAAAGTCTCCACTCTAATCTACAATTCCTATCACAAGTAATCCTTATAAATCTCTATCTCTCGAACCACTCTTCTCTAAAGTGTCAAATGTCAAATCCAAAGATACTTGCACTCCTATCTCTCTTACTTTAGGTTTAACTACTATCAATTACTTTACTAATTCTACTATGTCATCATCAAGAGTTGTAATTGAAAGCATGGGTACACTATTTATGTCTTCAATTTGTAACCCACTTTCCCCTAAGCATTCATGTTACTAACCCGAAGACACTTATAATTTGATCTTGTACTTTGGGTTTATTCACAACTGTTATTCTTTTCTAATTCTATCATATCTTCAATCAGAACTGAAATTGAAGTCATGGGTATCCTAAATATCTTCTTTCCTTACTCTAACTTCCTCTAACACCTTTGGCAAAACTCCCGAAGTCACCTTCACTGCACTCCGAGGTTCGACTTCCTCGGGTTGAATCATATTTTTCTTGAGACAAATTCTTTAGACCCAAAGTCATGTAAACCCGAAATCCAAAGTACAAAGATCGAAGTCACACTGACCCAAAGACACCAACCCAAAGACATTAAACTACTCTATACATCACTCCTAAAACTTCAAATGCTTGTAACTTCTTCTAAAAAATTTCAAACTTTGCAATTTTGGTGGCAATGGAAAGCCCTAAACAAGATGCTTCCAACGAGATATAGCACGCTTGATTTGGACTTGTGGTCATTGAGATATAGCCCCCGCAGTATTCTTGACTTGTAACCTTCATTTCAATGCAAAGAAACCCTCCTTCGGCGTCTGGGCCGAGTTTTTCCCTTCTCTGACACGAAGTAAACTTCTTTGGGTTTGATTCAGTCCAAGTCCTTCTTCCTCTTACATGAAGTAGACTTCCTCGGGTCTGATCAAAACACAAGTTTCCCCTCATTTCTTCTCCATTTGATTTCAATTTGGTTTCAACAAGGCATTTCTTCTTCAAAACTCGTCCAAAAATGAAAAATATGGGTACCACAACAGATCTACAAAGAATTGTAGTGTTAGTAGTATTTTGCATTTGTGAGTGCAATGCAGGGTTGATACAAAGCAATTTTGATCGAGGAATTTGTGCCTTCAATAGAGGGGTGGAACACAATTATGGAGTGAAGGTGCGTTGCAGTGAAGTAGCCATCTCTTGGAGAATCTAAATCATCACAATCAAGTTTGTTTAGAAAGATTTGATGGAGTTCTGATTAGTGAGTGTTAATTTGTGACATGATTGTGATCAGTGCTTGTTACTCTCTTTTGGATGTGGTTCCGACCTGAGAGATTAAAGACACAACCAAGAAGAATTATTTGTTACCATTTGTCTTTGTATTTGAACATTTTTGATTTGTATCTCTGTGTGAATAAACTTTATTTGCTTGATTACCACAAAAGTGATACTTGTTGGGTTGTCACAACATGTCTACTTGGAATGATTTTAGGCAAACTTGGCAGCTATGAGACAAGTATCTCAATCAGTGTGGTGAATGTTGACAAAGGTATGTAACATATCCTCCAAACTAAAAGTTGTTCATTTTGGTTGTGCATCAATTTGAGGATTGGTATGTAGTGCAAGCTTGATGCAAAGGAGTTTTAAAAGAGCTTGCCAAAACTTACCAATAAAGTGAGGATCAAAATTAGAGATGAGAACTCATGGTATGTCATGGTGCTTGAAGATGGATCAAAGTAGATTTTAGCTAATGTTGGACCATTGACTTCATCCATGGTAGGCACCAAATGAATATGCTTTCTAAGCTTATCAACAAACACTACAATGGTTGTATGGTTGTGACAACCCGACAAATATCACTTTTGTGTCAATGAGGTAAGTAAAGTGTGTTCTTGTAAAGATACAAGTCAGAAATTTCCAAATAAAAAGCAAAGTAACCAAATTAGTTCTTCTTGGTTGCATCTTTAATCTCTTAGGTAGAAACTACACCCAGAAGAGAGTAACAAGCATTGACTTGCAGTCTTGTCACAAAAATTTGTCACTCACTAATCACAATACTTTAAATATGTCCAAAACAATCTTGATTGTGATGATTCAGTCCATCCCAAAAATGGCTACTTTGCTACAAAATGACTTCACCTCAAAATTGTGTTCCACCCGTCCATTGAAAGCACAACTTCCTCAATCAAAATTGCTTCACATCAACTCAACGTTGCACTCACAAATGCAAAATACTACCAACACTACAATTCCTCTCAGATCTGTCAAGCCATTGCTCCAATTGCACTTCACTCAAGATCAAACACATAGAATGAAGATCAATCTACAAAATCCAACATCCAACACACACATTGACTTGCACTTCAAAATTCTCTCAACACTCCCAAGCACACACAAAAAAGTGATACTTGGAATTAAGCTCAAGCAATGAGCACTTCACAGCACTTCACTTTATCTATTCTCAAGATTATGAGCACTAAACAAAATTTCCCCGGCAGCGGCGCCAAAAATCATGTGACAACCTGGCAAATATCACTTTTGCGGTAATCAAGTCAGTAAAGTTCGTTCCCACAGAGATACAATCCAGAATTGGTCAAATACGAAGTCAAAAGTCACAATTGCAGTTCTTCTTGATGGCTTCTTTAATCTCTCAGGTAGAAACTACACCCAGAAGAGAGTAACAAGCTCACAATCTTGACAACTTGTCACAAATACACACACATAATCACAACATAGTCAATTCTGTCCAAACAACTCTTGATTGTGATGATTCAGATTCTCCCGAAGACGGCACTTCACTACAAAGAACAATTTCACCTCAGAATTGTGTTCCACCCCTCCATTGAAGGCACAACTTCCTCAATCAAAATTGCTTCACACCAACTTCATGCTGCAATCACAAATGTAGAATACTAACAACACTACAATTCCTCTCAGACCTGTCAAGGCATTGCTCCGATGCACTTCACTGAGGATCAAACACACAGAATGAAGATCAAGGCTACAGATTCCAACATCCACAAGCACATTGACTTGCTCTTCGGAATTCTCCACACACTCACAAACACAAACACAAAATTGCCAATCGGAATTAAGCTTAAGCAACGAGTACTGAAACCAGCACTTTGCTTTATCTATCTTCAGAAATTGGAATACTGAATAACATCGTACTGCGAATGCTCCACTTAAATACTGAAGAAAATGGCAGATTTGCCTACCTAGGCACCGCTTCCTAACATCTCTTCCTACCTACAGATCCCAAGGGACAATCTATCTCTTCATATCTGCCCTTTCCTATCTTAAAATTGACTTCTATCCCGATCCGATGTCGACCTCATCATCGGCTTCCAAACCCGATGATCTTCTTGCTATTTCACCTTCTTTGGGTACAACTGATTCTACTAATTTCGTTACTAATTCTACAACTTCTTCACTACAATCTGTAATTGAACTCCAGGTTACTCCACCTACACTCTTATTTCCCGACCCACTCTTCTCTAATGTGTCAATTCTTAAGTCTAATGACACCTGAATTCCTACTTCTGCGACATTAGGTTTCTTCTCCACTGTCACACTATTCTGAATCTTCTCTAATTCCAAATTGACTAAATCCAATCTAAGACTAACATTATTCTCTACTTCCAACATTTTCCTATCTATGCGTTCTCTCAACCGAATCATCAATATGTTCATGTCCACATCCTTGGCTCTTCGCTTCTGAGTCTCCTGCACAAGTAACTTCAACTCATGCAGACGAGCTTCTTCCAATCTTCCTTTAGCCTCCGTGCTTAAAATTGCGCGTAGCTTCCCCGAAATGTCCCCTACTGATTCCGATGTGTATCCTCGAGAACGCTCTACCTTCAACTCCTCCCGATACATCTGCAACTCGTCTTTGTATTCTGCAGCAAGCATCTTCTTCTCCTCTACATACTGCATTTTCTGCTGCTCCGCACTTTTGACAAGTTCACACAAACGCTCTTCTTCTTCTTGTCTTGATGCCAATTCTCTCTGCCATGCTTGATCTTTTGTTGCGGCACTCTTCTTCAAGCTGTCCAATTCTTGCTCCATCACGATGTTCATCGCCTTAAAATGGACATTCTCGATGCGCACATTACTTATTTCCTCCTGCATCTTGCTGAGCCACATCGCCTGCTCCTTCAACTCTCCGGCTTGCTTTTGCAGGTCCTTCTCCTTTTCTGCACAACTCTCTTGTAACACGCTCAGCAGTTTCTTCCTCAAGTCTTCCTCCCTCTGAAGATCTTCAATTTCCGCACTTCTTTGGATTTGATGCTCTTGCAACTCCTTCACTTCCTTCAACAGATGCTTCACGACTTGCAACTCATTCATCCCCTTTCTGCAATCTTGGGGAATTCCTCTCCGATGTTCCTTCAACATCTCCAGCAATGGTGTGACCACCTTCGTTAAATATAATATCCCGCCGAAAGTTTCTTCTTCATCATTGCCTTCTTCGTCTGGAGTCTTTTCTTGTGTCATCGGCTGCTTCATCCAAAGTCACGATCTTTGTATCTTCAGAGTGTCAGCGCTATCTTCGTCTTGGCCTCTTGAACTCGGCCCCGTAGGATATTCCTTCTTTGCTTTGGGTTTTGGCTTGTTCTCCACCATTGCCTTGCCAGCTTCACTCACCACCACCGATTGCTGGACTTTGGGCTCTCCCTCACTTTCACTACTCGATTCCCCACTCTTCAACGTGAGCTCTTCTTCTTCTGAGTCTTCTTCTTGCGACTCTGTTTCTTCATCCGACTCCAATCCCAAAAATACTCTTCTCATGACATTAGTGGTCTTCAACATCAGCCTCCGAGTCTTGCGTTTGATGGGCAATGGTTTAGCTTCTTCGGGTTTACTTTGCTTCTTTGTCTTCGGACTAGCAACATCTTTGATCTTCCACTGTCCCGTTCTCGCAAAGTATTCGTCATTCGCCCGCAACTGAAGCATATACTTTCGCTCCTCTTCGTCGGCTTCTTGTCTCAAATCAGGATGCATGTGGGAGACCATACAATGTTGCTCATCTTCAGAGAGCAAGTTCAGGCCAAAGTAGAAATGTGCTGCAAATGGTGCAAAATAATGCGGTGGTGAGCCCATTTGCCAATTCACTACCATCTGCCTGGTTCGGTGATAGAAACACCTCACCCAATTTACGAGTACTCCTGCAAGCATCTGGTGGAAGAAAACCGCCTACTGCATGGTTACGTACGTTGTTCGCTCCGGCTTGAACATAGCCATCATTGCCCCTATGATACTTCTTCGGATTGGGTCCCGATAGGACTCCACCTTGTAACCATTCGTAGTTCTTGGAGCAAAGAATGAATTACAAATTTCCGCCGTCTCCTCTGCAGCATCACACTTCCGATAGAAGGTGATTCTTGTTGGCTCTCTTGCTTCTCTCCCCAGGACTAACTTCCAATCCGACTCAGTCCATCAAGCCGGATTGCCTCTCTTCTCCTCTACTTTGGGACCCTCCTCACAATTACTGGCAGCGATTTCTGCCATCACTCCCGGGAAACTGAAATTCCAATTCCAAGCTAAAAAGGTGATACAAAGTCTAACCAAGACCTTGATCCTTGCTACTACGTCTACCCTTCAATAAACCTCTCACTGCCAGCGCGTTGGCCACCTTCTTCACCATGATTTGTTCTCTCGTTCTACGCTGTTGGAAGATCAGCCCCTCTCCTGGTCAAGACACTCTAACTCCCTCAGGGTTTTGGAAAATTTCACTCTCGACGGGCTTTTGGACCCGCATTCTTGAAGGATGACTACTTAGAGGAATTGGAAATTTACTCAGTGAATTCAACTTCCCTCTAAGCATTCGCAATTTTGTATTGCCCCGAATCACAGTCATTCTTCAATCAATTTTGTCTGTGAGTTTCTCTCTTCTGCATGCTCTCCCGGTCACTGTCAAGACATGCTTCTTCTGCCCTCGCCATTTCTTGAAATGTACTTTCTTGCCACATACCGAGGTTGTTAAACGGTCTTCATCATTCCTACGTTTTCCAACCCAAAGACGATGATCTTCGGCCTGCTTCCGGCATACTCCTCTTTTGAGTACCTCCATCATCGTATCCGATGTCAGCTTCTTTGGCTTTCCACCAAAGTTGCTTTTGCCTCTTCTTTGTCCGCAATTCGACTTTTCCGTGCTTACTTCGTCTCTTAAACACTACTAACCATAAAAAAAAAAATGTGGGTACCACAGAAAGCCTCCTTTAAATAGGTTGGCTCTTGATAGTTATCTAACTTCCTAATGACTGTACCAACCTGTAGATCCAAAATGATAAACCACCTCTTCATATCTACCTCTTCCTATCTCAAAACTGTCCTAATCCAATCCGATGTCTACCTTGACTTGATTTTAAACCTGACTTTATAGTCCGACGTTTCTTAGTCATTCTTCAAAGGATTGTTTACCAATAAATCACACCTTCTGCATGCACTTCTCTTGTTACTATCAATTTCTCCCGCTTGTGCCTCAGCATTTTTTGTATACGGTACCATTCTTGAATTTCTAACCAAAAAGACATCTATTACTTTGTCTTTGCATCGGGTTGATCATCTCGAGGTGAAGTCTCCTTACTTCAGGCTGAACTTTGACATATCCGATCTGAGTACTTTGCGTTTGACATGAAGTCACTTTTCTTTGAGTTACAAACCAAAGACATAGTTCTTCTCCTTCCAATAGCATATAGGTTCAATACAACTTTGTCTATACATTGCTTCTTCAAAATAGAACAAAATTTTTAAAAAAATTTGGGTATCATAATGGCCATGGTATGTCTTTGGCAAGGATGTGATGAGGTCTAAGCTTACATGGGTAGATGGAATTGGTAGTGGTTGAAGAAGTCTACTTGCCTTTTGGTTATTAGTTTTGTTGCATTGGCAACTCTTACAAGATTGGGCAAGCTCTCAAACCTCTCATACCATGTTTAGCTACCATATTGATATTATATGGTACTCAAGGTCTTGTCCATACTAGTGACTAGTGATTGGTAAGTCATAGGTCTCTTGAAGCCACACAAGCTGTAGATCACTCTTGGTTGGAACATAGATCTGGTTCTCATAGAAGAGAAGGCATTCTCTGAAGGAGAATGTGATGTATTCCTTTTTTTGTGCTACAAGATAACTTTGTACCAATTGAAAGAATGAATCTTTTTATAAAGTAGCCCTAAATGCAATTGGACTTTTTAATCCATCTACATTATCTAAATTGCTATTTAATGAGAGATATAGGAAGATTTTTTGAATCAAGTAATCATGATAAGGTAGTGAAGATGATATGGAACTTCCTTGGTTTTTATTTAAGTTTGATGTCAAAAAGTTGTAGTTGCTTCTCCCATTAATGATGCCAACTCTTTATGTGCTCCAAATGTAAGGTTTGCAACAAGTGTTTGTGATCAATTTGCATAATCACCTACTTCCCCAAGAGATAATAGTGCCACAATTTTATTGCATATACTATTGCCAATTGTTCTTGATCTAAAGCAAACTAATTCCTTTCCATTGCATTTAGTCATCAAGATACAAAGGTTATGAGATGCAATCCATTCAAGGATAATTATTGCAACATAGCTCTAATTGCAAAGTTAGAAGCATCAAAATCAACCACACAAGGTAGTTGAAGATCATATCATTGGAAGATAGGTTGTGAAGACACTATATCCTTAAGCTTCTTGAACGACTCTTCTTGCTTTTTATTCCATTCAAAGCATGTTGTCTTCTCTAAGAGGTTGGATAATAATGCAACCACATGAGCAAAATAGTGGATGAATCATCAATAGAATCTCACCAATCCATTGAATCCAAAAACTTCTATGGCATTCTTGGGAGTAAGCTATTTAATTTTAGTCTTGATTTTCTCCTCTTCCATCTTGATCTCCTCCATTGAAACCTTATGGCCCAAAAGGGTAACTCCCTTTTGCCAAAAGATAAACTTTGACTTTTTGCAATAAAACTTCCATTGATGTAGTCTTCTCAAGACTTCTCAAATGTGGTTCTTGTGTTTTGCTTCAATTTTACTATAATTCAAAATATCTCTTAAGAACACTATCGAGTATTGATCCAATAGCCCATCTAACTCCCAATGCATTTGGTCAATGAAGACTACTTGAGCATTAGTGAGCTTGAAAGGTAAAACCTTCTATTCAAAATGCCCATACCTTGTACAAAAGGTAGTCTTTGGTACATCTTCTTTAGCAATTAGAATCTACCAATAACCACTTGAAGATCTAACTTTGAGAGGTATTGAGCTGCATTCAATTGATCCAACAATGAACACAAACTCTTGAACTATTTGATCAATCATTGCTTGATGAGGCTTATGATCCTCATCAAATTCTCCTTGTGCAACTAGCTTGATCCATACCACAAAAACATAAATGTAAAAGACCAAGACTGAGGAGAGAAATAAGAGAATGGATGATCACATTGGGACACTTGAGTGTTTGGGGAAACTCCAAATCGTACTATGAGCTTTGGTTTTGGTATATATAGGGAGCATACAAGGCTCTTGAGAAGCTTCCTTGAGCTACTTTTGTAGAGTGCTAGCCAAGTTAACCGAGAAGTTTCTCAAGAAGCTTCCTTCTAGAAGCCACCTACTTGGTGTGTAAGCTAAGCTAGTTGGAAGCTTCTAGAAGTTACCTACTTGGGGTGCAATTAAGCTAGTCGGGAAGTCTCCTAAGAAGCTTCCTCCCAATAGTCACCACTTGGCATGCACATTATCCAATACTTGAGAAGGTACAGAGTAGCTTCCTAAATACTTCTAGAATATTCTAGGCTAATTTGGCTCATTTTCTACTTTCTTAGCCTTGACTAACTTCATCGCTAAACTCCATATTTTTACATATTCTCCTATTGCTAGTTGGTAACTCTTGGATGGTCATTTGTTCATTCTATAGATGAGAAAGAGGCTCCCAAGTGGCATCATGAAGGGGTACCCTTTCCACATGACTTTGTACTCTACATATTGTTGACTGCTTTGTTGAATGTGGAGATATTCAAGGATAAAATCAACTTCATACTCTTCATGATCATTGACATTGACGGGAGGAGAAGAAGGTCGGACACAAGAGGAAAAGAAGATGGATTTGTAACAAAGGCTTTCAACTTGGAAATATGAAAGATAGTGTGGGTGCATAGATGACAAGGTAAGGCAAGTCGATAAGCAACAAGAGAAATGATTTGGTTAATATCAAAGGGTTGTATTCAATTAGGAGCAAGTTTATATACTTGGGTGTCAAGCAGGAGGAGTAGGTTATTGGATGGGAGCATGACCTTATCACCAAGTTGAAAGGTAAGATCATGACAATGGTGGTCTGCATATCGTTTCTAATAATTTTGAGCAATAAGGAGATGAGATTTGGCTTATTTGAGAAATTGGGATATGGTGGTCAAGAAGGTGGAAGTATGAAGGACTTGAGATGAAGGAGAAGCAAGAAGGGAATCTAGAACAAGTGGATCTTGGTCAAAATTGAGGAAGAAAGGAGAGAATCCAATGCTTTCCTATTTGGAATTATTGTATGCAAACTCCATAGCTACAAGACATTCATTGTAATTGGTATGGTGAACATTGACAAAGGTACAAAGCATATCCTCAAAGTGCAATTTTCACATTAAGTTTGTCCATCAATTTGAGGATGATATACCATGGACAAAACAAGCTTGGTACCAAGTATCTGGAAGAGTGCTTACCAAAATTTTCTAATAAATCAAGGATCACGGTCAAAGATTAGTACACAAGGCATTCCATGATACTTGAAGACAATGTTGAGGTAGATTTATGCCAATGTTTGAGCATCCAAGGTATCAAAGGTTGGTGTCAAACGGATTTTCTTACTAAGCTCATCCACGAAGACCATTATTGTTGTGCGACCTTGCTTTGTCTTGGGTAAGGATGAGATCCAAGCTCATATGTTCCCATTGAGTAGATGGAATAGGGAGTGGTTGAAGGAGTCCACTTGGTTTTTGGTTGTTGGTCTTTTTATGTTGGTAGCTCTCACACAATTGGACAAGCTCTTGAACATCTTGTGCCATATTGGGCTACCACTATTGTCATTGGAAGTACCCAAGGTTTTGTCCACACCCATGTGACCAGCAATTGGTAAGTCATGGGCTTCTTGGAGGCGCACATGTCAGAGATCACCCTTGGCTAGAACATATATTTGGTCCTTGTGGAATAGAAGGCCTTCCTTGAAGAAGAAGGTGTTGTATTCCTTGTTGCATGTTGCAACATGACCTTGTACCATCTGAAAGAAAGGATCTTGTTGTAGAGCTGTCCTAAACTCAATTTGGACCTTGGAATCAATTGACATCATCGTAAATGCCACCATGATGAGAGGAAGAGACTTCAAATCAGGTTGTCATGATAGGGCATCAGGGATGACATGGAACTGATTGGGTTTGTACTCAAGTTTGACGTCAAACAATTGGAATTGCTCCTCCCATTGATGATGTCAACTCTTCATGTGTTCCAAATGTAATGTTTGCAATAAGGGTTTGTGATTGATTTGCACAATCACCTATTTTCCCAAGAGATAATGTCTCCATACCTTGGTGGCATATACTATTGCTGGTTGTTCCTGATCTCATGTAGAGTAATTCCTTTTTGTGGTGTTTAATTGGCGAGACACAAAGGCAATTGGATGTAACCCATATGGGAATTCTTGTTGCAACACAACTCCAATGGCAAATGTGCTACCCACATTTTCCATTTTTTAATGAGTTTTAAAGAAGAAGTGCATTTTTAAAGCTAAAAGAAGGCTATATGGGGAAGAAACAAGAAGAATTGTGTGTTTGGCATAGACCTAAAGTCAACCTTGGGTCAAAGTCAAAAGGACTCGGGTTGAATAGATGGAAGTTTGAAACCAAAGATAAAGGACTTTGTATTGAGATGCGCAACCCAATCCAAAGAACTTGTAACAACTTTCCTTGGGTCTAGCTAATCAAGAAAGTATGGGCAAGGAAAGTAACTACCTCTGGATCAAGATGACCTTGAGAGTGACAAGAAATGAACCCATAGAATTGGTAGGGAAATGGAGAATCAAATGAAGAATGACCAATCAGCAAAGGACTATAAAATTAAGATTTTGATGAGGAAGTGCTGCAATGTCTAGACAATATCCTAATCCTATCAATAATTGTCCTAAAGGAATGCAAACTACAAGCATGCAAGAGTGTTTTGTTAGAATCTTGGGTTTGGATCTTTCAAAAATAGAGAGTGAGGTAGCACACAATGGCTCCAAAGTGAAACAAGCACAATGCAATGATAGGTCTTGCAAATATTTTGATTAGATGTAGTGGCAAGGATCAAAGTCTTGAATAGACTTTGCATCACTTTTTGGCCTAAAACTAGAATTTGAGCTTTCCAAGTTTTATGGCAAAAATTGATGCCAACAATTGCAGAGGTGGGCCCAAGCATGAAAGGAAGAGAGAAAATCCGGCTTGATGGACTAAGCCAAATTGGAGATTAGTCCTAGGGAGAGAAGCAAGAGAAGTGGGGAGAGTCACCTTCTATAGGAAGTGTGAGTCTTTGAAGAAACTACTGAGGTAAAGTATTCTTTCAGCATACCTTGCTTCAAGAATGAGTACAAGGTGGATAGTTATAAGGACCCAATACAAATGGGGATTTTCAACACAATGATGGCCATGTTTAAGCGAGAGAGAACCCATGATGCAATAGGCGGTCTAAACCCATGATGCAATAGGCGGTGTTCTTCTACCAAATGTTTGCAAGAGAGGCGGTAGATTGGGCAAAGTGCTTGCACCAATGAGTTGGGTAGATAATTACTAGTTGGAGAATGCATATGCCACCCCATTACTTTGTACCCTTCACAGACCATTTCTACTTTGGATTAAACTTACTTAGCTTGGAGGAGAGTGGAAGGATGGTGTCTCATTTTTGCCCCAACTTACAAAGAGAAGTAGATGGAGATGAGCAGTATTATATCAATCAAGTTTGAGAAGGCAATGACTACAACCTCAAGAGCAAGAAGGAGAGGATAGTGTCAATGGAGATCCCTAGGCCAAGAAAGAGAAGTATGCTCAAAGGAAGGATAACACCAATACAGTCACAAAAGATAAGAAGGTTGAATCTAAAGCCAATGCCCATAGTAGTGAAAGAACCATCTTCAAAGGAAGAACCGGAAGGAGAAACCAAGTCAACATGTGAAGACTTGGGAGGAGAAGAAGAGTTCACTCTGCAAAGTGGAGAGTCTAGCAGCGGAGTGATGGAGAGCCCAAAATTCAGCAATTGGGAGAAGATGTTGTTGGAGAAGAAGAGTGGGAGTTCCATGAGGCAATTAATTGCATGGAGGGAGGAGACAAGCCTTGTTTGGAGTTGCTTGCAGTCAAGTTAGAGGAAAAAGGAGCAAGAGAGGCTGCCTTGGTATTTCCAAGGGCAGCAAGATCAAAGAGAAGTGCTCAAGCTGTAGTTGCAGGTCCAAGCAAAGTCAAAGATGAAGGAGAGAGCTTGGAGGGGGTGACATTGAAGGTACAAAGGTCACATCTTTAGGGTAAAGCACTAGCCAAAGAAGCACCTACCCAAGACAAAGACATGGGAGACGATGAAGGAAGATATGTTGGAGTCAAGTATTTATTGAAGATTGTTTATCCCTTGTTGTTGCAATTGCAAAAGAAGAAGGAAGAGTTAAAGAAGGATCATCCTATAGTGAAGGATCATCCTACAGTGAAGGATGAGTTGGAAGTAGATAAACACTAGAGGGAAGAGACATTGGAGTTGAGGAGTAAGCTAACCCAAGGAGAGAAGGAAGCCAAAGAACTTTAGGTTAAAGCAGTTCTTTGAAAGAAAGCCTTGATACTTTGCATGAGAACTTCGTCAAGCATGGTGAAGAGCTGAAGAGCGGAAGGTCTTGTTTGAGAAGATGAATTAGGAAGTTGCTATGCAAGAGTAGAAGTCATACACTCAAAGGCAATTGCAACAATAATGGAGCAAGAGTTGGAGAGTTTGAGGAAGAGTGCAGCAAAGAAGGATCAAGCCTAGCAACAAGAGTTAGCAAATAGACATTGAAAGGAAGATTGATTACGGGGTTTGATCAAAATTGTAGAAGATCAACTTTTTTAGTATATTGAAGAGAAGGAAGCATTGAAGGCAGAATTTAAGGACAAGTTGGCAATATACTAGAATGAGTTGGAGGTAGAGTTAAGAAATGAGAAGGTAGTTCCGAGTATGGAGTCGGGTTCAATAGAAGCAATCATTGAGGAGTTGAAGGTGATGTTGAGTACTGAGGCCAAGGGTAAGTTAGAAGAGGCAAGGGTGCATGAATTAAAGTTGTGGTGGAGGAAAGGAGAAAGTGGAAGGCAAAAGACATTGATATGAATAATTTGTTGATTCACTTGAGAGATTGTGTAGATAGAAAGATGTTAGAGATAGGAGATAATGTGAGTCTCAAATTATATTTAGTTCAATTGGATTTAGATAGACTTTGTAGTGAGATGAAGGTAAAAGCAAATTCTAAATTTGTAGAGATAGGAGTACATGTGTCTATGGGTGAGTTACTTGAGACATTAAAGAAGAGTGGGTTAGCTGATAAAGAAGTAGATAGATTATCCATGACTTCAATTGTAGTTCAAAGTGGAGAGATAGTAGAAATAGTGGATGAAGTAGTAGTATTAGATAGACCCAAAGAAGGAGAAGTACTTGAAGGAACATCGGGTTTGGAAGCCAAAGTTGAGATTGACATCGGATTGGAGTAAAAACAATTTTGAGATAAGAAGAGGTAGATATGAAGAAGTGGTTTGTCATTTAGGATTTGCATGTTGGTAAAGTTGTCAATAGAATGGTATTTTACTTAGTAATTATTGGTGCTTTGCTTATTTAAAGGAAGCATTTGCAATGTGTTGCTCAATATTCATAGTTCTAAAGTTGAGTAAAGAAAAGTGTTGTAGCTTAGTGCTCGTCATTTAAGCTTAATTTTGAGTATCAATCCTATGTGTGTGTTTGTAAGTGTTTGGAGAAATTCAAAGTGCAAGTCAGTAAGCTAGTTGGATGTTGGATTCTATAGTGCTAATTTCATTCTGTGTGTTTGATCCTAAGTGGATAGCAATCAAAGCCTTGATGGATCTATGAGGAACTATAGTGTTGATAGTATTTTGCATTGATGAGCACTATATGGGGTGGATGCAAAGCAACTTTGATGAAAGAAGTTGTGCCCTAAGTGGAGAGATGGAACACAATTCTGTGGTAAAGTCCTTTCATAGTGAAGTAGCCTTCTTTGAGAGAAATTGAATCATCATAATCAAGATTTTTTGGAAAGATTTGAAGTATTTTGATTTATGGGTGAGATTATTATGATGAGATTGTGATTTAGTACTTGTTACTCTCTTCTAGGTGTGGTTCCTACTTAAGAGACTAAAGACACAACCAAGAAGAAATGTTTGTTACATTTCACTTTGCATTTGGCCAGTTTGGAATTGTATCTCTATGGGAACAAACTTTACTTACTACTTACTGCAAAAGTGATACTTGTTGGGTTGTCATAGAAAAGTTAGAAGTATCAAAGTCAACCACATAAGGTAGTTGAGGGTCATATGGTTGAAGAATGGGTCTTGAAGACACCATATGTTTCAACTTTTGGGATGCTTCTTCATGCTTGGCGGTCCATTGAAAGCTTGAGTTTTCCTCCAAGAGGTTGGTCAATGGTGCTACCACATGCGAATAATAATAGATGAACCATCGGTAAAAACTAGCCAATCCATTAAATGCTTGCACCTCTATGGCATCCTTTGCAGTAGGCCAATCAGTAATAGCCTTCATTTTCTCCTCTTCCATCTTGATCCCTTTTGATGAGATCTTTTGATCCAAGAAAGTAACTTCCTTTTGCCAAAAGGCACACTGACTTCTTGCAATAAAACTTCCATTGATATAGTCATCTTAGGACTTCTCACACATGATTTGCATATTCTACCTCCATCTTGCCATAGATTAAAATATCATCCAAGAATGCCACCATATATTGATCTAATAGACTGTCCAATACCCAATGCATCAAATCCATGAAGACTATTAGAGCATTAGTGAGCCCAAAAGGTAGAACTCTCCATTCAAAAAGCCCATACCTTGTGCAAAGGCAGTCTTTTGCACATCTTCCTTATCAATGAGGATTGCCAATAACTGTTGCAAAGATCTAACTTGGAGAAGTTTCATGCTCCACTCAATTGATCAAGCAAGTCATCAATTTGAGGCAAGATATATGCATTCTTTCAATTTTTTATTGAGCCCATGGTAATCAATATAGAAATGAAGTCCTCTATCCTTCTTTGGAATAAATAGTACCAACACTCTCCAAGGAGATGTATTATGTCATATGAAATCCTTCTCCAACAACTCCATAATTATTATTTGCAACTCCTCCAACTCTTTTGGTGAGAGTCAATAGATTGGTCTACTCACTAGAGTACTCCTTGGCAATAACTCAATCTTGAAGGGCATACCCCAATCTGAGGGTAGTCCCTTTGGTAGATCATCCAAAAACACATCCACAAACTCTTGAACTATTTGATCAACCATTGCTTGATGAGTATCCTGACCCTCCTCAAATTCTCCTTGTGCAATCAACTTCATCTACACTACAAAAATAGACTTACCTTCCTCCAAAGCTTGCTCTATGGTTGCTTCATTGACAAACTTCCCATCTAGGGACTTATCTTCCTTCAAAGCTTGCTCTATGGCTATTTTCTTGACACTTCACATCTTGGGATTGACTATTGTTAGGTGTCTTACTCAAAGGTGCCAAACAACCTAATCAAAAATTTCTACCTTGGTGTTGTACTTGAATTTTTCATTGGTTCCAATCAAATTGAACCTTATGATGTTTAGGCCAATGCAAACTTAGAATGACATTATAATGTAGAGGTGCCATTTCAAACCTCATACACTCCAAATACTCCTTCCCAATCCTGAATGTAATATGATGTGAGGTGTAAAATGTAGAACCCTTTCTACCATCCGCCATCATCAATCTACTTCCAATTACTAGCTTGATAGGAATACATAATTCCTTTGCTAATTGCATAGACATGCAATTCTATGAACTTCTAGAATCAACCAAAATCTTACAACCATAATCAAATATCATACCTTGCAAGTGAAGCAAACTTACATAGGTCAAGCCTTCAATCCTATTAAAACTAATAAAATTCCTTGTAGGTGACTCAAAATCTCCTATTGGGATACCTTGTTTCCCTGATCATTTTGCTCCACAAACTCCATGTGGACAACTTGTCAAGGTTGCACATTCTTGAATATACATTCAATGATGTGATATCCAATTTGGCAATAATAAAAACAACCACTATTTGGTTGTAATTTTTTCTCTATTTGCAGTGCCAAGTGGGCTCTGTTGAATGGCATCTATCTCTATTAGTGTTGGCTCTTCCACCCGTGTATAGTGTATTAGTAGGTTCTATGGAGATCGAGGTTGAGACCAAGTCCTTGCAACCAAGGAATCAAAGCGTTTGGCCAACTACATGGCTTCTTCCGAGTGTTTTGGCTCTCACATAGTCACATATAATTTGATTTGTGACTTCAAGCCCCTCACAAATTGATCCAAAGCTTCACCTCTCAATATTTCTAGAATTTACATGATGGTGTTCTAGAATTACATTATGTAACTTCTTATAAAGCCAATCTGCTTCAACTTTGCCAACTTATCTCATGCAACTTGTGTGGTATTTATAGCTTAAAATCGACCAATTATTGCACTCTTGAATTCTATCCAAGTCAAGATTGGTGCAAAAATTTATCATTCAGCTCACTCTTCTTGGAATTGCTACCGTAGCTTTGCTACTCTATCCAATTGGTTGGAAGCCAAGCCGTTCATCTTGAGGATTGGTAGCTTAAAGATAATGTTCATAGTCAAATATTAAATTCTCCACTACACCTAGGAGATTTGTGCCTTCAAATACCTTAGGTTTTGGGAATTGGATTTGGTCTTTTTCTTCTCAAATTGGTGCTCTCTCTACATGCTCTAGTTGTTATTGATCTCATTCATCCAACAATCAAGTAAGGTGCTCAATTTATCATTGCATAGCAATGATAACTTGAAGCATTGCTGCCGTGGCTACTACTCTATCATACTACCTCCAATTTATCTAATTTATTAACATATAGATACAACATGTCCACCATTCTCTATAAGTCACAATTGGAAGTACCAAGGATTCCTCGGACAAGGTGATTGCATTTAGAAAATTCTACCTAAAGCTTGAGGTAATGAACTGTGTGAAATGATGCTTGGGTAGTACTTGAACATGAATATTCCAATGGTTTGGCAAAAATGGATTTGGGGGTCCAAAATTCCATGCATCTATCCCATTCCTATTTTGATACCAATGTAAAAGAGACAAAGACCGAGGAGAGAAATAGGAGGATGGAAGATCACATTGGGACACTTGAGTGTGTGAGGAAACTCCAAATCTTAGTATGAGATTTAGCTTTGGTATTTATAGGGAGCACACAAGGCTCTTGAGAAGCTTCTCAAGAAGCTTCCTTGAGCCGCTTTCTTGGAGTGTAAGCAAAGTTAACCAAGACGCTTCTCAAGAAGCTTCCTTCTAGAAGCCACCTACTTGGTGTGCAAGATAATATAGTTAGAAGCTTCATTTTAGAAGCTACCTACTTGGGATGCAAGCTAAGCTAGCTAAGAAGCTTCCCAAGAAACTTCCTCCTAGAAGTCACCGTTTGGCATACACGTTATCCAATACTTGAAAGGGTACAAAATAGCTTTCTATGTACTTTTAGAATATTCTAGCCTAATTTTGGCTGATTTGCTACTTTGTTAGCCTTGACTAAATTTGTTGTTAAACTCCATATTTTTACAATAAATATCTTCCTCCAAAGCTTACTTCATAATTGCTATATTGATAAAATTCCTATCTTGGGACTAACTATTCTTAGATTTCTTACTTAGAGGTTCCAGACAACTTAATTGTAATTATTCCCTTGGCATTGAACTTGAATTTATCATTGGGTCTAATTAAATTAAACCTTATGATGATCAAGCCAATGAAGACCTAGAATGATATGATAATGTAGATGAGCTATTACAAAGCTCATACATCTAAATCTAATATACTCTAAATACTCCTTCCCAATCTTGAATACAATAGAATGTGAAGTACGGAATGAAAAACTCTTTTAACCATCAACCATCACCAATGTGTTGCCCAATATTGGCTTGATAAGAATACATGATTCATTTGCTAATTATATTGACATGCAATTCTTTGAACTCCCAAAATCAAAAAAAATCTTACAATCACAATCAAATATCATACCTTTCAAGTGAGTCAAACTTGCATAGGTTGAGGCTTCAATCCCATTAGAACTAATCAAGTTCCCAATAATTGGGACTTGGCATCAATTTCCATTAGTGCCAGCTCCTCCATCATGTGTGGTGTGTTTGTAGGGTCTATGAAGGTCTAGGTCAGGACCAAATTGTGGCAACCAAAGAATCCAATCACTCAACCAACTACATGGCTTCTTCCAAGTGTTTGGGCTTGGCACATTGTTACTTCTAATTTGGTGCATGATCTCAAGTCCTTCACAAATTGATCCAAAGCTTCACCTTCTAGTATCTTTGGAATTGCATGATGTAGCTCTTCATAGAACCAATATACTTTAATTTGGCAGTCTATCTTGTGTGGCTTGTGTAGCATCCACCATCTAGAATCTTCCAATTATAGTTCTCTTGAATCTTCCCATATTGAGATTGGAGCAATAAATTGAGCTTGCTCCACTTGGAATTGCCACCATAGCTTGGCTATTCTATCTAGTTGGCCCAAAGCCAAGAGAATTTTTCTTTATTCATCCAAAAGATTTGTAGCTTCAAAATAATATTCACAATCAAATATAAAATTCTCCATGGCTCCCAATAGATTCTTATCATCAAATATCTTTGGCATTGGAAATTAGACTCACTCTCTCCTTCCTAAAATTCCACTCTCTTGCTATATGCTCTTGTCATTGACTACCATGATCTCTCTCTTCCAACAATCTAGTAAGGTGATTGATCTATTGATGTATGGCAATGATAACTTTAGGCATTGCCGCCATAACTACTACTCAACCAAACTACATACTTGCAATTATCTAAGTTAACATAAATGTAACATGTCCATAGCTCTCCTTAAGTTATAATCAAAAGGATCAAAGGTTTATTAGACAAGGTAATTACATTCAAAATATTTTTTCCAAAGCATGAAATGATGACTTGCATAAAATGATGTTTTAGTAGTAGTATATGGATAGGAAATCCCAATGGTTTGGGAGAAATGGATTTGGTGGTCCATAGATTCCATCCATCTCATTCTTGCTCTGATACCAATATAAAAGACCAAGGAGAGAAATAAGAGAATGGAATATCATAGTAGAAGATTACATTGGAACTCTCAAGTGAGAGAAACTCCAAATACCTACATGAGCTTAGGCTTTGGTATTTATAGTGAAGCAATACAAGGCTCTTGAGAAGCTTCCCTCTCAAAGCCATCTTCTTGGAATGCAAGCTAAGCTACTCAAGAAGCTTCCAAGGAAGCTTCCTTCTCAAAGCTACCTTCTTGGCGTACAAGCTAAGTCAACTATTAATTTGGTGTGCAAGTTATCCAATCCTTAGAAGGTGCCTAAAAGCTTCTTATGTACTTCTAGAAAATTCATAAAATTCCTAGCTATATTTGGCTTATTTACTAGCTCATTAGCCTCTACTAACTCCATATCATTACAACCAAAGTAGAAGAGAGATCTTTTTCTCCTTGGTTGTTATTGTGTCAAACAAGAGACAATTTGTCTCCATAAGGCAAAACATGGGAATCTAGCAACAAGAGGTTCAATCTTATGATTGTAATTAAGAACCCCAATCAAACTCCATACTCAACACACCAAAGGTGAGATACTCCTTAGGGTGATTCTTGCTCCTTTATATACTAGTATGCTAAAAAATTTCCAATCATCAATCCACATATTAATTGATGATAAAACATTTAAGATAAATCCAACTAATAAACTAGTCAAAGACTTCAAACACAAGTCTTGATAGTTAGCTTCACTCAATATTTACTCTTGACTTCACTTAGATGTTGCAATTAGTTTAATCCACTGATTAGTTTATGAGTCAATATATTTGACTAGATGAGAGCTTGACTTCACTTAGATGTTGCACTTAGTTTAATCCACTGATTAGTTTATTAGTCAATATCTTTGACTAGATGAGACCTCTAGTTGTAGTCTTTACTAATAAAAAATGATGAAATGTAATCATTTATTCAAAAGGCACTATATCAAGTTCTTCAAAGGAATATATTCATGAATTTGATACTTTTTAAAATCTAAGTCTTGGGAGTAAGAATTTACCCATACTTATCCAATCCTACTATTGAAATAATGAAACTTCTATATCATTCTCCTTGTCATCCTAATCTAATATCTCATACTCTTGTCATCATTAAACCATATCAAAGATTTCCATCCTTATGTAATACCATTAGCTAGATATATTATCGAGAGGTGAAAATTGGCTTGGTAATATCTGGAAAGATGTTTTATATGATGGTCTAAGTAGATCAGATAGATGTGTCACCAAAAGAGTACTTCTACTAATAGAGTAGAGGTCAAAAACACCTTGAAAACTTCAAAGCTAATTTTGGAGGCCTAAATGGATGAATTAGGCTTTGAAAATTGAAAGATTCCTCCTCTCTACAATTGTTTTGAGCTTCCTACAAGAAGATTTGTTGAATGTTCCCTCTAGTTAAACTTGTTTTATGAACCAAATAGGACAAGGATCAACATGTCACTCATCCATAAGACTAATCTAAGGGTTGAGCTTGTTGGCATGTTACCAATCCATGCTTTTGATCCAAAGGTGGGCTCTCTTTGAAGGGATTCTTTTTGCTATAAAATAAAGACAAGGTGACAAGATGGAGCATCAGAGTATTGAATGTTGAAGCCTTGTATTTCTTCTCTTGAGTATCTCTTGGGGATTCTCTTATTCCCTGAACATTACACCTTCACTCATTCTGTATTGAAGTATCTTGTACTTTGTATGTCTTATAAATTCTCTCTATAGTTGTAGTCTGCCCATTTGTTTCAAATCAAATAATAGCTATTCAATTTGTTAAATATTCAGATTGACCATAAATTCTCCAATGTCTGAAATACATAGAGTGATTCATACACAAGAGAATTTCACATACAAGAACTAGAACCAAGGTATATTGAATTTTCCAAACTATACAAGTATTCTTTTTAATTCAATTTAGTAAATTTTACAAAAAATAATAATTTTAAATTCATATTCTTAATTAATTATGTGTATTATATTTTAGGGCTTACACCATAGCCATATAAAGTAGGGATCACCTCAAGAATGACATGTTTCTTTCTATGACTAGAGTGTCTTTATTCATAAAAGTTCTTAAGGCTTTGAACACAATAAAGAGTTTCAATACACTTTTTGATAGGTGTCACGCCATTTGTAGTGTCACATCTAGATTGCTTGGACACTAGAGTTCCATTGATAATAGTTAGAGTTATTCATTAGTTTCTTAGAGACTACTTTCCCACGGTCAGATTTTGTGTTTGGGGTACTGACTTCACGATAGGGCCCACCATCACTTTGCACCGTTTGCACCATTGACTGTGCCGTCGGCGGGACGTTAGGGTTTCAGACCTAGCTTGAGTCCAGGGGTATATTTTCAAAGTGCAGCTCCAAAGAGCTCACTTCTCTGATGTTGAGCCTTCGAGTTCTTGGCTATGGTGGACAGAGGCCGTCAATTGTCACCTGGATTCTCTTAGCTAGAGTGGGTGTAGCTTGACTATAATCAATGCCTAGTTGTTGGCAATTTATAAAGTGACAGATCAAGTTCTGATCTGAGTTGAGTTGAGTTGAGTTGAGAGTGGTAAACAATCTGATTATTATGGCACTTTAGAGTCTATGTATGACTTATGTGTGAGTTGTGCTTCTATAGTGTATGATGTTGACATCGATGTATGTTGTGTAGCAATGTATATATGCACAAAATAGGACTATAGGTGGAAGGGTAACATCCATAAATTTTATATAGATACCTATAAAGAATAATTGGTTTGTACTCATAAAACTTATCAAGGAGTCAATACTTATTTGTTGATTGTTTTACTTTAGATTGATAGTAAAGGTTACTCTTGGATTAAGGACAAATTGAGATTAACTTTTTGGTCAAATTGGAAATAGAATTCCAATTTGAGATAGTTGTCTAATGATTAATGTGGAACTCTTACTCAAATTTAAAATTATGAATCCTTGAACAATTTTGGATGGAAAATCATTCACCTTCTCATTCTTCTTTAATTTGATTTGTTGTCACTACTTTATTGGAAATTCATCCCAAGGTTTACTTATTTCACTTTGTACATTGGTTTCTAAGAGCTCTTGAGCATGTTACAAGCACCCTTTGTTTTTTCAAAGAATCTGAGCTAGGCAAGCAAATATAGAAGTAGATTTGGGATGATTTTTTATCATTCTGCACAAATAAATTTGTACTTGTATTTGTATTTGTATTTCTATAAAGATGTTTCTATTTGTAGAATTTCATCATCATGATAGTAGAACATGAAAAAAATCCTATACCTAAGAGCATAAGTATTTGATTACATGGCCACTTATTCGGTAAAATATGGAAGGATTTCTTGACTCATTAAGTGGAGAAAACTTATACATAAGTATATGAAATTATATAATTTAGTAGGAGTCCAGAAGGAAAGATGCAATAGGGATGTCACCAAGAAGAAACTTAAAAAATAAAAATAGAAGGCCATATGAGATGAAGTAGATTAATATATGTACTTATTTTGATACATTGGAAGTAGTTTGGATATTGAGCTAACATCTCTTTATCTACAATGGTAGTATAGGGCTTGGAGATGAGGTGGATGTTGAGGCATGGATTTTTTTAAAGAGACAAAGTCAAAATGAAGAGTTAAAGAAGAAGAAAATGATTATGGAAAGTACAATTCTTTGTATACAACAACCCAATCACATTAATTTTCTTTTATTCATTTTCTTATGTACTATGGCTAGTACATAAGGTTTAGAGAAGGAGAGAAAAATAAGAATAATATTTTGAATTGTCCAATAAATTTGATATAGGTATGAAATCTTGAAATTAAGCCAACAAATTTATCCCAATTGGTACTTCTGTTAAGATTAAGACTAGGAGGGAAAAGTTATGAAGAACCCTAGAACAAAAAAGGAATTGTAAAGTGCATTCCAAATTTGCATCCATTTTTGTAGCTTTCTCCAATTGCTAGCCATGCCAAATTGAAGAACAAGTCCATGGATCCCAAGTGTAAATTAGCAACTAATTTAGACCTATTCTCACAAATTGGCTAGGATGGAGAATCTCAAAGCAAAAGAGAGTCAAAGAAGATGATGCTCAGGATATGTATATGAAAGGTGCAAAAACTAAGATTCAAGATTAGAAGAATAAATAGAAAAGATTCATTTAATTCTAAAAATAACAAAAGAATCAAAGGCGACCACGTAGGAAAAATGAAGGATGGGAAGACCCCATCAAACCGTACAAGGGAGAGACAAAAAAAAGGTAACATGGGGCTAAGCCCCAAAATAACAAAAGTAGGGGGGTCTTTGAATGAAATTAAAAGTATTATCTACTTATAAGAATAACTCATCTTCCTTGTGCTTTATTACACCATGTATATTTTAAATACAAACAACACTAAAGAGGATTATTCTCTTAGTGTATTTGAATTATAACTGTATTGAAATGATATATTATATTATTTATAATTCATATTCAAATTTGCATTATGTGTGATATGCAATATATGTGTGATATTAATCTAGTACCAATTCATATATACCAAAGAATAAATTTAAATATTGAAAATGTTTACTTTATACGTGTTAACAAGCTAAGAGGTATATTAAGATACTTGTTATTGTCTCATCCGTTTTTTGACATGGTCTCACTCGTACATATGACATACGCTTGTTACTATCTCACCCATACATAATAACAAGCGATGACATTGGACAAGCACAGGTAACGAGCGACGAGTGAAAAGAGTATGCTCTTCGGACAGCGCAATGGATATGCGATTGGTGAGATAGTTACAAAGAATATGTATGTAGATAAACAGGTGAGACAATAATAAAAACTGAGTAAAATAATAGAAAAACTACGAAAAGAAGTACTATTCCACCACATTTAACCCCACATTCCAGCACGGGATAGTGTAGGGGAAATTAATTTATTGTGTTGTGATAAAAATAGTACTTCCCTATAAAAAGACCCCTTATACCCATAAAAGATATACAATATCCATCCACTTTTTAGTGAAATCACCTGGTCTATTCTCACCGCGTCAAACTATTGCAATCTCTCTTCTGTACGAAGTTATTTTCTTTGCTTACTGCTTGAATCTGGCGGCCGCCGATCCATTTTGAGATACGGAACTAGGGGGTCCTGCCGACTTGGTGGGGATTGATCACTTTTGATTTACCATGTGAATTTGACTTTCTGCGCCTTGTAGTTATTAGGGATAACTCCTTGGACGGCAGTGTCCAGGTGAATGAGGTTCTCTCTAGAGCGCGGTAGGTTTTGAGGAAGGCCGATACGAGTCGGCTTATCGGGGAATACTTGCTGGAATCTTCCAAGTCTAGAGTGGTAATTCTCCAAATTGACGACAGGGATGTACGATTACCGGATTGGTACCTTCCCTTCCAGCCAGCACGCTGGCGTTTGAGTATCAAACCTACGGAAGTACGCGCCAAAGTACTTTGAAGAAGTCAAGAAAAAAGGCGACCGCGTATGAAAAATGAAGGAGGGGCAGACCCCATCAAGCCGTACAAGGGAGTGACAAAAAAAGTAACATGGGGCTAAGCCCCAATAGAGTCTGTATGACAAATCTGCCCTACCGCACCTAAGATATCCGAGCTATGCAAAGAAGAAGTCAAGTGGACTAGGTATCTAACTCCAAACATTTTGGACTCCAGTGATTGAAAAGAATAACGATAGCTGACGTGTGTACTATTACCCAGAATGCATTTGGTAGCCTACGCAACTCTTGATGTGTCCTCTTCTTTAGTGAGCTGTTGGTGTGCGTAAGAATCTCGTTGATGAGGTGGATTAGTGGATGAGTCCATTTTCCCTGGTATTCAGTGCATAGAATAATACAAGATTTCGGAACTCGGCACCATGTCTAAATTAGGACAACATAAAGTCTACGAGTAAAGGAGTTCAATATGCTAGTATTTCACAGAGATATATTCTTGAGATAAAACGCAAGTAGTATCATTTGGAATTCTTGTAGCTGATAGGCTTGCCCATTTTCTTTGAGTATCCATTTACTCTAGTATGACATAAAATATTATCCAACAGCACTAAATATTATTTATCTAAACCGGATCTAAGAAAGTCTCCGGTCAAATTTATATGGTGCTATGTCTGCACCAAGTTTCAAATCTTAACTTAACCTAATAGCTACAACGACATTAACTTACACTAGTTTACTGTTTTATCTCAAGAGTATATTATTGTGAATTACTACCATATTGAAGTCACGAACTCATAGACTATGTGTAGAATGAATAAAAGAAACAAACACAATCTCAACCGGACCATATATCACACTGCCAGAGAATTACGTCAGTTGCCAAGGACCATACATGCTGACAAAATTTCAGTAATACACATGCGTCGTGAATTGACATCAACACACAACGATATCAGTTATGGATTATATTTTCTCACCTTAAACTTATCCTTTATTTAAACTGTGAAGTATTACACACACAAGATACGCCAAACAAAACCTTGTCAGCATGCACTTTATGTGAAAAGTTCGGGGAGTTCAGATGGAAATAGGGGGTGCTTCAAAAGGCGAGCGTGAGTGTTTCAAGTAAACGGCAGTTTCACGGCATCGATGTAAATTAAGTCAATGGAAATGTAGAAGAGTCGTGGAATGCGTGTACAGGCAAAGAAGTGTTCTTCGGACATGAAATCGTAAGCTCAAAAGCAGTCGGAGAATTGAATCTCTGACCGCGTGCCTGTTGAAGAATGAGAAGGCGACTTATAGGCAGTGGTCTGATTAAAAGCCCAGCCGTAGCAAAACCGAGTCTTTTAAGGCAATTGTCATTTCGGAGGTCAACCAATTAATTTTCTTTGGTAGAAAATTATTATCATTTTAATTAAAAAAATAGAAATCGGGGGCAAATTATTTCATGGTCTTCTGCTGTTTTTTCCAGCACCAGCAGCCCAAAGGACATGTGCTTTCTTTGAATGCACATTCAAAGAAAAGGACTCCAACTGCAGCCCAAACTGCAGCAGAATTGCTAATCGAGAAATTTATTAGTAAAAATTCATTATCAACATAAAAAAAGATTAGATATTTTTTATCCAAATTGGTTCACGGCTTTTCGTTCCTTTGCCATACTTTGCTTAAAGACTTAAAGAGATATAGTGCATCAAGCTACTTGCAAGGGCCTAAAGTATGAAATCCTACAATCAAACTAGCACAACTTGAATGTGAGATTATAGCTTCTGAATGTTCTAATATTCTAGCTTGTTTAAGGTCGTTCAATCTTTTCTTGGTAATGTGGCATTAATTGCTTCAGCATGTAATGCAACCCCGCATATCATGCAAGTGGCAGAAAGGCCCCACAGGCAGTTTTCTCCATCATCTCCTATCCCCGTTACCAAAGTAAATGCAGTTTCGTTTGTCATCTCCCATCCCTGTCCATAGAGATAGTTCTGTCCATCGTCCCGCTCCCCTAGGTATCTACTTACGATAGTAGAGCCACATTAGTGCTTGAAAAGTTAACTAGGGTAAGCCCATGCATGATGTACGGGGAAAAAATCAATGAAAATATGCAGAGTGGTTCACAAGAGGGAGGCACTGTCTTGGAATCAACTGTTGGTACACGTCAAGGAGATCCTTTGGGGGGATCCTTATTTGCCATGGCTCACTTTAGAGCTCTCCTATCTATTACTTTGGCCATGCCAGGCTGTGTATTTTCCTTCCATGGCAAGTGATACACACATCATAGGCCCTGTAGATCAGATTAGGTAAGACTTTGACTAATTGACTATTGAGCTACATCTAGTAGGCTTGAGAGTCAAAATATCAAAGTGCAGGGCATGGTCTCTTTTAGGTATCGCTACTCACCTTGAGCTTTCAGAGGGATGTATCACATCCACAGATGGACTTTGTGTTCTTGGAGTGCCAATAGGATCGAGTATTTTGTCACACGCTTCTTAGATGTTGCCCTTGCAGAGGATGTTCTCCATGTGGATGACCTTCCATTACTAGGAGATCCGCAAGTGGCATTTGGTATACTCTCCTCCATTATTGCTCATCAACCATCCTACCTCATCCGTATAGTTCTCCCCTCACCGTCCTTCCTATAGGAGGATTATGGGAGTCTTTGATGATATTATTGGACCAAGGACATTTGAGTGTGTGACAAGGGATTTGGCACGTAGACAAATGGCTCTACCAATCTCATGTGGAGGGGTTGGCTTGCTATCTATGGAGGAGACGACACCTATAGCATTTTTGGGTAGTTGGGCTTTCTCGGCACCTCCACTTTCCTCTTGTTTTTTGGTTGTTGATAGGCCGGTTTTGGAGACTTATGTGATAGAGGTGGAAAGAGGATCCTTTTCTCTCCATATGTTATTATGGCAGACAAGAGATAGTATGTCCCCATGAGCACAAGAGGATTTTCCACCTTTTGCTTCACTATTGTCAGATTGGACTAGAGGTTTACAATCTGCCTTGATGGAGCGATAGTGTGAGCATATGCTACATTCTCTCTTGGTCGACTCATCCATTCCTCAGGCTACTAGAGCACGTCTTTTCTCTTGCTCTGCCAAGGGTGCAGGCTCTTGGATCCTAGCTTGATCGTGCATTAGAGCATTCTGACTTGCATAAGCTACTTTCTCTACAATGATGAGGTTTTGCTTAGGTTTGGTCCACCCATGTGCATCTTCATTACTCACTTGTGAGTGTGGTTCTACACTAGATGCAGCAACGGTCCATATGGCACAATGTTCTTTTGGAGGACAAAGGATAGCTACCCATGATGCTATTAGGGACATAGTGTTTGCTATGGCACGAGAGAGTGGATACTTGGCTTGGATGGAGCGTTCGTATGCTTTGCAGACAACACGTGTCAAGGTAGACTTATACTTGGTCCAAGATGATCAAGTGACAATAGCGGATGTCGTGGTTATGGATCCTACACAAGATACAATTTTGGAGGGAGTGATTACCCATCCCCCTGGATGCACAATGAGTTCAATAGCAGGTTGCAAGGTCTCCAAGTATAGGGGCATGCAACAAGGTCATCTCTTTGTTCCTCTAGCCTTGGAGTTATATGGAGCAATGGACATGGTGTTTGACACATTTGTTAGGGAGTGCACAAGAGCTTATCATGTTAAGCGCCAAGGGATACCACTCTCACTCTCATAATTTGTGGCATATTTTAGACAGCATGTGTCTATTACTCTATAGAAGGCAGTGGTTGGTGCAATCTATAGGAGAGCAATCGCAGTAGGTGATGTTTCTTCGGATGCTCTAGTTGTCTCTAGACTGTATGACTTGCATAGCGCAAATATCTTAGGTGCGGTTGGGCAGATTTCTCATATAGACTCTATTGAGGTTCTTGAGAAGCTACATGAGTTATTTTGCCTTCAATATGAAAGATTTGGGTGCTCTAAAAGGACCTAGTATTTGCATTGAGTTGACTAACAATACACCAATTTTTTAACATCCTTATCAATATAGTGACATGGAGAGAGCACTAATTCAGAGCTGGAGTAGAGACCTTTTTGAAGTTGGTTTGGTGGTGATTTCACATAGAGAGTATGCATCAACTATAGCAATGCTAGCCAAGAAGGATATGCATGGTAACTATGCAGATAGGCGGATGTGTAGAGATTATCATCCTATCAACCGACACACTAGGGCTGATCGGTATGCTATGCCTACATCGGAGGAGATTTTGATGCAATTAGGCATGCAAAGGTCTTCAATACTTTGGATCTTCAAGTAGGATATCATCAGTTGCCGATCAAGGAGAAAGATAACTCCAAGATAACATTTTGGGCTTTTGATCCTTATGGCAAGGATGTGTTACATCAGTGGGAGTTCTTACCATTTAGGTTAAAGAACACTCTTGTAGAGTTCCAAAGGGTCATGGACACGATCTTAGATGGATTGGATTTTGCTTGGTGCTATATTGATGATAATTTGGTCTATAACACTACTATGGAAGAGTATGAGAGACATTTGTTGGAGGTATTTGAGAGGTTGAGATCTCATGGTCAAATTACATCTTGGGAAGTGTAGATTCTTCCACAAGCAAGTTGAGTATTTGGGTCACACAATCTACCTTGGAGAACTTGGTGTTCAATAGACCAAGGTGGAGGCTATTGTACGTATTCCTTGACCATAGGATGTGAGCAAAGTGCAAGCATTCCTTGGGTTGGCAAACTTCTATCGCTACTATATTAGAGGTTTTAGTGCCATTGCCAAGGCCTTGATAAAGCTAACCAAGCTTACACAAAAGTGGTGTTGGAGAGATGAGCATGAGAGAGCTTTGTAGAGCTCAAGAAGAGGTTGACATCTGCTCCTATTTTGAGGAGACCGATCAAAGGATGACCATTTCAGGTTTACATTGATTGGATATATGTTGGAGCTTTGAGCAGTGCTCACCCAACATCATGATGAGAGGAAGGAGTTTGTGGTAGCCTATGTTAGTTGCTCTAGCAATTCAACAAGACAAAGTATAGTTCAGATGAGAGAGAGTGCTTGGCAGTAGTATGGATAGTAGCACATTTCCAATGTTTGTTATTTGGTAACCCTTTTACTCTCATCATTCTCCATCAACCACTAAAGTGGTTCATGCAATCCAAAAAATTTCAAGGAATCATGCACAATGGGCTTTGATTTTATAAGAGTATGATTTCATGGTTATTCATAGACCTAGAATGGTGAATTGTGATGCAGATGGGTTGGGTAGAAACCCATATCCCAACCAATAGGATTAGACCAGAACATGTCGGCATGGTGAGATAGATGAGGAGACGGTGTTAGGTTGACATGCATTTTCCTTTCTTTGTATATTTTTTGAGGCTTTGGTGGTATCTCTCTCAGCGTATATAGGAGGAGTTATTGAGGTCAAAGATCCAAAGAGTAGAGATATTAGTACAATGCAGTGAGATGTTCATGATGATATCTTAGTGATAGATTATCTTTGCACTAGTGTTGTGAGTGGCACAATTGGAGCCAAGGAGAGAGATTGTGTCCTTCAGCAAGCCATGCGGTTCAGATTGGACGGAAGATACCTTCTTTGTGTATTGAAGGATGGTAGAGTGAGAGTAGTAAGATTTCCATCTTAAAGACCATAGTTGATCCGTCATGCTCATGAGGAGCTAGGATATTTTGGAATAAAACCGTACATATAGCTTACTCCAAAGTCATTGTTGGTGGCGTGGTATGCAAACCAATGTACAATAGTTTGTTGCAAGATGTGTGGTTTGTGATCAATTTAGAGCGTCATTCAATGCTCCTATGCTACAATTACACTCATTATCTAACATAGGGTTGGATTATCATTGGAGTTTAGACTTTATTGGACCTTTATCATTGACTATGAGACATCATCAATACGTTTTGATGATGGTGGAGCACTTCTCCAAGTGGATTGAGTTAGTGGTACTTCTTGACAAGTCCAATGAAACAATAACTTACTTGTTCTTGGATCAAGTTCTTAGACATTTTGGTGCACCAAATGAGGTTTTGATTTATCATGGTACAAAGTTCTTGGAGGAGTTTCATGTCTTGTGTGATAAGGCTTTGATTGATCATTGTACTACCTTCTAAGATCACCCTAAGGAATATGGCTTAGTTTAATACTCCAAGGACAAGAGAACTCTTCAAGAGAGATACAAGAGAGAAAACATAGATTTCACACTCAATCCTTTGATGCCTCAAAGGAATATCTTCTCTTTATTATATTGCAAAGAGGATCTCCTCAAAGGAAGCTCCACCCTTGGATTAGATACATGGATTGGTGACCTATTAGCAAGCTCCATCTTTGGATTAGTTGTTTAGATGGGTGATATGTCAATCCTTGTCCTATCTAGTTGGTTAAATGGGTTTGACCAAAGGGAATATTTAGAGAATATTCTTGTAGGACGCTCAGAATTGCATGGGTAAGATATTGTTAGAAAGCACTCAATTAGAAAAATCATGGGGGGAGGAATCTTTACATTTTTGAGGCCTAATTCATCCGTTTAGGCTCCAAAAATGGCTTTAAAGTTTTCATGTTATTTTTGGCTTCTATCCTATTAATAGAAGTGCTATTTTGGTGATACCTCTATCTGATCTACATTCTCCATCATGTGTAACATCCTTCTAGATGTCACCACACCAAGTTTAACCTCTAGATCATATGCCTAACTATTGATTCTAAAGTTTCCAAGCATGTTTTGGTTTCTGGTCTAGTAGTAGAAGTACTCTTTTGGTGATACCTCTAGCTTATCTACTTAGTCTCTCATGTATAACATCCTTATAGATGTTACCAAACCAAAATTTATCTCTAGATCATCTATCTAGCTATTGGTATTACACTTAGTTGAGAGAGTGGTTCAAACGGTGAAGAGATGATTGCCAAAGTATGGTTTGTAGAGAGGCCACTTGGGAGATTGGGATCTCTAGTTACCGTGGTTGGCCATGGGCTATCAGTTCAGCCGGCAAGCCTCCTTAGCATCTTTCTCTCCTTACTTTCTACTCTATGGACAAGATCCATATTTATTTGCAACCATTCATCAAGATGCTACTATAGTTTTAGACTTGGATGATCCAAATGTATGGATGAGTGCATGTTCTCAAATAGATAGAGATCTTTTGGAGAGTGATGCTGATGGCTTTTGAGAACTTAGCAATTGCTCAACATAAGGATACCTTAAGCTATGCTACCATTCAAAGGGAGAGATTATAGATGCTCGATTCATTAATTTCATCCAAGTGATTATGTATATCTATAGCAGACAACACCAACGACACTTGATGTTTCTACAAGCCCCACTATCTTGAGAGTGTGTGAAGTTTTGCAATCTACAGTCCTTGGGTTGGAAGGACATGATGGTGTTGTTGGGAAGGATCATGTGTGCAATTGTGTGCCATGCCACCTCCCAAACATTGATGGTACTATGGACCCAAGTTTGGCACTTGTATATGTAGGCTTGCGGTGTATGTTATGCGGCTCTTCTGGTGGTGCTGCTACTATACTAGTGTGTGATGATTGTTATGGTGGCTAAATTAGCTATGGTGTACAGAGGCCAGCAAGCATCACCTAGATCTCTTAACTAGAGTGGGTTTTGTGGTTTGACTATAATCAATGCCCAATTGTTGGCAAATTATTTGAGTGATAGATCAAGTACTACTAATCTGATTGAGTGTGATTCAAGTTGTGTACACAAATTGATTATTGTGGCACTTTAGAGTCCATGTATGATTTATGTGTGAGTTGTGCTTCTATAGTGTATGATGTTGACAACAATTTATGTTGTGTAGTAGCGTATATATACACAACATCTCCAAAGGTAATTCAGTTTGTCATCCATCCATCAATTCCATTTGTCATCCACCATCACTTATCTCTTGTCCTCTTTCCCAATTTTGTCCATCATACATTGCTATATAGTATATGATCCTTTTTTTTAAGACGGAGGAGGGATCCTTTTCTCTCCAGATGTTATTGCGGCATACGAGAGATAGTCTATTCCCACACGCACACAATGAATTCCCATCTTTTGCTTCACTATAGGCAAATTGGACTAGAGTTTTACATTCTTCCTTGATGGAGCAATTGTGTGAGCATACGCTACATTCTCCCTTAATTGACTCGTCCATTCCTCAGGCTACTAGAGCACATTTTTGCTCTTGGATCCTAGTTCGATCGTGCATTAGGGCATTTTAACTCATACCAGCTATTTTCTCTACAGTGATGTGGTTTTGCTGAAGTTTGGTCCACCCATATGCATGTTCACTACTCACTTGTGAGTGTGGTTCTACACTAGATGCAACAACGGTCCATATGACATAGTGTCCTTTCAAAGGACAAGGATAACTACCCATGATGCTATTAGGGACATACTATTTGCTATGGCACACGAGAGTGGATACTTGGCTTGGATGGAGCGTTTATATGCTTTGCAGATGACACATGTTAGACCAAACTTATACTTGGTCCGAGATGATCAAATGATAGTAGCATATGTCGTTGTTAGAGACCCTAAGCGGGATATAGTTTAGGAAGGAGTAATTACCCCTCTCCCTAGATGAGCAGCAAGTGCAACAACAAATCACAAGGTCTCCAAGTATAGGGGCATGCAAAGATCATCTCTTTATTCCTCTAGCCTTGGAGTTATATGGAGCAATGAACACTATGTTCGAGACATTTATAGGAGAATGCACGATAGCTTATCATGTTAGGCACTAGAGTGTACCACTCTCACTCTCATATTGTGTAATATATTTTAGATAAAGTGTGTCCATTGCTCTATAGAGTGCAATGGTTGGTACAATCACACTAGGTGATGCTTCTTTGGATGTTCCAATTATTTATAGACAATATGACTTGCCTAGCTACTAGGTGATGCTTCTTAGGATGTTCCAAGGATGTTCCAATTGTTTGTAAACTTACATGGCTAGAATATCTTAGGTCCAATAGGGCAGATTTCCCATTTAGACTCTAGCGGGGCTTAACCCCATTTTACCTTTTTTTGGTCTCTCCCTTGTATAGCTTGATAGGGTTTTCCATCCTACTTGTTTCCTCCACAGTTGCCCTTTTCCATTTTAAATGTATATAAAATGTAATTTGTAAGTGTTTGCACTCTAAATGGAAATATGTTTAGTGTTCTTAAATTTAGAAAAGAAATTTTAACTAAAAGTTCACGCTAGCCAAACGATCACGGAGCCAAATGTGAGTCGCTTTTCTGTTTTGTGCAATTGTATGTTTACTATCCGTCTCTTTACTAGTATTGATTATTTATTCACTTCTTTTAATGCCAGAAAAGAAGTATAAAAATTTCAAGTCTTTTACTATTTGTATCGAACTGGATGAAAATGAAACATTGGACCTAGAACAAGGTCAAGAAGGCTGTGTCGCTCGCTATCTTTGCCATTTCTCCAGAACTCCACGAAAGTGTCGAGTGAAAAGTCATATGAAGTTGCTATCACTTTACGAGGACAAAACAGCTCCGCGTGAATAACGATCACCATCCATTTAGATTAGCAATACGCGCTACATGCGGGGCCCCCACTTCTTTCATATTACTTTTGAGATACGTATTCCCACGCAAGAGGACCAACTCTTGATTCCACTTTTATGTCGAAATACAAGGCGTGTACCCTGACTGATTCTGATATTTCACAAAAGTGATAAAGCAATACATCTCTTGGTTATCCAACCCCCAGGAACTTGAAAGTGACACTACATCCTCGGGCGTATTGGAACAGCCCGGTTCTGAACACTTCCCACGCAGCCATATGTACTCTCCAGACACCATCGGACCAAACAGTGTATGCTAGAGGATGATCATGGTAATGAGGCGGTAGTGTGGACACGGAAATCGGACTCTCTCGGACCACTCTCTTCAAGCGTCTCACTGGTTAACCTTTTTCTTAGGCGGAGTGTAAAGAATGTGAGCAGCACTAATGTGGTTGGACGCGGAAGGAAATCTTTCGTACTTACTTTGTAAGCAGACTAAGTATGGAAGCCGACAGCTTCTTGTTAACAAAATCCACATTTGAAATGCAGGAAACAGGATGCGAGTAATGCGAGAACGTGCAAAGTGTGATCCATTTTCCAAAACCTTTGGGATCAAAGACTCCCATCACCCTTATCGGTCCATTGCGATCCATGTGGCAGAAGGTCCGACACACGGTTTGATGGTGTTGAAATGGTACATGTGAAATGAGTGCAGAAGCTGTCCTGCAAACAGGGAAGTCACACCCACTGGGACAGACCCGACGCAAACTAAGCACATGCGAGTCTAAGGATGAAGTGCGTCAAAAACTTTGATCATTTCACACGTTCCATCAAATACGAAGCGCAAGTAAGAATGCTTTCGATAGCAAAAACAAATACGAAGCGTCTAACGAAATAAAGATTCATTACCAGAGTAATTAGAAATGAGTAGCCACAAATCAGGAAGGGGGATCCATATTGGAATGGTATATATAATGGAATGCTAGGGCCGTTATAGAATCAAACCTCTTGGACGAGGTTTTGCACCCACAATACTGGGCTTGACTGTGACTTTGGCATTGACACTACGCTGGTGGCTAACAGACCAGTTACATAGCATCTGATTGCAGTGAAAGAGAATGATTATGCAACAAGATCGACATCTTAGATAGTTCGAGAACGACGAGGTTGAAGAAGGGGGAAAATTGGTGCACGGTTCCGCCTTGTAAAGAACTGCTGAACTCGTTGGTTTAGTCAGTCATTAGTTCAGTATTTGAGCAATGGGAGCAGAAATTCATAGAATGGGGGGATCCAGCACCACTGGGGATCGAACCGTACGCATGCATATGGAAAATGCAAGCAAATCAAGAGGTTCAAAATGAAAAATTACAGAGTGGAACATTGCGCGAAATTGTTAATACGCAGAACCGAATACATTTCACGATCATCATGCGCCAGCAACATCGTCAGAAAGTAGAAGCGAAAATCGATGCATTCCCTGAGTAGCATGCATACTGACCATCAGCAGGAGTCATGTGAGAAGCGAGCTACGCCAGGCAGATATGAAGCAAAGGGAACCATAGCACAAGTAGGAAGACACCGTCCGTGGATGATGGCAGGGCTGGAGCAAATTGTGAGAGGACTGGATATGAGGATTTGAGAGCAGAAGCCGTTCGAGAACGGGGGATCCAGAACTCATTAAATGCATATGAAGTGCAAATGGAATGGCAATAAGACAAAAGCAAAACTGAACGAAAAGTACATGCGATAATGAGATGAAATGTAAATCATAAATTGAATGTAAACATGATATCGAGAATAAGACGTATTAAGAACTAGTAAGCAAGTAGTAAGAGAACTAGTAAGAGGACTGGATATAGAGAAATGCGGACACAACTCGTACATCTAACGGCTTATGGATCTCCCTTTCATCGGATGGGAGATCCAGAACTCATTGAATGCAAATGGGATGCAAGATATGTAATGTATACTAGATAACGAACATCTGATCGAATGAAAGCATAAATACACGTAACCTGGAAACATTTCAAGAGCAACACCTATATACAAGTAGCATGCATCGGAAAAGCGGAAACAGTACAACAGCGCATGTAGAGAAATAAAATCAACAGGAAAAACGGCCGCATAATGAGCCAGACTAGAAAGATTAAGAAAAACAGAAGCGAGAGTCATGTATAAGCCTGGAAATCGAAAGTCGTGGAAGATCGGTGAGTCAGCAGACCCAGAGTATAAAATCGCTCAGAGAATGAGGGAAGTAGAGCGAATCGTTAGAGAATTGGATATAGAAAAGTGAGGACAGAAGCTGTTCATCAAACGGGAGATCCAGAACTCATTGAATGCAAATGCTATGCGCGATATGTAAAGAAAACAAGATAAAGAACATCTGGTCGAATGAAAGCATAAGTAATTGTAACCTGGAAGCAATGTAAAGCAACACCTATATCCTAGTTGCATGCATCAAATAAACAGAAACAGGACACCTCCATATATAGAGAAAAAAACATCATCGAATGAAAGCCTAGGTAAAGGTCGCTTGGAAACAATTTAATAGCAACACCTAAATCTGAGATGCATGCTTCGAAGAAGTGGAGACAGAACATCCACATAAGTAGAGAAATAAAATCAACAGGAAGATACGGTGACTTAACGAGCCTTACAAACATTGAAAAACAGGAGTCGAGAGACAAGTAGAAGTCTGGAAATCGCAAGTCAAGGAAGATCTGAGAGTCAGGAAACGAAATTAGGGGTTTATCTGGAAGATGTATGAGTCAGAGTATATCGCAGCATAGAATGGATATAGCGCATATTAGAGGATTGGATAGAGTATATCGCAGCATGTGCTATGAACACATGAGTCTTAAGACACAAACAACTGAAGGAAGCAGACTGCGGCCATAGTAGGCCTCCTCAAAAGCGCATACGACTTCATCAGAGCCAAACGTAGTGCCAAAGTAGCTGAGCGAATGTCAGTACCCCTCAAACCGAGTTTCTGTTTGGAAGCTCATGAATGCCAAGGCAAACTCGGTTGCTCCCTTAAGTGCCGCTCAAGAGGACTGGATATAAAGAAATTAGGACAGAAGCTGTTCATCTAAATCCAGAACTCATTGAATGCAAATGAGATGCAAGATATGTAATATATACAAGTACATATTGCATACAATGTATGCAATATAACGAACATCTGATCGAATTAAAGCATAAGTAGATGTAACCTGGAAGCAAATCTAATACAAACACCTATCTCCGAGTTGCAAGCATCGAAGAAACAGAAACAGAACACCTGCATATATAGAGAAAAAACAGCATTGAATGAACGCCTAAGTAAATGTAACTTGGAAACAATGTAATAGCAACACCTATATCCGAGTTGCATGCATTGAAGAAACGGAAACAGAACACTCACATAAGTAGGGAATAAAATCAACAGGAAGAACCGCAACTTAACGAGCCAGAGTAGAAAGATTGAGATAAACAGGAGTCTACAGTCAAGTAGAAGTCTGGAAATCGCAAGTCGTGGAAAATGTATGAGTCAAGAGGTCTGGGAGTACAAAATCACTCAGAGAACGAGGGAAGACGAGCAAAGCATCAGAGGACTGGATATAGGCAGATGAGAGCAGAAGCTGTTCTAGGAACGGGTGATCCAGAACTCATTGAATGCATATGATCGGTAACCAAGATGTACTTTATGCACAATGCTAGAATAGTGATAAATCCATAAGGTAGAATGCATTAAATGTAACCTGAAGCAAAGGCATAATTGCAACAAATAGAGAACAACACATATCTAAAGGACTAGTAAACAACTTGAAATCGCTAACAGCTATTCAAACGAATTTGAGAAATATAAAACATTGTGTAATTGACCACCAGTAAGCAGTGCATGAACTAAGAAAATTAAAATGTAGGCTGGAGTCGGGTAGGAACTCTGGGGACACTGGAGGTCGAAAGTCAGGAATGAACCATGAAGCAGGCAAAGGGTGAGGAAAAAATAATAGGGAGGGAATTAGCTGGGGAAGGGAGGAGTGGAACAATGCGGGAGCTTAATGGATGGTGCTTGTGCAGAGACATATCGAAGTGTAACAGTGTAAAGAGAGCGAAACGAAAAAGGACTGGATATAGGTAGATAAGAGCAGAAGCCGTTCTAGGAACGGGTGATCCAGAACTCATCAAATGCAAATGATCGGTGAACAAGATGTACTTTATGCACAATGCTAGAATAGTGATAAATCCATAAAGTGCAATGCATCGAATGAAACCTGAAGATAAGGCATAATTGCAACAAATTGAGAACAACATGTATCTAAAGGACTAGTAAACCACTTGAATCAATAACAGCTTTCAAATGAATGTGAGAAATATGAAACAATGAGTGTAACTGACCACCAGTAAGCAGTGAATGGACGATGAAAATTAAAACGTAGGCTGGAGTCGGGTAGGAACACTGTAGAAGCGGGGGGTTCCATGAAACAGGTAAAGTGCGAGGGAAAATAAATAGGGAGGGAATTAGCTGGGGAAGGGAGGACTGGAGCACTGCGGGAGCTTAGTGGATGGTGCTGCTGCAGAGACACATCGAACTGTAACAGGGTAACGAGAGCGAAGCAAAAGAGGACAGGATATAAAGTATATAGCAACAAGCGCTATGGATGCTTGAGTCCTGAGGCACTAAACAGCAAAGGGAAGCAGAAGGCGGCCGTACTAAACCTCCACAAAAACACATGCGAACAGGTATAGGGTATACCCATCTCTTACGAACGGGTATATGTCCTGGTATGATCCAACCATTTCAGATTGCTCTGGAATGCGCTTTTCACACCTACACGGAGTGACTCCGACTCAAATACACAAGTAGAGATAGCTCACATCTGCTGAATGGCGAAATTATTCAGTACAAGAAGGCAGCGTGCTTCTGAAAGGATATAAGGTGGACATAAGATAAGGAAAATCCACATAAACTTGCTATGTCGGAAAAGACCTTGCTTCATAAAAGAGAACTAAAATACAACTTGACTCAAGGCACAATACTTTCGTACTTGTCTAAGCAGGTTTCCAAAAGACCTTGCTTCATGAAAGAGAACTAAAATACAACTTGACGCAAGACACAATACTTCGTACTTGTCTAAGCAGGTTTCCGAAAACTTCGGAAGAATTTCAGGTGCATCAAGAACACTACAATGGAAGAAACCAAATATATGAATATTGGGAGCAGAAGCAGTTCATTGAAGGCGGGTTCCAAAACCAACTTAGGACCAAACCTATACAAATCGAAGACAATAAAATGCAGGAAATGCAAATTGTAGTCGAGCTGATCCAAGAAATTAGATACAAAACGGAACGTAAGCAAAATTGATCGGGAACAGTAGCAAACATTGATAGATTCCATGAGCAGCTCGTAAAGTGAAATGCTATGCATCATGTGAGAATGGACGCGAGCCTTTCCAAGCAGAACAAAGGATGCAGCTCAAACTGAAAGCAGTGGAAACCCATTGGGCGAGTAGATATATTCTTTCGGAACCAGATATATAACCACTTCGTTAAAACACTGTTCCGTACCCACGTAAGACTACCGGACAAGCCATGAAATTGTAGTCTAGGTACGGGAAGTACACTCTAACCACTCTCATTCACACATAGTGCTGAGCAAAGTTCCTCATAGTTCTGTGTACCTACAGACAAGGTTTAGTTGGAGCAAATGTTACCTGGAGAATTTACGACTTGCGTCGAAGTTGTGCTAGTGGTAAGAGCAGTAACCATGATATCGCTTGAATCCTGAACGAGATCTGCAAGATTTACTCCTGAGCGCAGTGAGCTCATGGGAGCGCTCAGTCATCTCCTGAATGACATACCAAGAAACAATGCAACTCACAAAATCCGGCAAAGGGTACAAAATATATCATACTTATCCAAAGTCATATGAGTTGCTTCTACACAAGATTAATAATAACCCAACAAAAAGCACAGCAAAAGTGTAAATATTATTTAGCATAGAATTAGAACGAGCGCATTAGGTAATCCAGACCATGAACTGGACAACTGTAGTACTAATAGCGTATACACTCTTGAGATAAAAATACAAGGCGTACTTGACAAATGAAAACAGTCGTTTCCTACTCTCCATATCTATCAGAGATTGTGATAGTCCATTTTAGTCCGCTGTCACACGATCAAAGCCTACACAGTTATCACGTCCTCGTCACTTTACACTTAATTAAAAATCCAAGAGCAATTAGCTAATTAGCTCAGTCTCCAAATGAGACGTCTCTGGATTCAGTCTCATTGGACAGGACTATTTAAAGAGTCCTTTGTCCAAATGCGAAAACTCGACTGTTACATACTTGTGGGAACCTCCTGAGATGGAGTTACTCGGACAAATTACCCCGGCTTCCGACGATGAAGAGACTGATACATGTGATCTATCATCGGCCATTGTATGACAGACCCTCCATCGTATGTAGGACTCACGTGTAAGTTGCACCCTCTGCACCAGTAAAGGTCAACCAACCAAAGCGTGAGCGGCTTGAAATGGCTGGGTATCTGGATGTACTTCTCTCCAAACAATCATTTTATTGATCTATGAGCAAGAGCGGCAACATAGGTACACACAAGTTTCATAGAAACACTGCCGCTTCTTAAAATGGGGTTGTAGACCTTACCATCATCACCACCGTCGTCCATATCCAAGTAATCTTCATCATCATCAAATCCGAAGTTCTAAAAATAGGTCAGCAACGAAGGCTTAGGAAATTAAACAATCTATCTAAATGACGGAAACACCAGAGAGAAACAAAAACTTGATCGCAGGTAACATAGAGCAGATGCATCTCTAGTAACAGTGAAGGCCTGCTCAGCCGTTTTCTTACATGCGATCCAACTTTTATACCTGCGCATAGTCATCATCTCCAAATTCTTCATCTTCGTCCTCGATTTTTTCTTCATCATCATCGTCATCCCCTTCCTCTCCCTCCTTTTTCTTTTTATCTTCTTTATCTCCAGCATATTTATCCTGAAAAGTAGGTATACAGAGGTTGTAAAGACGACCTCGTTGAAACTTTCATGAGGCGGTAACTCAAACTGCAGATCATTAAAACTAAGCAAGAGTCATTATAGTGTCAGTTGAAACTAGTTCTATGCAATATAATGAAAGATATCAGGTTTCGGTCGAACCAAGTTAGAACAATGCACTAAAACGTAGATTGAGGAGGCACAACAACTCAGATATCAGCACGTCAATTTAACTTCCTTTCAGTAAGGTACATGAAAGGTAACTGAGAAAACACGAGGCAGGAGAGACTTACATCTCCGTCTGTCAACTTCTTCTGTTCCAACGTTGCCAGTTGATCCAGTCTTTGAAGATCTACATCCAATACATTAGACTTAAAGAGGCGGTAACTGCAAACACTGAAATAACGTTCTGCAGCTTGTCGAAGACTCTCACAGATTCTTTGATATCGCTCCTAAGTGGATGGCGACCTAAATACATCTCGGATAACACACTCATAAGCAGTCCACAAGTCATCCACCCGCTCGCATCAAGTCCTAACTGTCTTTCAGGTTTTCCTCAGTGTCCCAAGCTGAAAAGAATTGCCAGTCAGTCAAAGCTTACGTCCCGGAGAAGAGGTCTCACCATTCTTTCCTGCCCCTGTTTGCAGGGTCCATTGTGCGCTACCACTTTGAATACTTCGCTTTTGGTTCCCTGAATTTCCAGAGATTACGAATTTCTCTAATCTGATCATGGAGAACCAAATATATGCAATACTCCGTCCAGTAGCATGCTACTTCGAAGTCAACAGAAGTTTATGCAAGGTAAGAACGTTATTCCAACAGTTTTCCACAGTTATGCTTTCAAACGAAGGCTTGGTACATTTTAAAAGCATTAGACGTTAAGCACCTTGTCCAAGAAGCTCTGATGGGAAGTAGGCTGGAGCAAGTTTCAACACAGAAGACAGTGCCGGACGTTTCATTTGAAAATTTAGCTTGTACCGGTCCGAATATCGTTCTATCTCGGAGGCCACTCCCACTACGCAGCAAGAAGAGTTCCAAAAGAACATTTACCTTAATACACGAGTAAAATATTTAGGCTCTCGAATACGAGCAGATACAGGTTTCAAATCTGCCGAAGAGTTGCTCTTTCGTTCTATGCAACCCATCAGGCATAAAGCGATTCATGGGCACAATGCACAGTGCAGAAGTATAAAAACCTAAATTACAGCACAGGGAACACACTCTCAACTACGAGCAAGTAATTTCGCCAGTATAAATCATACCAGACTTGGTGCAAAGTTCTTATGACCGTTACCGGCCTTACCGGATTTCACTGTAGGCTTCTCTAGGTAGTACGGTGAGACATTCCATGCTGATTCCAAATGCCTTCGTCTGGACACCAACAGTTCATCTCTCTGCGTGAGATCAGGTAATAAGGGGAGGTTTTCCAATGTCTGCAAACAACAACCTTACCAATTACGTTCGTGTCAAATTCAAGAGCCTTACAGGAGATAAGAAGTCATAGATTACAACACCAAAGAATGACCTTCAGATACTGAATAGTGAAATACAGTGATAAAATTCACATACACATAATTATCAAGAGCTCACTTCAGATTGGACAAAAGAAGGATGATAGTAACATAGGTAAGAACGACCAACCGGGTACAGAGGAGGGGGCCCATCCCGGCTTTTAGGGGTTAGAGCCATCCCATCTTCATCCCGCATGACGGGGAAGCCACGGCCTCCCCGTCCTCTACCTCGACCACCTCTTCCACCCCGGGACGCCATAAGAGTAGAGACACCAAAACAAATTTGATTTACCAGTGAATTACTTGATTTTCATGCTAGAAGCGACCACCCAGGTATTGCAAACGATCACTACAAGAAACATAGGAAATGATATCCCGCTCCTCGTGTCCGCTAAGGCACATGTGCCCATGTCAAACTAAATTGCGGCTCCTTCTCATTCATGTAGTGGAACAGCATTCTTCTCCTCTTGAGTAAAGGATGGTACTCGGCCTGAAACAGCAGGCTATATTATGGACTTTGCGACAAAATGTCATCGCAAACTTTAATACTTCAAGAGATCCTCAATCGAGACCTACTCTGACAATTGCAGCAAAGGCACAGATCATGTCACAGTGAGCTGGTGAGGAAAGTATCTAAAGTAAACGGATGTCCTCACCGGTCATCCAAACCCCTACTTGTGAGTGAATCTTGATTGTAAGCTTCCACCAATTATGGGAGCAGAAGCAGAAGACTCATACCAAGAGCGACCCCTGATCCCAAGAAACATGCAAGGTGTCGATGACCTACGTGAAAGGAGTTGCTGCCGGCTTCGCTCAGCTTAATCAGCTTATGATCGATGTCATCTCCTCGCGAGCGCAGCGAGCTGTCCGAAGTTTACTAGCAATTCGACTGGATTCAAGATAAAGAAATGAAAGTGATTCTCCTCCTGATTCCGAATTCAGCGATACTTGTGATTATACCGTACTGAGAATTGTGGGCCGACTCCCCGCATGGTCTGCATTCGCAATGGAAATCGCTACCGTATTAGCTACCAAAACCCCCTATACGTGTGTGTAACTGCACCCCAAAATCCGCAAGCGTTCGAGAAAATGATTGCCGGAACCTGCTACTTCGAGGGAACAACGCAAATAACGGCATGAAATTAAGAAAACTTGAAAATTTTCTATCTTAATGGACTTGTTGGATCCCCGGCCAGACATGACCCCCATGCTTGAGCGTTTCAATTGGAACCCTAGAGATTCCCTAAAGATTTGTACGGCTACTGAAAAAACATGGAGCTTAGGGGACGTTTTAGAAATGACTCCTTTGTTTTACGAGGCAAAGGCGAGCAAGGGATTATGGGTGTAATTAGGAGACAATAATAATGAAAATTAATTATAAGTGTACAATGAATAATAATCCGCCACGCCATGTCCCTTTGAATCAATATAGGAGAAGTGTTCTCGTGTATATTAACATTTGAATGTAAACGACTTCTCCATGGGATTAGGGGGAACTCTAGTGTCCGGGATTACAGGAACTTTAGTGCATAGTGGATTTGGGTGGGATGTATGCGTACTTGTGTCCAATTTAGAATTTAAATCGAGTTCTAGTGTTCACCAAATGGAAGATGGGCACAAAAGGCGACCATGAACGCATGAAGTTGATAAGTAAATGTCGGCATCACAAGTTGATTGAGAAAATTTTGGACGTTTCGATGGACTTTGAGATTTCTTGAGATTATAGAATTGAGGACGATGAAGAACAAACAATGCGTAGGCTAGGAAGAACTGTGCACGAGGGTTGTGCCTCCATCTCCATCATTCCACAATTCTTCTCACAATCCGTTGATTCCTCTCATAATCTATTGGATTCCAAAACCCTCTCAATTGTGTATCGATAGGGATTGGTAAAGGAAACTCTATAGGTCCCAAACCCAAAGGGACCGGTAGAGCTTCGAAGGAGAGGACGATCTCATTTAGAATCTCATGATACTATTCATTATGCACAGATATTGTACTATTCCGATAATCCTAAAAATTTGTGAATTTTTTTGAAATGGTAGTACTATGAAACCCACATAGAAGAGTATTGCTTATAGACACATTGCAACCTACCTAGTGAAGTTTGGAAAGGGATTTTTTGAGTCGATGAATAGGGAAAAGCTATACCAAAAGTGTGCAAGATATATGAAGTTTTACAACTTGACTCATGATTGGAAAGATAAGTCCACTTGAGAAGGGTTGACAGAGAGTGAGATGAAGCAACGATGGAGAACCATCAAGGACAAATTAAATCACAAGTATCCATATTTTGAAAGGACGGATATAATGTTTGGGGTAGGGAAAATATCTTCCCATGCACTAGTAAGTTTAGGTGTAGTAAATTTGAGGAAAGATAGTTTTGAGGAGGCAAAGACTATGAACGTATGGAAGTAACTGTAAGTTTAAATGTAGTAAATTTGAGAAAAGATAGTTTTGAGCAAGCAAAGAGGATAAAATGGAAGTAATCCATGAAGATGAGGATGAAATGAATGATACTCCTCTCTCATTTGGAATTTCATTTCATGATACTACTCTTAGTACCCATGATCCTTTTATTTTATTTTTGCCGTGGCACAAGAATGCATTCCTAAGATAGATTTACACGAGGTAGAGAGAAGATCTATTATTTTGTTACACACCCTTGCAAACCAAATTCTTAATATGTCATAAGATCACAAGGCAACACAAAGTATGTCCACTATTGCAAGTTGATTCTCAATTTGAGCATATTCCTTCTCTACATGTACCTCATGAAATTCCTTCCATACAAAGCACACCAATAGAGGAGAAATTGAGGAGGGCTAAGGCAATGGAGGAGGAAAGGACAGACAAAGATAAAGAAGAGAAATGTGAATCAATGAAAAAGAAAAGTGTACCTTGCAAGAATGTGGCAACTTCACCCACACTTACTTCATATTTGCAAGATCTTTCCAACCATTCAAAATTGAGAACTGAATACTCGGAAGCCAAGGAAAGATGGAAATTGGTAAAAGCAAAGCACAATAATTTACAAAGATAGAGAAGCTCAGAGTGAAAATAGAGTTGGAAAAGAAGCTTAGGTGCTAGAAGATTAGATCAAAGGTAGAAAGACTCCATATAAAAGAAAGATCTACTATATCAAAGTGCTTCCACTCAATGACATTGGAATTAGCTAGGTCCAAGAAAACACCAAATGAAATTAAAATCATCATGAGTATGCTTAGAAAGATAGACTTCCCAATTCTCAAACCAATGGATCTCTATTGCTATGAGAGTTATAATACCACACCAATCAAAAATTTCCTATATTGGATTGCCCTAATGATTACAACTACTTAGATTAAACTAAGTAGAATGGAATCTTGAGGTGTCTCAATTTTGTCATTTTACATAATAGATGTTGGAGAATAAAATATGAATATCTAGATAGTATAATTTCAGCTGTTGTAACCTACATCCTTTTGATTAATTATATAGTTTAGTTTTTTGCTATGTTTTGATGTTTTGATGGTTAGTTCACTTCATTATGGTTAGTTTACTTTAAGAGTTGGTATATAAAAGGTTTGAGTTGTTTGGTCAAGTTGATTAGATTCAAGATTCAAAAAAGATTGATGGTTTGGGCTGAGTATTATGTAAAAAGTTTAGGCAATTTTCAGTTGAATGCTTAGATGAAGGTTTTGATGAGTGTCACTCATAGAGAAAGGCATTGTGAGGGTTTAGAAAGAGATGGCTCATCAAGGCAAGGAGTGGGAGATTATTTTGAATGGGAGGGTTTGGGAAGAAGATTGTTTGCAAGTGGGAGATCATTCTGAATGAGAGGGTTTGAGAGGAAGATTAGTGGTGGGAAGATCAAAGGTTGGTGTTGTTGGAGGTTCAAAGTCTCTGGAGGTCATTTGGGGTTGGGGTTTTCACACCCCAAATTACCTCCATACCATCATAATCACACATCATCTCACACCTTTCCCACACACACCAATCATACTTTTCACAATTTAAAGAGAAACACTTGTAATGGTCATATGAAAAAAACTTATATAAAAATATAAAGAAAATACCAAAAACATTACATAATACCACTATCAATTATATATGTACACTTCTTATTATCCCAAATATAAAGCTCTATATAGGTATGAACTAGTTCAAGGTTAGACTAAACTTGTATAGTATTGTGTTCACACTTAGTATACTTATTATATAGTTAGTTAGAAAGCCACCGCCTATGTGGCACACTTGGTTCTTGGTCTAACCTCTTCTTGTGGTAGCACACTATCCTTGGATCTGTTTAAAAACTAGGGGGCATTGCCTACCTAGACCATTCTCTTGGTTTATCCCACTCTCTTTCTTGTGTGTGCTATGAGTTTCTTAACATGGTATTAGAGTGATAAAGAGTGCAAAGTGCCTTGTATGTATGTTTTTGCAAGGTGAGCAAGAGAAGTGCAACTTGGAGACAAGCAAATTGGGGCAAAAAGTTTTACAATTTAAGGACTTACTTTGATTTTTTCCGTCAAACTCTAAAATCCATGATTTTCTTGATGTTCTTGGTGTGTTTTTCCTTTGATCACCATTGTAGAGGTCTCTGTTCTATCTATTGCAGTTTAAATGTGGTGTCTTTCCTACATTTTGTGATAGAATTCTTGACTTTCTTGTCTTCTTTCAAGGGAAATGGATTTGTGTATTCAAAGTGGTGCAAAGTTGGAGCAGAGTTGTCAATCATGAGTGAGGGAGTTATGCTCTATCAAAGTAGATAGCTAAGTAGTTAACTTTCTATTTTGAGTACAGATCAACCATGGTTGAATATAATGAAAGCTCCATCACATGCAAGAAGCTTGACAAAGGCAATTATATTGTATGGAAATTATGCATGAAGTATTTCCTTATGGGTCAAGAACTATGAGAGATTGTCACAAGGGATGAGATGAAACTAGAAGGAGATGATAAGAACCTAAAGGTGCAAAAATGGAAGAAGTAAGCCAACCAAGTCTTGCATTATCTTATGATTTCTATTTTGCCTCTATGTGTGGTTGTGTTCAAGATGTAGAGACACCACAAGGTGTGTAGTAAGCAATTGGGAAGGTGTTGAGACATCTACCAAAGCACACAAGTTGCAACTGAAGTAGAAGCTAAATGTTGTCAAGAAGGGGTCACAATCCATGAGCAAGTACAATTTATCCATAAGGTGTCATTTTTAACCAACTAAGCACCATTGGAGTCATAGTAGATGATGATGATTTGACCATGATTACCTTACAAGGATTAGTTCCTATGTACCAATCTTTTTAGACATTATTATTGTGCATGAGACTTTTCCTTCATTTCAAGATTTGACTCCCTTGTTGGCAAGTGAAGAAATGTGATTGACAAGAAACCAAAGGTCTTCCTTAAATTTGCAGCAACAAGATTAAGCTCTATATGCAAGTGCAAGTAGAGGTAGAGATCATAGATATACTTTTGGACATGGGAGTTTCCAACATAATAGTAATGGAGAATGTGCTTGTGGATATTTTCATTTGCATCTATATCAATATCAAGATTAGTATCAACATCCAAATTGTTTACTAGACCCATGGATCTGCCCAACCACAATAGAGTCAAGATCCAAATAGGAGTAGAGGCTACATTCTTTATGGGCATTGTAAACGGTGTGGTGAAAAAGGCCATTATGCTTGTGATTATCATAAATGGCAACAACAACAACACCATAATACTAGTTGAAGCTACATTGCTCAACAAAATTTCATTGCCTATGATTTTGATAACTATGATGATCTTGAAGAAGAGAGTTTGTTGATAATGACTTATATTATGGGGGCTATAGTGCAACCTATTCAAGAGTGGTACATTGATTTTGGAGCCAACAATCATATTACAACCCTTTAAGATTAGTTCAATCATCTCAAACTAATTCAATTGCTATATGCACTATGCTTAATGAGGCTCACAAGCTTAAATCTAGGAGACAAAAGCTATTGTGTGTGCAATTTACCTGATGAAGAAATGTCCATCCATAGTAGTTCCTTCCTACACTCCAATAGAGGTATTTACAAGCAATATGCCTGACCTTTCCCATAAAAAATTCTTGTTGTGTGTGTTTTGTGCACATCTACATGAGAAGCACAACAAGCCCCTGCCCTTTGTACACACCGCCTATTGCTCCTACCAAATGAATGGGTCCAGTGAAGAGTTTGGATTGCGGTGATGCCGGCGGTGATGTTGTGAGAAGTTCTTTAAACCTTATCATTTAGAGGAAGAAGAAGTTGTAACAAGGTTTCTATAGGTGAACTTGTAGAAGGATCATTGAACATGCAAGTAAATATCCAATGCAAACATACCAAACATCATACAATTTGAGGAACTACGTCCAAAGGCACAGTCATCGGCGGTGCTTATTGACCGCTTAAGCCCCTTCTCAAGTGCCAGCTTGACTCTCCATCCTTAGCGGGGTAGCAAGGTGCTTGGCGACTGGGGTTTGGTTGGGTTTGGCATTAGTGATTGGCCCTAAGAATTCTTGTGGATCCGATGGCTTGGATGGTTGGTGCCCTTAGCGGGGCGTCGGCATGTTCCGATTTGCTGGTGATGTGGTCCCCTTGGGGGCTGCATGTGAGGTGCTTGAGCACATCACACATTGTCAGTGAGTGGTGGTGCTTCTTGGCCCACATCCGTGTAGGACAACAAGTCTCATTAGCGGGCACCACGTGTTCTTGTAGATGACTTGGTGATCGGACTTGGCGCTCTGACGAGGTCTTGGGCCTATAGTGTGAGATCCATTCAGTTGGCAAGGGGCTTGCATTGGGTTTGAGAAGCTCAGATTTTTTGGGAGGTGTGGTGCTAGCAACTGGGATGAGTTGTCTTGCATGGGCACTCAGTGCTATCCCTTCCCCTTGGCACTTGGATTCATGCTGACTCCCAATGGGGAGTCTGCATTGTAATCTACTTTGCCTTGGGCCATTTCATCTCTCTACAAGAACAAAAATAATAATTTTATATTGACTGAGTCTTCTTTGAGGGATCTGCACTTCTAGCGCCAAGACCTAAGGAGTCAAGAAATATAAAAAAATCACAACTCTTAGCAACGGATATCTTGGCTCTTGCAATGATGAAGAACACAAAAAAATGCGATACCTAGTGTGAATTGTAGAATTTTGGGAATCATCAAGTTTCTGAATGCATGTTGTGCTCAAGGCTTGTCCAAAGGGTATGTTTGCCTGAGCGTTACTCCATGTCTCACCGACTCAGACTCCCAATTTATTTTGGGTGGTCTAGGAGAGAGTGGAAGTGACCATCCGAGGAACCATCCTTCCTCCTTGCAAAGGGGGGAGTGGATATGTGAGCTGGCCTATCTCTCACTCAAGATGAACCTCTGATGGCTATTCATGGTAGTGCACCATGGACTAAGAAGGCAAAGAACCCCAACTCCATCACAATCCTCTAAGGCTAACACTCCAAGACTCAAGACATTTCTCACTAGAGAACTCAATGAGAGAGAGATAGTTGCAAATGAAAGGTTGATGAGTACCTCCTCACCCCTTGTTTATATACTTATGAAATAGTTATGCACCAAAGTTACTAATTATTGGAGTAACTCAAGTTACTAGCCTAAAAGTCAAGTAAAGTCAAAAAGTATAAAGGAATATCCATCACATGGGCATATTCTACTAAGCATATGATTTTATCTTGACCCAACCACTCAATCAAGGATTCCTTCACATGGGCTATCCTTGGAATATAGAAGAATCCAAAATGAAAAGGCTTGCGGCCCCAAGAGTTCTCAACTCTTTCTTCAAAGCCAAACACCTAGGAATAATACCAAGTCAACACACTAGATTCCAAAATAGTGGTGCTCATCTTTTCTAGTTCCTCTAAAGTAAGGTCCCCTCTATCTTAGCTATGACTAACTTTAGCTAATCATGACTAATGTAGAACCATCCTTCAACTCAATATAAATAATATCTCTCAAGTACTTGTAATACCAAGCTAAATATCACAATACCACACACATGCAAAAATGGGTATTACAAATCGGCACCATAGTAGGTTTAAATGTAGTGTTTTATGCATAATTAGAGTTAGGCGCACATGAAGGTGATCCGGCCTTAGGGTCAAAACCCATTGTGATAGGATATCTATCAATGGCAGGCCAAAGCAAGAAATAGGAATCTATGGATGGATTTTTCTACTCTTAGCAATGTGGGTTCCAGTTTAGCTAGAGTCCTTGAGCACAGAAAGAAAATGCACATTCATACAACACAGACCTCAGATCAGGCAAGATTACCCACTGAGTTTAAGCATATCACTAATTGGAGGAAAAGAAACTAACAAGGATTCCCCTAGTAGCGGCAAGCAATTTGAGAAGAGCCCAGTTTGAAAATTGCAATGCTGTGCTACAAAAATTGTAGTCTAGAGAAGTGTCCTTTGTAGCAGACAAAGGAAGCTACAAAGGAGGTGCACAAGTCAAAGATCAAGTCAATTTACTAGCTATTGGTAAATCATGGGCTTCTTGAAGGTGCACAAGTTAAAGATCACCTTTGGTTGGAACATAGATCTGGTCCGCATGGAATAGAAGGCCTTCCTTGAAGGAGAAGGTATTGTACTCCTTGTTGCATGTTGTCAGACAACCATGTACTATTTGGAAGAAGAGATCTTGTTATAGAGCTGATCTAAACTCGTTATGGAGTCATTGGGGTCAATTGACACCATCGTAATTGCTGCCGTGATGAGAGGGAGAGCCTTCAAATCAGGTCATCATGTTAGAGCATCAAGGATGACATGGAACCAACTGGTTTGTACTCAAGTTTGATGTCAAGCAATTGGAGTTGCTCTTCTTATCGATGATGTTGACTCTTCATGTGCTCCAAGTGTAAGGTCTGCAACAATGGCTTGTGATCAGTTTGCATGATCACTTGTTTCCCCAAGAGATAATACCTCCATACCGTGGTGGCATATACCATTGCAAGTTGTTCTTGATCTTGAGCAAAATAATTTCTTTCAGTTGTATTTAGTCGGTGAGACACAAAGGCAATGGGATGTAGTCCATCTGGGAATTCATGTTGCAACATAGGTCCAATTACAAAGTTAGGAGCATCAAAATCAACCATACAAGGTAGTTGAGGATCATATGGTTGAAGAATGGGTCTTGAAGACACCGTATGCTTTAACTTCTAGAATGCTTCTTCATGCTTGGTGGTCCACTAGAAGCTCAAGTTCTTTCCTAAGAGGTCAGTCAATGGTGCAGCCACATGAGCATAATAGTGGATGAACCGTCAATAAGAACTGGCCAATCTACTAAATACCCATACTTTTGTAGCATCTTTTGGGGTAGGCCAATTAGTAATGGCCTTGATCTTTTCTTCTTCCATCTTGATCTCCTCTGATGAGATCTTATGACCCAAGAAGGTAACCTTCTTTTGCCAAAAGGCACACTTTGACTTCTTGTAGTAAAACTTCCATTGTCGTAGTCGTCTTAAGACTTCTTGCACATGATTCAAGTGTTTTGCCTCTGTCTTGCTATAGATTAAGATATCATCCAAGAACACCACTATGGACCAATCCAATAGTCCATCCAACACCCAATGCATCTGATCCATGTAGACTAATGGAGCATTAGTGAATCCGAAACATAGAATTCTCCACTCAAAATACTCAAACCTTGTGCAGAAGGTAGTCTTTTGCACATCCTCTCTATCAATAGGAATTTGCCAATAGCCGCCACAAAGATCCAACTTGGAAAAGTAGCATGCTCCACTTAGTTGATCAAGCAAGTCAATGATCCGAGGTAAGGGATATGCATTCTTCATGGTTTGCTTATTGAGCCCACGATAATCAATATAGAAATGAAGTCCTCCATCCTTCTTTGGAACAAATAGTACCGATGCTCCCCAAGGAGAGGTACTCTATTGTATGAAGTCCTCCAACAACTCTGTAAGTGTTGTTTGCAACTCCTTTGGTGAGAGCCAATAGTTTGGTCTACTCACTAGAGTACTCCCTGGCAATAACTTGATCTTGAAGGGCATACCTCAATCAGAGGGTAATCCCTTTGGCAAATCATCCGGAAACACATCAACAAACTCCTTAACTATCCAATCAACCATTGCTTGATGAGGCTCTCGGCCCTTTGCAGATTGTTCTTGTGCAACCAGCTTGATCCACACCCCAAATATAGACTTATCTTCCTCCAAAGCTTGCTCTGTTGCTACTTTACTAACAAACTTCCCTTCTAGGGACTCATCTCTCTTCCAAGCTTGCTCCTTGGTTGCCTTCTTGGCAAACTTCCTATCTTGGGACTCATCTCCATTCTAGGTTCGCTCTATGGCTACCTTCTCAACAAACTTCCCATCTTGGGACTGACTATTCTTAAGTGTCTTACTCAAGGGTGCCAAACAACCTTATTGGAAATTCATATCTTGGTGTTGTACTTGAATTTAGCGTTGGGTCCAATCAAATTGAACCTTATGATGTTCAAGCCAAGGTAGACCTAGAATGATATCATAGTGTAGAGATGCCACTACAAATCTCATACACTCCAAATACTCCTTCCCAATCTTGAAGGTAACAGGACATGAGGTGCGGAATGCAAACCCCTTCTACCATTTGCCATCATCAAACTACTTCCAATCATTGGCTTGATAGGAATACCCAATTCCTTTGCTACTTGCATAGACATGCAATTCTTTGAACTTCTAGAATCAACTAAAATCTTACAACCCCAATTAGATATTGTACCTTGCAAGTGAAGCAAACTTGCATAGGTTGAGCCTTCAATCCCATTGGAACTAATCAAGCTTCTAGTAGGCGGCTTGAAATCTCCTATTGGGATTCCTCATTTCCTTGATCATTCAGCTCCACAACCTCCACTTGGGCAACTTGTTGAGGCCATCCATTCTTGAGTGGACATTCAGCAATGTGATGCCCCAATTAGCGACAATAAAAACAACCACCATTTCTCTCTATTTGCCATGCCAAGTGGTCTTTGTTGAATGGCATCAATCTCCATTAGTGCTGGCTCTTACACTTGTGTGTAGTGTATTGGTAGGCTCTATGGAAGTTGAGGTCAAGACCAAGTTGTTACCACCAAGGAATCAAAACGTTTGGCCAACCACATGGCTTCCTCCAAGTGTTGTGGCTCTTGCATGGTTACCTCTAATTTGGTTCTCGCCTTCAAGTCCCTCACAAATTGATCCAAAGCTTCACCTTCCAATATATCTGGAATTTGCATGATGGTGTTTTGGAACTGTGTGATGTAACTTCTTATAGAGCAAATATGTTTCAACTCTGCCAACTTATCACATGCAGCTCGTGTGGCAATTATAGCTTGGAACCGACTAATTATTGCACTCTTGAATTTTGCCAATGTCAAGATTGGTGCAACAATTTGTTGTTCAGCTCGCTCCACTCGAAATCTCCACCATAGCTTTGCTACTCTATCCAATTGGCTAAAAACCAAGAAAATCTATTTTTGCTCATCTTATAGATTGGTAGCTTCAAAATAATGTTCACAATCAAACACAAAATTCTCCACTGCACCCGGAAGATTCTTGCCTTGAAATACCTTGGGTTTAGGGAATCCGATCTGATCTTCTCCTTCTCAAATTGGTACTCTCTCCACCTGCTCTTGTTGTTGAAGATCTTGTTCATCCAACAATCAAGTAAGGTGCTCGATTTGTTGCTACATAGCAAGGATAACATTGGGTATTGCCGCCGTGGTTGCTACTCTATCACACCACTCCCAATCTATCTAATTTATTAACACATAGAAATAACACGTCCACCATTCTCCATAAGTTACAACCAGAAGCACCAAGGGTTCCTCAAATATGGTGATCATATGCAAAAAATCTTGTCCAAAGTACAAGGTAATGAATTGTGTAAAATGATGCTTAGGTAGTATTTGGATGTGAAAATCCCAATGGTTTGGTGGAAGTGGATTTGGTGGTCCATAAATTCCATCTATCTCATTCTTGCTCTGATATTAATGTAAAAGACCAAATCCGAGGAGAGAAATAGGAGAATGAAAACTCACATTGGGACACTTGAATGAAGGAAAACTCCGAATGCCTAGCATGAGCCTTGGCTTTGGTATTTATAGGTAGCCCTTGAGAAGCTTCCTTGAGCCACTTTCTTAGAGTGTAAGCCAAGTTAACTAGGAAGCTTCTCAAGAAGCTTCCTTCTAGAAGCCGTCTACTCGGCATGCAAGCTAAGCTAGTTAGAAGCTTCTAGAAGCTTCCTTCTAGAAGCTACCTACTTGGGGTGCAAGTTAACTAGTTGGGAAGCTTCCCAAGAAGCTTCCTCGATGCTTTTGGAAATATTCTAGGCTAATTTGGCTTATTCACTACTTTGTTAGCCTTACTAGCTACATTGCTAAACTCCATACTGTTACACTTGCCCTATTCCAACTACTAACACTAAATGAAGGTCTCACTCCAGTGGCTACAAAGTACCCTCTTTCATTTTCTCCTTCCCTTCTCCTTTCTTTGATCCCTCACTTGTCAGATGGAGCCTTCTCAGAGTTGATCTTCATACATTTTCCCAAAATATGATTTTGAACTACAATATAGGTAGCTTGCTCCATCTCCACCATAATAATTTGCATTTGAATATTACTTCCACTCCTTTACCCATTAAGCTGCATTCACACTACTAAAATCTCTCCTTTTCATCTCATTAGAACCGCTATCTCCATTTGCTGAATGAATAGCCGGCCTAACAGGCCTAGCCGCCTATTCACGCAGGCATTGACAAGACAAGTAAATAAATAGATAGCACCCGGCTATCTAGCTAACTAAATCTGGTCAGCCCATGTAATTGGATGCTATTCTGTTAATGCTGAAAAGGTTTTATGTTCAATAGCATGATCGGGAGTTGTGAAAGCATTCTTCCTTGCCTTCATTTCTTGTCGTAACTCTCTAACTTTTAATGCCTTTCTCTTTACTTGTGACTACTAACACAAATAGCAGCCCATTATTTTGACACTCTCAAGTTTCTACCTGAGAAGTTTATACTGCATGCAACTAGCACTTTTAAACACATCTACATACTATTCTCCCAGTTTCTCTATTACACCAAATAAGACTAATGCAACCCATAGATTATTTCCCAACAACACCATGAGAATCAATAGCTCAAAATGTTGTCTTGAACTTATTTTCCTCCCTAATTGGCAATTGATGACATCCTACTCAAAGATCCAAAGTACAAAAGACCTTTGCATGCCCAATTGCATCAAAGATTTCCTCCGGTGTAGGCATGGCATACCAATCAGCCTTAGTTTGTTAGTTGATAAGATGGTAATCTCCACACATCTGCCTAGCTGTACAGTTGCCATGTATATCCTTCTTGGCTGACATCATTGTAGCTAATGCATACTCTCCATGTGAAATCTCTACCAAACTAGTCTCAAAAAGGTCTTTGCTTTGGCTCTAAATCAATGCTTACTCCATGTCATTATATCCATAAGGACATTAAAAAACTAATGTATCATTTGTAAGCTCAATCTGAATACCATGTCCTTTTAGAGTACCCAAATCCTTCATATTAAAGGCAAAACAACTTGTGTAGCTCCTTAAGAACCTCCAAACTCTTTGTCTTTCCTCTCTTGTAAGCTTGGTCCAAGATCTAGCTCCCAAGTATCCTCTATAACTATCATAAGAGTAGGAAACATATTGATTGGTTGCTACATTGGGCCCTTGGGAGTAGTAGTATCATGCTTTCAACCACTAGAGATCCCAACCTCCATGTGAAAAACTTCTTCCACTCTGGCTGCAAGCTCCATACATTGTCTAGCTGCATCCCAAGTAGACCAAATGTGTAATCCTAGTAGACCATGCTCACCTGGATGGACTCCAAGTAGACCTCTCTCCCTAGTAGCCATTGGTTGTGTCTCAAAAATACCTTGCCCACTTAGTCTATCATCCCCAGCATGTGCTTGAATCATCTTGATAAGCATAGAGCTCACAAATGTATGAGTGGTGATGCATCTCAAGCACATCCTACGCTGCTCTTCCAAGCCAAGGCTCACAATCCAAGTCAAAAAATTTAGTTCCATAGCATAACCTAACACTTAATGTCGAGATACCTTTGACATTACTGGAACAATGGTAATACTAGTGCAAAAACCCATTGCCCGCTCTTTCTCATCACAGTTGGGCTCCACCAATTGTTGTTACTATGAGTCCCAAACAAGTGCAAGACCTTCTCAAAAATCATGGGAGCTTGAGAAACTCATAAGTATGAGAAAAGTGGCTCAAGGCTGTCCAACTAGGTTCACCATTACCATAGGTGACCTATCAACCACTACCACCATTTGAGACTGGCACCCAACATCCAAAATCTCATCAATAGTAAGGTGGTCAAGTTGTTGATCCCATCATAATAAGCATGTTGTAGAACCTCTCTAGTTAAGAGGTTCATCCACCAAAGACAAACATGATGAGCCCATGATCTCACTTTAGCTGCATCTAATAACACGGTGAGTCCCATCTAAGAATGGACCTGATGTGTACTTGCCACCACCTAAGTGAAAGAATCACCCATCAAAGGGATGTTTGTTAAAATGTAAGCTAGAGAAGTGAACCGATAGACCTAGAGATATTGTAGTATCCATAACATCTCCCAAAACACACCAAAATGAGGATCTTGAAGACCCAAACCTTAGCCAACACGTGTATGTCCTTGCACATGCATGGCTATCCAAAAATCACCAAATGCATAAGACCATGTCTCTCTAGATCCTGCACCCCCAACAAGGAAATGTCTATTGATAGGATCTTTTGGTAACCCCTAACTATTGACATTGGTTTTAGGATACCAATAGGCCAAGTGTGGCACATGATTTAAAGAGACTTACCTAGCAATTTTCATCTCTCTACACATACAAGTACCTTTGTACTCATATACCTACTTGTAGTACCACAACTAGTCAAATGTTAATCTCATTAAACAATTCCAATAGACAAACTCCTTCTATTGGATACGACCAAGCAATGAGTGTGATATCTAAAGGTATCAAGGTAATTGACTTTGGCTCATCCTCACACTAGTCTCCTAGTGGTACAAAGGCTCTACTCCAAGCTTGTTGCATCAATTGATCCACATGTTGCTATAATGCTTCCTTTGAACTCCATAAAGGAACATCCAAGGTGGATGGAATGATCCCACTTGTACTCTAAATCCAAGTGATCTCCTCTGGTATTGGAGTATCTTCTGCATGAGCATTCCCCTCTACTAAGTCAGTAGGCCAAGTAACAAAACCATTGAAAGCTGAAATTGATGTTGATATGGTCATGGATCATAATGAGCCAAGACTGCCACTATTGAAATATTTGGGTAGACAACATACCTATCCCTCACTTGACTGCCAACTTGGTCTATAGGAGGCTATCTCCTCCCAATAGTAGAACTAGAACCCATGGGTATAACATTGCTCCCCCAACTAACACATCATATGACTCAACTACTATTGCAATGGCTTGAGCTCTCATCACAAAGCTATCAATTGGATAACCGGGCTAAATCTAAACAACAAGCTCTCCACATGTGATGTAATATGTAGATCCACCTCCTAGAGATGTTTGGATCTGAAATGAACACCTCTCTACACCCATCTTCTGTAACTCCAGACCGATAACTATAGCCTTCCCCAACATAAGGGGCTACGCACCAAAGTTTAATAAGACTCTTTGTGGTGTATAAACCTTCCCTAAAGGTCCCACCAAATGAAAATCCCTCTCTAGTTATCCAATAAGACAACTCTATGTGTAAATTTCACTCACTCAAAGGCCGGTCTAGTTGGTAACTCCTCCAATCTAGCCGCTACTACATGCCATAAACCATTGGTCGTTGAGTGAATTCCATGCTCCTCAACCAAGTCAGCTCCACTATCAACCACCTCTGCTCTAAAAGCAGGAACCACATCATTTCTACTCTCACAAAGTGTGGCAGCCAACCAGAACATTGGAGCTAGGTCAACTCTCAATGTAAATATGTCACTTGCTAAGAATAATAGAAAGTGCGTAATCAACTGAGCCATTCCCAATATCAAGCTTGACTCAATTGATGTAGTAGCAAGTGGTTGACTAGTAGGTAGTTTGTCATGCACCACATCACCACTTACCACACCTACACTAGGATGTATAAGAGCTATGGATGTCATTTGTAATGCCTCAAAGAGCATGAAAGACTAGGAAGTCTGACCTATCTCTCAACCTCTCCTCTTTATGGGTCCAACTCCATTTATGCTCCTTTAGGCTCTGGAGCATGTAATGCACTCCTAATCACTTTGGCAGATGCATCTACCTGTGCTACTCCGCACATGAAGTCCAAAACATCTCTATCACTAGCATATGAGGTGGAAGCCTTGGTGTAATACTCCGAGGACAAGAGAAGAGAGAAGACACAAATTGCATACTCAAACATTCGATGCCTCAAAGGAGCACTTTCTCTTTATTATATTGACAAAGAGGATCTCCTCCAAGGAAGTTCCACCATAGGATTAGGGACACAGATAGGTGACATGTCAGCAAGCTCCACCCTTGGATTACTTACTTGGATGGGTGACATATCTAGTCTAGGTCCTATCTAGTTGGTCAAACAAGCTTTGACCGGAGGGAATCTTTTAGAGAATCTTCCTATAGGAATCTCAGAATCACGTAAGGTACCATTGGAAAGCTCTTGACAAGACAAAGCAGGGGGGAGGGAAGGCCATCCTTTCCTCTATTGTGGAAAGGGGGGGGGGGAATTTGCACATTTTTGAGATCTAATTCATCTGTTTAGGCCTCCGAAATTGCCTTCAAAGATTTTAGGCATATTTTGGTTCCTACTCTATTAGTAGAAGTCCCCTTTTGGTGATACCTCTTTCTGATCTATTTAGTCCATCATGTGTAACATCCTTCCAGATGTTACCAAACCAATTCTTGCCTTTAAATCATATGACTAGCTATTGGTTCTAAGGTTCTCAAGTCTATTTTGGTTTCTACCCTATTAGTAGAAGTACTCTTTTGGTGATACTTCTATCTTATCTATTTTGACCATCATGTATAACATCATTCTAGATGTTACCAAACCAAATTTCACATCTAGATCATATGGCTAGCTCTTGGTATTATAGACCTCCCTCCTTTTAAGATGCAATGTCCTTGTTGTGCAATTGTTGCTCAAATGCTTGCACCAACACTGGTGCATGTGCCAAATTGGCAGCAGGCTCCCTGGTTGCTTCATAGAGGGGGTAACCTTTCCATTGCACTAGATAGTCCATCCACGGATGGCGAGTACCACGCATGCACTTTTGGAGAATCCGCTCTACTTCATATTCCTCTGTGCCATCAATGAGTGTCGGACAAGGTTGAATGTCTTGTGTGGAATGACCCTGGCCTGATTGGGGAGCATATCTATGGAGTAGGGAAACATGGAACACTAGACGGATCTTCATGTGTGGTAGTAGCTCAAGGTGATAGGCCACAGCGCCGATACGACGAAGAATCAAGAAAGGCCCAATAAAATGAGGTCTAAGCTTACGAGGTCCAACTAATGTGAGGTTGGTTGTCGATAGCCACACTTGATCCCCAACATTGAACTCCATGTGCCTATGGTGTGCATCAACATACTACTTTTGTCAATTTTGTGCAATTTGTGTTTGGCGCTCTCCACACTTTGTTGGATTCTAGAAACAAATGTGTTGACTGCATTGACCTTTGTAGCCACTGGACGGATCTTCATCAAGCTAGAAGGTATGAAGGGATGCTCACCATACATGAGGAAGAATAGAGTGACTTAGGTGGATGCATTCACTGAATTGTTGTAAGCAAATTCCACCAATGGGAGTAGGGTGTCCCACCTCTCTTGCTCTTCTAAGGTGAAGCCGCATAATATGTCTTCAATCATGCGATTAGCTTGCTCTATTTTGCCATCTATTTGTAGGTGGTAAGTTGTGGACATGGCCAACTTGGTTTTGAAGAAACCAAAGAGTGTTTGCCAAAACAAACTGGTGAATTGGGTGCCTCTATCGGTGATGAGTACTCTAGACAAGCCATGGTGAGCAAAGACTGCATCTAAGTATAATTGAGCTAGTTGTGGAGCGGTCACCTCCTTGGTGGTAGGGCGTACATGAATCATTTTGCTGAGCCGGTCCACAAAGACCACGATGGAGTCAAACCCTAAGGTGGTCTTAGGTAATTCACAAACGAGATCCATACTCACTTGTTCCAACGTTGGGTAGGAGTGGAGAGAGGTTGAAGGAGCCCTGTAGGAGTTTGCTTAGAAGCTTTGTTTTGTTGACAAAGTAGGCAGCTACGCACATAGTCCATCACATTGTTGCTCATCTTGGGCCAATAGTAATGGCGCTTGACTGCATCCAAGGTCTTGTCCACTCCGACATGAGCTGCAATGGCCGAATCATGACATTCCGCTAGAATGGTGGTGCGTAATTCTAGGAGATTTGGGATCCATAATCTGCCATCCCGAAAGGTGAGTCCTTGGGTGCTGGTGACACCTTTGGATGATTGTGCTTCTACAATCTATGGATCAGTTTTTGTAGTAGCCAAAATCTCTGGCCAAAATTCAGGGTTAATCTTAACCTCTGCCACCAAGTTGTTTGCCATTGGCATGCGGGTGAATGCATCTACAAGTTGCTTCTTACCTTCCACATAGGTGATTGTCATGTTGAAGCGTTGTCACCACTCTGCCCACCAAATTTGGCGACAAGATAGATCCTTCTGCATCTTCAGGTAGACTAGAGGTTTGTGATCTATCTCTACTACAAATGCCTTCCCGCCTAGATAGTGCTTCCAATGCTTGGTTGCTAGAACAATGGCCAACTCTTCTCATTCTGTGGTGTGGTAGTTGTGCTCTACTGGTAACAACTTTCAAGAGAAATATGCAATTGGATGCCATCTGTCATGCCACTCTTGTTGTAGGACTGCTCCTATTGCTACGCTTGATGCATCTGTAGCCAACTTGATTGGACATTTTGGGTCATACCACTTCAAGATTGGTGCATGTAGCAAGGCGGCCTTCAATTCTTGAAAGGCCAACTCTTGTGCAATTCTCCATGTCCACTTCTTCTGCTTGCCAAGTAGTGCCATTAAAGGTTTGGCAACCTTGGAGAAGTCCTTGATAAATCTACAATAAAATCCCGTCAACCCCAAAAAGCTTTTAAGTTGAGTCTGATCTTTTGGGGCACTCCATTTTTGAATGACCTCTATTTTATCTATCAATACTTGAATGCCCTTTGCACTTACTCTATGCTCCAAGTAGTCTACTTCAGACTTGCCAAACTCACACTTTGAGGTTTTGGCGTACAATTGATTCTGTCTTAGAATCTGGAGGACCTCTTGTAGATGTTGTTTGTGTTCTATCATCATGCTACTATATACTAAGATATCATCCAAGAAGACGATAATAGACTTATCCAAGTATGGACAAAATATGTCATTCATTAGACTCATGAAAGTGGTAGGTGCATTGGTAAGGCCAAAAGGCATCACAAGATACTCAAAGAGGCCATACCTGGTTCGAAAGGCAGTTTTGTACACATCCTCCTCTGCAATTTGGATTTGATTGTAACTGCTCCGCAAGTCAAGTTTGGTGAAGTATCTTGCTCCATGGAGTTGATCAAAAAGGTCATCCATGCAAGGTAAGGGGTATTTGTTCTTCACTATTTGCTGATTGAGACCCTAATAGTCAATGCACATGCGCATTGTACCATCTTTCTTCTTCACAAACAAGACAAGAGCCCCATATGGTGATACTGTGGTGCCCACATTTTTTGTTTTTTTCAAAATAAAGAAGAAGAAGTGTATAGAGAAGTCGGATTGCACTTGTATGGCCAAAGAAGGCAAAGAAAAGAGTCCTCGGGATGAAACCCGAAGTAAAGTGACTTTGGGTCATAAGGCAAAGTACTCAAAAATGCCCTGTCAGCACACAACCCAAAGTAAGGAGTCTTTGTATTGGGGGGAGCTCAACCCAAGGCAAAGTCAGTCTAACAACCTTTCATCAAGGCGAGAAATTCAAGAAGGAACCGTTCAAAAACCGGCGGCCCATACGCGCAAAGTTTGATTGATAGTGACAGGTGCATGCAAGAGGTGTGATTTCTTGGTAGAAACTCAAAGTGAAGAAAGACAAAGAAAGTGCAACTTTATAAAAATCAAACTCGCAATGAAGAAATGTCCAGTAATTGTCCTTTGCCGTTGAGAAGTCATCCTGTAGGTGATTGTGGGAAGGGAAATAGAGTTGGAAACATGTTAGTGTGTACAAGAGAAGTCACAAGAGTGAAATCGAGAGATAGTGAGAAAGTAGGAGAGATGGGAGGAGGAAAGAAGAACTCCGAATTCATAGTGAGAAATCATGCGATTCGGAGGATAGATGTGATTGCTAGGATTGAACTTTTGAGCCGACTTTGGATCACCTTCTTGGCGTGGAATTGGAACATGAGTTTTCCAGGTTTCATGACAGAGATCATCGAGAGCAAGTGTCTTGATGGACCCAAGGAAGAAGGGAAGAGAGGAAATCCAGCTTGCTGGACATAGTCGGATTGGAGACTAGTACTCGGGAAGGAAGCAGGCTCGGAGTAGGGGGCCACGTTCTTGGGGAAGGGAGAGATAGCCCAAGAAACCCAAGAGGTGAGAGATGCATTCTCGTCAAAGCGGACAAAGAATGGGTACAAAGTGGAGAGTTACAAAGACCCTGTCAAGAGAGGAATTGTGAGTGCTATGATGGCAATCTTGAAGCCGGAGTGAACAACCTATGTGATGAAACACCAAGCGGTGTTCTTTCACAAGTTGTTTGCAGGAGAACCGATCAATAAGGCAAGGTGTTTCCATGGTAGAACGCGACAAATGGTGTGGAATCTGCAGGATAAATTGCCTCCACACTACATTGTGCTGTTTGCAGCTCATTTCTACCTCGGGTTGAATTTGCTGAACTCGGCAAAGCGAACTCGGATAGTGTTGCATTTCCATCCTGATTTGAGAAAGGAGGTCGATGTAGAGGAGCAGCAGTACATCTTGCAAATCAGAAGCACCGACGAGTACTACAAGAAGACGGGGAAGAATGTGGAGATCAAAGTGAGTACTCCAAACTCGAAGAAGAGAAGTTGACAGGGCAAAGCCAAAGACACAACAAAACCTCAGAAGACCAGAAGAGGAAACCCAAGGCGAGGCATGGTGGTGATTG